>OZ026529.1:38857550-39320760 GCA_964019695.1 Loripinus fragilis
GTTTTTGATGTATGTTTTGACTGATGTTTATAGAAGCGGCCGGCCACGGCCGACCGCAACAATGGGCCTCGTCGCTACAAAACCTGTCTTTGGGTTTGCAACAAAGTGAGATTCAAACCAGCCTGCTCAGCTACAGAGACTAGCTAGACAAATGAAATTTCGCTTGTAGCAAGCATAGATATTGTACTTTACAAAACGCGAATAACAAAGGCGCTGATCAGACTGCGCGGATGCGCAGGCTGGTCTGCGTCTGTGTTGTTCGCAAACCTCCGAAGACAGGTTTTCTCGCGTCGAGGCCCCAATCAGGTAACCCAAACGTCTGGAACAAATACAAACTCTTTACGAATAAGGTAAATAATAAAAAAAAAAGCATGCTAAGGAATTGTTTTATAATAATTTAGATATTATTGTTTCAGACTTTCAAAATAATGATAAACGGAAATTTTGGAAAGTAATTAGCTATTTTGTCAAAAATAACAAATCTGCATCTTGTATTCCTCCTTTAGGTTCAACGCTTGCAAACGATGATAATCAATGTCATTTCAACGATCAAGACAAAGCTAATTGTTTAAATGACTATTTTGCGTCTATCTCAACGGTCAATGATGCAGAAACCCAGCTACCTCCCTTTACTAAGCTTACTGATAACTCTCTTTCTCAAATTACTAAACCCTAACAAAGCAAGTGGTGATGATGGCATAAGCCATAAAATGCTCAAGAGTGTGTCAAAAACTGTTTCAATACCCCTCTGCATTATAATGAATAGATCCTTTCATGAGGAAATATTTCCTGATATATGTAAACTTGCAAACGTTATTCTTATTTTTATGAAGGGAGACAAATCTCATTCCTCTAATTATAGACCAGTTGCACTCTTGAGCTGTATTGGGAAACTTCAAGAAAGGATTGTTTTTTAAGAACATGTATAATTTTTTAATAGATAATACTCTTTTATATAAGTATCAATATGGTTTCCTACCTCATCATTCAACAATGTTTCAGTTAATCAACATCTTTCATAATATATGTCAAGCTTTTGAT
Organism: Loripinus fragilis; assembly: GCA_964019695.1. Lineage (NCBI taxonomy): Eukaryota > Metazoa > Mollusca > Bivalvia > Lucinida > Lucinidae > Loripinus > Loripinus fragilis. The sequence continues at coordinate 38,858,592 of OZ026529.1, forward strand.
AATAACATGTTTTCTTGTATTGTCTTCTGTGAGGTGTCAAAAGTATTTGATAGAGTTTGGCACAAGGGTCTTCTGGTTAAGCTAAGACAAAATGGCATCGATGGGAAACTCTTAGAGTGGTTAAATAGCTATTTAAGCCAAAGAAAACAGAAAGTTTCTTTTAAATCATGTTACTCTGGCTTAAAATCTATCTTTGCTGGTTAGTCTCAAGGGCCTGTTCTAGGGCCTCTTTCATTTTAGTATATATTTATGATATAGCTAAACAACATCTTAGTTTAACAAGGATGTTTGCAGATGATAGCTCACTACTTTAGCTGCTAAAATATGTTTAAACTAGTACCACACCTGACCCAGGTTACCAATGGGAAAGTGACAAAGTCACAGTTAGACACCACAAACCAAAGACAAGAGGTCAGCCCTTTCCCAGCAGGTGAGCACAAAGCACATATAAACAGACGCGCACAAAGACATAGCAAACACAAGACATAAAAAAAACATATAAGATCCACAAAAGAAGTACCGCCTTGGAACGGTCATTAAAATATTTTACTGGAGGGCTTAAACCAGTTTAACAGCGCCAACCTCACCCTTAATTCAGATGTGGATCAAGACACATAGATATTTGGTTTGCATGAAAGACCCCTAACTTATCAATGCATCATCTCCTAGAACATATAAATCAAGGTATAACAAGGAGATAAAGCAAAGATAAGGACTCAACAGTAAAAAAAACCCTGAATACCGGAGCAAAAGAAATCCAACAGGTAAACCCCATTGGGCCCGACAAACAGCCAGAGCACCAGGCCCCCACCATCTCATCAAAAGATAAGTCTTTAAGTCAAAATCATCATAGAGTCTGAAGTCCGACCCACCAGCATGCAATTAAAGAGGAAAGCAAAGTTGCCAACTGTTATTGGGTTGACCACCAAGCGTGCAGTCTGTTGCAATATATTAATGTTATAGCCAATCTTTTTTATAATGGGAAATTATTTTAATGAACTGGGCTGAAAAATTGTAAGAGCCAACAATCTCTTCGACTTATACTCCAAGTCACCATAGAAACCAGGTTCTGAAAGTCCTTGGCGCAAGAGAGATTTAAGTCAAACTTGGAATTTAGAAAGAAAATCATAGTATCGTCTATAAAATTAAGAAAAGGTTCGCGAAGTTTATGATACTGATAGCCTTGTTTAAGAAGTTTCCGAGTTAACAATTTATTGGGAGTGTTGAAGTCAGCAACACAGCTAGATGCTCTAGCAAAACGAATGAGTTGAGAAATATAGACTCCATAGGATGTAGAGCGAGGAACATCACCATCTAAAAATGGAAAATTGACAATTTCAAAATCAAAGTCCTCACGTTTATCATAAAATATGGTAGAAACAATATCATTAGAAATAGACAAATGCAAATCTAAAAATGCGGCTTTGGTATCAGAGGTACTGGCTATTTAAGTTGGAGCTCTGAAGGCTATATTTGACTTGCCATATTGTCAAAATAAACATTATAAATGTTAAAAATATCGTCCAAATATCTGGATGTAGTGTTAAACGCATCAATGACATCAGCGTGATTATCATCATAAAGATACATCATAAAGTCCCTCTCATAACAAAACAGGAAAAATCTGCAACCAGGGGAGCACAATTAGTGCCCATAGGAATCCCAATTACGTATCTATACAGCTTGGTGCAAAATCGAATAAAAATGTTGTCTAACAAAAAGGTCAGCGCATCACATACATTTTGACAAGACCATGCATGATATTTTTTAGGTTTTCTGAAGTAAAAAATGCATATCTGTCATTACATGCAAGATAAGGAGAGCCTTTTCTCTGGAAGGTTCTTTCAATAAGATCAATAAGTTTATCCCTAATAAAATTATGAGGTAAAGTAGTGTAAAGAGAGGAAAAATCATAAGTAGACAAACTGGTCGCATTGAAATCTCTAGCTTTAAGTTTATCTAAAATTTCACCTGAATTTTTAATAGACCAAAATAGGTTTTTTCCAGATCTCTCATATACCTTTTCACAATACTTGATAACATGTTTTTAACAGCTGTAAGACACGAGGTTAACAATTTAGAAAGTTCTGTTGTCGTACAAGAACTAGAATTAGCAATAAATCTTGCTTTATAGGGTTTTTTTTAGTTTAGGTTAACAGTACAACGTAGGAACTTTGTCTTGTTTTTCTTTAGCTTTGACACCGAAATGTAGGGCTGTATGACAACCATGCCCATCGACAGTCACCCTCTCACTTAAAGAAAGCTGCAGTTTATAGGCATTAGTGTCAACAAGCTCACGCTTAAGAGTATCAATATAAAACAATCGTCAAACAACAACATTGTTAGCAGCTTTATTTGCTGGAACCAAAACATAGTTCATATGAAAATCCTGGATACCTCGTTTAAGATGAAGAAAAGAAGATTTAGGTTTAGGGGGTAAAAGATGTGTATTATGAGAGTAAAATGAAATACGGGTATCAATAATTTTAAAAATGTTAATCTTCCATTCCTTCAAGGCATCAGGTTCAACATTTTCCCGTTCGCACCAACGATTACTAAAGTCATTTAAAGAAGCAGCTATCTATACACAACATTTAGGGAAATCAACATTAGAGGGAAATATATATTAAGGACCTTTAGAAATAATATTGCGAACTCCAGCGTCAGGAATGACATTTAGATTACCTGAAATAACATGCCCTGCAGAGGGATATAAATAATTAGAATTTTGACAATCTCATGAGTCAGGAGTATTGGAATCTATATCTATATCAGTTACAATTCTATTAAAGTTAAATATAGTAGACATAATTGGTTTGTTATATTATAACAAATAATAGGAGTTTCCGAATTATAAGAGTAATTTGGAATAGATCACTAAATTATCCTTGAAGATACTATGTAAATCAATAAACTCAATACCTTTGTTAATGAATGGAATTTTGATAAAATGTCGTTTATGGTTGATCTCAGAATCGATATAAGGACTAAGGAAATGTTGAACATAACACCTTGTTAGAAGTGCTGCTTTATATAATTGGTTTGCTCTGTCATAAAGTTTATTGGCCTTTAGCTCTAAATTACGTAAAACTGAGATAGGCAAGGAACTTAAAAATGAAAATAAACCATGCCGACCATGATTAGTTAAAGCCAAAGAAAGATCTTTCAGAGAAGTATTTAAGCGTTTTTAGTACAAATTTTGCGCTTAATGTTGCCAAACGGTGTCAAACATCAAAGTAAGTAAGGGCGCAAAGATCAGGAATCGATGCAATCAAGTACCACAACTGATCTAGGTTGCCAATGGGAAAGTTACAAACTCATAGTAGACACCACAGACGAGAGCCAAGAGGTCAGCCCTTTCCCAGCAGATGACCACAAAGCACATATAAACAGATGCGCACAAAGACATAGCAAACACAAGACAGAACAAAAACATAAAAGATCCACAAAAGAAGTACCGCCTTGGAACGGTCAGTAAAATATTTTACTGGAGGGCTTAAACCGGTTTAACAGCGCCAACCTCACCCTTAATTCAGATGTGGATCAAGACACATAGATATTTGGTTTGCATGAAAGACCCCTTACTTATCAATGCATCATCTCCTAAAACATGTAAATCAAGATATAACAAGGAGATAAAGCAAAGATAAGGACTCAACAGTAAAAAAAAAACTGAATACCGGAGCAAAAGAAATCCAACAGGTAAACCCCAACAAACAGCCAAAGCATCAGACCCCTACCATCTCATAAATAGATAAGTCTTTAATTCAGAACCATCATAGAGTCTGAAGTCCGACCCACCGGCGTGCAATTCAAGAGGAAAGCAAAGTTACCAACCGTGATTGGGTTGACTTCCAAGCATGCAGTCTTATGCAATACATTAATGTTATAGCCAATCTTTTTATAATGGGAAATTATTTTAATAAACTGGGCTGAAAAATTATTAGAGCCAACAATATTCTTCAACTTATACACCAAGTCACCATAGAAACCAGGTTCCAAAAATCCTTGGCGCAAGAGAGATTTAAGTCCAACTTGGAATTTAGAAATCAAATCATAGTATTGTCTATAAAATTTAGAAAAGGTTTTGTGAAGTTTATGATACCGATAGCCTTGTTTAAAAAGTTTCTGAGTTAACAATTTATTGCGAGTTTTGAAGTCAGCAACATAGCTAGATGCTCTAGCAAAACGAATGAGTTGAGAGATATAGACTCCATAGGATGTAGAACGAGGAACATCGCCATCTAAAAATGGGAAATTGACAATTTCAAAATCAAAGTAGTCACGTTTATCATAAATTTTGGTAGAAACAATATCATTAGAAATTGACAAATTGATGTTTTCCTGACAAACAGCCCCAGTTTTTTTAGTTATACAATAAACTTTGACTGTGGACTCAGTGACTGTAATAACATGATTGCAACTAGTTTCAAAGAAAACTGCATATCAAATAAAAGACAAAAAGTAACTTTCAGGAGCTACAAAAAAATCAGGAGGCTGAGTTCACCCAGGATCTTCATCAGGTCCCTTTCCAGGTGGCAACCGTTTTCGAGAATGCAAGCAAAAAATCTCCACATTTTATGAACGCAGAGCTAAGGAGGCCATCTATAAGAAAAAAAAATGCTCCACAATAAATCTTAATAAAATCAAAAATAACTCTAATTGTGAAAATTATAGAAAACAAAGAAATTACGTAACAAAACTTAGAAAACAAGCCATTTTTTATATTTTTTCGAAAGGTGTAGATTTTTGGCCTACCATAAAGCCTATCCTCAGCTCTAATATGTTCTTAAAAGGGTATCCTTGGGAAGCAAAGACTGCACCAAAGAACTGAAACCAGAGTGTGTATATTTCCTGGACCAGACTAGCTAGTCTCTGCCATTTAGGCGTCATCAGTGACCCTCTAATAGTTTCAAAGTTCCACAATAAATCCCATGATCCCAAAGGACAAGAACATAAAATCTACACTATAGTGAAGGGCAGGAAGACGTTCTACCGCCGCCACACAGTCCCAGTCACTAAGCCGAGTAAAAATGACTGTGATATTATTCTGCTGAAAAATGATACCCTCATACTTGACCAAAAAGAGGTTAGTGGTCTTCCAAATGACTTCTACATCATTATAGCTAGGGAAATAGGAATAGATTCACAATCTCCAGATATAGGAAACCACCCAAGTATAGAAGCAACAAGAGAAAATACCCCTGAACAGGGCTTTTCTTCTTTTAACTTCAAACCAGTCGACCAATCATTGGTCAGCAAATCAATAAAGAAACTAAACCCCAAAAGGTCACAGTTGCTGATCAGTTGCCCGCTAAATTGATTAAAGGTGGCTCCACAGCACTTGTGGCCCTATTAGCACTGTTTTCAACCAGTTCCCAAATGACCTAAAATGCTCAGGTCCATCCAATTTATTAAAACTATGATCATTTTGTAAAAATGAATTATCGGCCTCTTAGTATCCTTAGTGCACATTCTAAAATTTTTGAGGATATTATGTTCGTACAATTAACTGAACATTTTAATTTTTTTCACAACTATCTAGCTGCCTTTAGGAAAGGATTTGGGTGTGCAACAACTCTTCTAAGGCTTGCGGAGGACTGGAAGAACGACTTGGATAAGCAATAGTATGTTTTTAGCCTGACCTTATACGTATATGTAAAGATGTGTAGTATATCTTGCAAGTCTATAACATTCTCAAGTGCTATATTTGATTACAGCCTCTCTGATACCTGCAGTAGAAGTTAGATAGATCTTGTTGTATTCATACCCATATGAAGTTCTATAACCATATCATAGTTGTTCTGAGTGTCTTAGCCCGCAAATATTACATGGTGTCAGAAGTTAATTGTATTAACTAATTATTGATTGGATGAACAAATTTACATTAAAATGGCTAAAAATCTACATCCTCCAGAAAAGTAATTGTTGACTGGAAGTTTGAAAGAAAACTACAGGAATTCAAGCAACAATTTCAGATTTACTTAACTGCAGCTGGAATAAGTAATTCAGAAGAGGAAGTGAAGTGTGTCACATTATTACATGCTATTGGGCCTGATGCGATTTAAATTTTCAATACGCTTCGCTGGAATCAAGAAGGTGACACTCCAGGGGATGACAAGAAATTTGACAAAATAGTAAGTGAGTATGATCAGGAAATACCACAATCACAAACCGCAGACAACCCCATGGCACCGCAAGGAAGAGCCCCTCAACCATCACGAGACACCAGGAAGACAAATTAAGCAAAACAACCAGCTCTCTCTTCCCCATTAAGATGATTGCAATACTAGTATGGACATAAAGTAACGTACAACAAAACATAGAACAATTACAAACTCCCACAATGGGAGCAACAATAAACAAAAAGTCAACAACAAGTCTTGTCAAAGTTTGAGAAATACTGTAGCCCAAAGAGTAACCTTACTTATGAGAGAGACCAGTTCAATACACAGAACCAGAATGAGGGAGAATCAATTGATTCATTTGTCACAGAACTCAGGATTTTGTCAAAATCGTGTGAATTTGGAGACTTTACAGATTCCCTCATCAAGGAGAGACTCGTCTGTGGTGTGATAAAGGACTCTGTACAAAGCAGATTGCGGTAAACAGAATTAACCCTGCAGAAAGCAATAGATATTTGTCGTGCAGCAGAAACTTCAACTCAGTAGATGAGAGTAATTCAAAGTACTTCAAGTGGAGGCACTGATAGCAACGTGGACATTGCAAAAAGGAAAATTGTGAATAGCAAGTCCCTGAAAAATACAGTCAATAAGCCAACTGAATCATCAATGAAACAAAAATGTGGAAGATGTGAGTATAAACATGAACCACGTAAGTGCCCAGCTTTAGGCAAATTTTGTCACAATTGTAAAAAAGAACCATTTCTCTACAGTGTGTAAAAGGAGATAATGCATGAACTGCAAGAAAATAACTATGATTCAGACATATTTTTAGACTCGGTAGAAACTGATTAGAATGTGAAAAACTGGAAACTAAACATGAAAATATGTGGAAAAACAGTCAACATGAAACTTGATACTGGTGCATAATGCAATGTAGTGACATATCATGTCTATAAACAGATTAATCATAAGCCACTTAAAGCATCAAAATCAAGATTTATTAGTATCATACTCAGGTCATAGATTAAACACTGCGGGGAAAGTTACTTTGCTTGTATCTACGAAAAACAAATATATTCCATTCAAATTTTAAACTGTGAAGGACAAATCGATTTAAAGCATGTTTGGAATTAAATTTAATATCTAGACTATACAGCTTAAATTTATACAGTAAGACAGCTACACCAGAAGAAATTCTTAACAGTTATAGCGATGTTTTTGAAGAATTGAGTTTTTTACCAACAGAGTATAAAACTCTCTTGGACACTTTCTATTTATAGCACTTAAGTGTTTTAGGCAATTACCATGATGATAAATAAAATTTAGATATAGCTTTGTACTTGCACAAAAAATATAGCTGTTATATGGTATTAAATGTAGTTAACAGGTAAAGCACCCCCACCTGCCAGAGGGCTAACATGTGTTATTTTGCGTGTGATATAGTGTAATTTTAGAAAATCCTAAATAACCAAATTCCCCTTGAATGGAGGAGGCCTTTTAGCAACACAGGGTATAGAAGTCATTTAAAGAATATCAATATGGCCGCCTTGATGAACAAATATATTTTGCAAATCTTAATATCCATATTGCCCAGATGCCTTCCACAACAGAACTGTTCAATACAACGTGGTTTTAAGATAAAATTTGGATAATTTCAAAATGGCTGCCTTATAAAAATACCAGAACAGAGCCATAACGTCGAATCTACGACGCAATGTTGTCCATAGCCCCCAGCAAGATTTGGCTCAATCAAATGTATGGTTTGGGAGGAAATGCTGTTTCAAGAATTTCAAGAAGGCTGTCATGGCCACCATGTTGCCATGGTGTCTAAATCTTACAACGTGGCCAAACACGTGGTCTGCCTGATTGGGTTCACGGACATTACGAACCAGTGATCGGACTACACAGGTAAGAAAAATGGTTCATAACTTTCGTTATACTAAGTCAAATTTCATGCCGTAAAATGCAAAATCCTCCTTATATTTTTCTGCACAAAACTGTGTCAAAGTTTCTCGTTTTCCAGATTACCTCGACCAACTGAAGGAAAACCGGAAATTCTTCGCAATATGGTACACTCCAAAGTAATAAAAAGTAGCAAAACACGTTCTGTGAATACAGTGAGCGTTTTTCAATGACGTAGACATGCTTTCTTGCCATATAGACAAGACTTTCAGCCAAATGTTTGCAATATAAGCCATCTACAATCGAGCTACTAGTTGAAATTGAAACACAATAGGGTGCACACGATGGAAGGTTTCACACCTGGAACGGGCGTTCTAAGTTGTAAATAATTTTAATTGTTTATATACAGCACACTTTGTATATATGATATTACAGATTCATATATAATACATGTATTACAAAACATGTACCATTTTGCTAACAACTTCTAATTTGTTCACCAGCGCGTTAGCGCTGGTGATATACGTTAGTAAACTTCCATTGGGCGCGTGTTCGATTCGGGCCTGTTCCATTAGCAAGTTGCGGAAATGGATCAGGTGTTAACTCCCCAACAGCAGTGTCTTTTACAGTTCTCTCTCAGACTCCCCGTCAACTTCCAAAATTCCATCAATGCGTGAGCGATGTTGATATACTTTGGATACTGGATTGCTTCTAAAAGCAAAAAGGCCTATTAGAGACCTTACCACTGAGCGAGAATCCCAATCTAACACTGGACCTTCGGATATTCTAGACTAAATGTGACGAAATATCTAGATGTAAATGGGTCAGTTTCAATATGCCCCCTAGGCATTATGTACATTGACTTCGATTGAGGAATACGGTTGAATGGCCTAATACATACTGCTGGGGAGGGGGCTTACTCTACAATTATTCAGTGTGTTCATGAGCAGAGTCTTACTGGAATATGCATATTTCCTGTCTTTTATTTGCTTCAAATGGATCACCTATGTACGAATCGTTAACTAAAACGAAAAAAATACTCAGAGCTAGAAGCCCATGAAACACTGAAAAGAGTGGCTTCATCAAATGCAATAATAAAATACTATAAAAGTTCTTCTTTTATAACTGTAAAACGCCATGCGATGGTTCTAAGCTTTTTTAAAAGCTAACCTTGTTTTAACTAGGCTAAAATGTTGATAAATAGCCTACCAATATAAACTTACTGAACCAATATTTGTTATGGCAGAGATACAAAGGTCGACTGTTCGATTGTGATACAGGTTGATACAAATCTGTGAAATACAATAAGATAAAGGTTGTTAGTGCCTATACACATTGGCTTAACAATCAAGAGATTATACTAGGCATTTGATACAGTTACATTACTGGGTCCATATAAAACTGGCCAGTAAATGCCACAATTTCTTACTGCAGACCAAACCCTGGCACTCTTTTAAATTATTCTTACATAGAATAAATTGTGTGTAATATATGTAAGCAAATTGTAGAGAGCAGACCCAAATTTTATCTGAGCCTAACAATTAACTATTTTCATCCTTTTTTGTAAGGTACCTTTTTTGTTTCTTACGTTGCCATATTTTGTGCAACAGGGACCTCTGACGGTGTTTATGGGCGACGCAGTGAATCACTGCCTATAAATTTGATAAAAATTAAAGTCAAACAAATGCTCCCATCTTCATATATAAGCTCGCTTTTGGTCTCTATTTCATGAGTCTGCATTTGATTTCCTATTCCCATGAATGCCAGGCTTTATTTTGGGGCAAGAATGGTCACTTTTTGCACTATACATGTAAGAAAAAGAAAAATATTTAAACATCACCCCTTCCTCCCCCTGAGTCCCAACTTTTGCACATAAGTGTGTTCTCATATTTAACATAATATATATGAAAGACTAGATGGGACTCGGGGGGGGGGGGGGGGGAGGGGGATATATCTCACAGCCCAAAATGTGGCTTCTTGGTGAGCCCAAACATTAGTATTTGGATTTTGGTGTGCTCTCTTGAAAATCTTTTTACTCCAGTATAATGAAATAATTAGTACAAATAAACTATTTTTCTCATAACCCATTAGTAATGAAATATTACAACGTTTTCAGCATATTTTTCTTAAAATTATGAAAACTGTCCTTGTACTAAATTCAGTTGTTAGATTATTTTGCACATATGCTATATCTAACCAATACACATAAACTACATGGCCCTTGACGAGGTGTACTTTACGCATGAATGAATGGTAATAGTACATTACTGCATAATATTGCACCAGGTAAATACGTTGTCATCAAGGTTGAATATGGACTACAGTTGCATTTCAAAATATTTCTTAACAAATCAGATAGAAAAAACAACAAAAAAAAATCGTTAAAATGTTTATGATTTTGGACTTTTAGATACTTTCACTGTGATTTGTAATCGACCATTGATGATATAATACCCTTACACGTGAAAATAATTGATTTCTAAATGTTTTGGTAAAGTCAAATTTTGCAACCCCTACCCCTTTTTTAGCATCTCCTGTTTTGTTGTAGGGGCCTGCTTGGCTTATAATAACCTTAATAAGCGTCCTATTCAAAAGGATACCAGGCATTGTCTCCACGGGGAAGCGTCTTTCAAATACTAACCTGTCTGATTTGAGCATTGTGGGTACACTTGACATATTTGTTTATCGATAGCGTCATCAAATCATGTGATTCGCCCGATTGGTTAGTTCATACTTGTTATCAATCTGCGTCATCACATGTCACCGAAGCCAAATTTTTGACCCAAATATGTTTATGTGTAGAAAATCTTATCATTTTTTAACTTGATACTGTAATACCAATCATTGTTATTGTTTAGCTACCAAAGGTTACTGGATGTCTCCATAAACGGATTATTTATAGCCATTCAGGGCTTGTTACTTTTTAACGTAGTGTTTCGGGTAATGCACACCGCGTATTGACACAAATCCGACTTTTCAGTCGTGATGTGCCTTAGCAGACAGGTCGATTCTTTAGTGTCGTGCCCGCGCAAGACAATAGGATACCAGTGCTATCTTATGCATAGGGAAGTTTTAGGACCCTATCAAAGTGTCAGAGGTCCTTTCAGATCCAATATTGTTAAGTACAGCTCTTGCTAAGAACCATGCAAAACCTGCAAAAGGTGATACATCGCATGTTACAAAAATGAACATTTTTTGTTTTTCCCAATTGATTATGTCCTAAAATAAGTCAAATGACCCCTTCTACTGGTAAACGATTTTGTAGAAGAATGCTATCGATGGATTAAAAATCATCATTTGAGATGAAATTCCCATAGGGTTCCATTATGAAAGTTGAAGTTAAATTTTCTCTCATGATGTTCCTGTTATTATTATGAAACTGGGTCTATTATATGGCAACAGCCTTTGTTTTCTTATTTCAAAATTCAAACCCGTGTGTTTTTTAGGTTATCTATGGTAAAAAGGCTAAAATGCAGTTGTCATGGAGATACCTCCCTTAATATTCGGGAGAAATCGTCAATTTGAAACGAAAACATTATAATTTCTATAACTATTTTAAAATAATTTCTTTGATCTATGCTAAAAACAACAGTTTATTTTTCTAATTATTTGTAACACTGTAATATAGGTTTTAACTCCTTAATTATCCAAAAATTAAATTATTTTATATTACTCCTGATTTATTTAATGAGGGATCCCTAACAAGTATGGCAGCTTTTTTAAAAGAGTATTTTTGTGGTGTACCAGTACTGGCCAGGTGGGTTTATGCTTTTTGTGGTTCTATGTCCAGGAACTCCGGAAGGCTGGTTCTGAAAATGCCCAATTTAGAAATCATTTACTAGATCTATTATATCTATATATATTTTTTATTATTTTATAGAGGGTGATCTTCCCTCTTTTCAAATACATAACAAATGATTTAAAAATTCTTCCCTAATACTGCAAATCATCCATTACAAATAATTATGAGGCAAAAGCGGTTAACCAGTAATTCATGCACATACTTTCAAGTAAGAACTCAAGTAAGAAAAATATCGGTAAAAATTTATGCAATTGCCCTCCCTTGCCGTTTTTGAATTAGCTCCCTTGTTGAAATTAATTTAGCAAGTTTTGTAATTCCAAGGTGATTGTTTGCTTGTCTTGATATATATATATATATATATATATATATATATATATATATATATATATATATATATATATATATATATATATATATATATATATATATATATATATATATATATATATATATATATATATATATATATATATATATATATATATTCCAAATTACAATAATTTTATTTTAAATATTTTATAATTTAATATTCTACCAAAGATGCCATTGACTGCAAGCCTTTAATCACTAAAAACAATAATAAAATATAAGAAGTGAAAAAACCCATAATATTTTAAATTGGTGTCATATTTATTCATTATAAAAATAGATGTAGGCTAAAATAATTACCTTCTCACGTTTAGGCGATTTATACTGAATGGAGGTGTTCCACACATGGGAAAGGTTGACTATCTCTCAAACTGGACCATTAAATGGATCCAACCAAAATAAACGGAAGCCAGAACAATATGAGCTCTGTTTGAACATTGACCACATCATCATTCATGTGCAAAAATACAGTGATAAACACACATATCTACTATAGGGATACTTGACCTTTTCATTCTGGGTACTGGAAACAGGTACTTAGGCAAACAGTGAAGACCCAAACAGTGGCATTTCATCAGTGTCTGCACTGTTTATTAAGATATTATACCAATTTTCAGGTAACTAACAAATTATAAGGCGGAAACAGAAATGACTTACTTTGCATACATGCAAACAGTCTTGACCAAGATCAAACTGCTCTGAAAAGGATCCACAATGTGTGCTACAGAGACACTAAAACTGGATCTATAATGGTTGCAAGACTCGATCGCTAGCATACTGTTATATGGGTCTGCTAAGTCAATAGTTAATTTTGGCAAATACAAGTTTATGTATTGTCTAAAAATCGGCCCATCCCACCAGTACGGCATTCCTCTGGCGGGTCGACAGTAGCAACTCTTGAGTCTTATGCTTAGCCTTGACATAGCTCACCATTAAGGGGAGCGGCAAACTTAAACAAACGATAACAAAAATCCTTGCCCTTCCAAGCGGAATAAAAAACTTACACTTTCAGGAACAGTGGGGGTGACACTGTGCAGACAAATTGTCACGTCAATCCCCACAAGATTGAAACCTGTTTTAGAGCATTTCAAAAATTCAAACTAATTAATGCCCCACACCTTTACTTAACGCAGATAGGCGTAGGATAAGGGCAGGATACAGCCCGAATTCCTTTTTTGAAGCCAAAGTGGGTGCATAAAACTGGGTGTGCCGTGTGTGCTATATAGCCTATGCCTCGTGCGCAGGGACCGCGGCACACCGCCACAATAACGGAATAATGTATGTAGCTTTGACATAGCTTTTGGGTGCTCGAAAGAACTGTCTCATTGACGGGCGGAACATATTATTAAAAGTACAATGATTTAGGTATATGCAACAAACTGAAGCATTACTGTAATCATGCTGTTCGGTATGCTGTGAATAAATTCTTATCCAGCTTTTGGGTGCTCAAAAGAACAATTTCATTGGTTGGGAATAAAGAAAAATATTTCAATCACGCAATCTGATCTAGGTTCCTGGCAGACGGACGGACGGAGTGGCAGACAGACGGACGATCAAATATACCTGGTTTTTTCCTTTCATATCCATCTGGATTTCATGTTCATGCCGCCGCTAATACAGTGTTAAGATACTTCATGATATCGTAGAGCTTGTCTTGTTAGAAACTCTGCCCTTTGCCGCTTTCAAAGACTGCGCGTTTCACTCGAAAAATTGCACAGCTTCAAGGATGATTGGTCGTTAATTGTGTATAATTGTACTATTCGCGAAAATCGTATCACAGCTTTATGATTATCTTTGTCGGGTACGATAGCAATTAAACAATGTGCCTGCAATCGCTTTTTGCTAACTATTGAAAGTGCAATGTGGCAAAGACAAAAAAAATACGACAAGTCCGTGGGTTGAGCCAGTTATTCAACAATGTGCTGGACAATGCACATACTACCAGACCCTGGGTCACTCCTTATAGGTGGGGCTCGGGGTCTGGCATCTGACTCTGAGACTCTGTGTCTAGGTGTCCGATACCGAACTCAAAGAATGCCCGGTACCAGACCCAGAGACACTGAGTATTATTTATTTATTTAATTTATCTTTTGCGTCAAACTTCAATATTCTAGATGTAGCCCCCCTAAAATACTCCCTAACAGGCCTGCCAAAAAACACATGCACAACTCATTAAACACAAAAATTCCGTTCTTCATGGCTTTTTTCAGCTATGTCAAGACTTACCACAACGGGTTAGGGCGACCTCCAAGACACGGATTTATCAAAACTACATTTTCGATCGCCGAAAATAGGGTTTTCGATTGTCATAACGGTAGTATAGTAGAATGCAATTATAGTGTTATCGATCGCCAATATGAAACAGTATGATTCTGTTCAACGTTCAACCAACAGTTAAGCAATAACGGTCATGGAAAGACCGGAGAAGCCAAGAATCAAACCAACAACCCCTGGTTTATAACCGAGTGGTTTATCCACTATGGGAGAAAAAATATCTTGAAATGTGCCTTTTCCTCCATTTCTTAGATTTTGAAAGTGGTTTAATACATATTCCTTAAATTTAATACAATTGCACACAAAATGCATGCATGCTTTTAAAGGACATCGGACAGTCTTAATGAAGGATTGCCCATAAAATGGCCGGATAAAAGTTTCAAAGAAAATGATTTTTTCCATGAAAAAGATAGTAGGTTCAACTCTCGAATTTTCCACAAAAGTGTTTTTCTCATTAGACAAATAATAATTTAAAGATATGGGTAAAAACTCTGTTTTTGCTACACATATTCAACATATAAAAAACTCTGTTTTTGCTACACATATTCAACATATAGAAAATATCAAAAAAATTACTGAAGTGCTCCCCCGCCCCTCACCGTGGTCAAACTATTCATTTTGTTTACACTTGTACTTTAACATTTCACACATCATAGAAATTTTATGTTAAAATGTGTCATTTTGCTGATTTCTTCTATTTTGAAAACGGTTGCTGTTACCTTAACACAATTGCACGCAAGAGAAGAAAAAAACATGGGTTTCTTGCATTTTTACTTAAGAACAGACATTACTTTATTGGTTCTAAAACATCACTGTCTTACATTAGGGTGGTCATGGGAGAAAAATTATGTTAAAATGTGCCCATTTTTGCAGATTTCTTAGATTTTGAAAATGGTTGCTGCTACCTTAACACAATTGCACGCAAGAGAAGAAAAACACATGGGTTTCTTGCATATTTGCTTAAGAACAGACATTACTTTATTGGTTTAAATACATCATTGTCTTACATTAGGGTGGTCATAGGAGAAAAATTATGTTAAAATGTGCCCATTTTTGCCGATTTCTTAGATTTTGAAAACGTTTGCTGCTACCTTAACACAATTGCACGCAAGAGAGGAAAAACACATGGGTTTCTTGCATTTTTGCTTAAGGTTATACCTTACTTTATTGGTTTAAATACATCATAGTCTTACATTAGGATGGTCATGGGAGAAAAATTATGTTAAAATGTGCCATTTTGGCAGATTTCTTAGATTTTGAAAACGGTTGCTGCTACCTTGACACAATTGCACGCAAGAGAAGAAAAAACACATGGGTTTCTTGCATTTTTGCTTAAGGTTATACCTTACTTTATTGGTTTAAATACATCATAGTCTTACATTAGGATGGTCATGGGAGAAAAATTATGTTAAAATGTGCCATTTTGGCAGATTTCTTAGATTTTGAAAACGGTTGCTGCTACCTTGACACAATTGCACGCAAGAGAAGAAAAAACACATGGGTTTCTTGCATTTTTCTTACGAACATACATTACTTTATTGGTTTAAATACATCATTGTCTTACATTAGGATGGTCATGGGAGAAAAATTATGTTTAAATGTGCCTTTTTGGTCGATTTCTAAGATTTTGAAAAGGGTTGCTGCTACCTTAACACAATTGCATGTTAGAGAAGAAAAAACACACGGGTTTCTTCCATTTTTGTTTGAGAACATATATCACTTTATTGATTTAAATACATCATTGTCTTACATTAGGATGGTCATGGGAGAAAATTATGTTAAAATGTGCCCATTTTGGCAGATTTCTTAGCTTTTGAAAACGGTTGCTGCTACCTTAACACAATTGCACGCAAGAGAAGAAAAAACACATGGGTTTCTTGCACTTTTGCTTACGAACATACATTACTTTATTGGTTTAAATACATCATTGTCTGACATTAGGATGGTCATGGGAGAAAAATTATGTGTAAATGTGCCTTTTTGGTCGATTTCTAAGATTTTGAAAAGGGTTGCTGCTACCTTAACACAATTGCATGTTAGAGAAGAAAAAACACACGGGTTTCTTCCATTCCATTTTTGTTTGAGAACATATATCACTTTATTGATTTAAATACATCATTGTCTTACATTAGGATGGTCATGGGAGAAAAATTATGTTAAAATGTGCCCATTTTGGCAGATTTCTTAGATTTTGAAAACGGTTGCTGCTACCTTAACACAATTGCACGCAAGAGAAGAAAAAACACATGGGTTTCTTGCATTTTTGCTTAAGAACATACGTTACTTTATTGGTTTAAATACATCATTGTCTTACATTAGGATGGTCATGGGAGAAAAATTATGTTTAAATGTGCCTTTTTGGTCGATTTCTAAGATTTTGAAAAGGGTTGCTGCTACCTTAACACAATTGCATGTTAGAGAAGAAAAAACACACGGGTTTCTTCCATTTTTGTTTGAGAACATATATCACTTTATTGATTTAAATACATCATTGTCTTACATTAGGATGGTCATGGGAGAAAAATTATCTTGAAATTTGCTGATTTTTCATAATTTTGCTAAAATCCAGATTATAAGTACCCCACCTCCCAATACTAGTTTGATTTTTGTGTACGAGTTATCATAATACAATTGTTAGTATATCATTTATTAAAGCCAAGATCAATTCTACAGAACTGATATACCAAATTAACTATTCTACTACCACGGCACAAACTCTTGGTAAATCAAAATAACCAAAAATCAGCTTTTTTGTAGCATTTACACTGGAAAATGAGGTAAAATTGAAAATTTATGGTTGCCATGGCAACGAGCTTCCAATCAAAGAAATATTGTACCAGTCTGTGTTTGGTGACAAGTACTACATGATAGGACACAAATTTACAATTTCTGTAACCATGGATGTATCGCCATTTGCATGGTGCTTAGCAAGAGCTGTACTTAATACATATGATTATAATTTGATTGCATTATGACAGAGATTTTACCAATACCAATACAATGTAAATCATGGAAAATGAACCTGTAAGCAGTTATGCATTACATGCTATAGCCAGTACAAATTACATGCTAATTGGCATATTTAGATATTTATTTCATTACACTTTATTGTCAGTTAAAATTATAAACAGCTTCAATTATATGAAAATGGATATATTCAAATTGAATATAGATTCACGCTGGTGGGTCGGATTTCAGACTCTATGACGGTTCTGACTTTAAGACTTATCTATTGATGAGATGGTAGGGGCCTGATGATTTGGCTGTTTGTCGGGCCCACCAGGGTTTACCTGTTGGATTTCTTTTGCCCCCTTATTCAGTTAACCTTTGAGTCATTGTCTTTGATTTATCTCCTTGTTGTATCTTGATTTATATATTCTAGGAGATGATGCATTGATAAGTTAGAGGTCTTTCATGCAAACCAAATATCTATATGTCTTGATTGATCCACATCTGATTTAAGGGTGAGGTTGGCGCCGTGAAACCGGTTAAAGCCCTTCAGTAAAATATTCTACTGACCATTCCAAGGCGGTACTTCTTTTATGGATCTTTTCTGTTTTTTCTGTCTTGTGTTTGCTATACCTTTGTGCGCATCTGTTTATATGTGTCTTGTGGTCACCTGCTGGGAAAGGGCTGACCTCTTGTCTCTTGTTTGTGGTGTCTGTGAGTTTGTCACTTTCCCATTGGTATCCTGGGTCAGGTGTGTTACTTGATTGTATCGATTCCTGATCTTTGCACCCTTACTTACTTTTACATCATATATATTTCAGGTCAGGGAGCATGGTTTATTCTAGAACATGTATGTAACTTTCTAAGCTTTCATTATCTGCAATTAAGTATAGTATTGCTGACGAGCAGAAATACATATCACAGATGTCTGCAATTGATATTTATTGCGGTCGGACATGGCCGGCCGCTTATATAAACTTCAATCAAAACACACATCAAATTCAGGTTTTGACCAAACCTTTATACCGTGCTCAGGCTATATTTTATTCGCTGCCGAACAACGAGTGGGGTACCAAATATCGTGGGTTGACCTACAGCGCCAAGTAAACTGTCCGTGAAATCTGTAGGGCTACCTATAGCGCGAGGCAAGCTCGTTTGCGAATTTCACAAAGAAGGCGTCAATTTGCCCTGCCGCTTATATAAACGCCTAAGTATTAGCTTTTCGAAAAAGCTGGCAAAAGTAAAACGTCCCAAAGTCAAAACGTTTCAAAACATTGGTGCACTTGGATACCACTCATTATTTTATTTACAAAAATGATTTCTTTAAATTTTGGCACAGAAGAAACAAGGCTAAGGAAATGCTTAATTTTAGTAAACTTTCTAAATTTATTTTTTAAGGAATGGAACTTTCAGAAACAAGTTAACCTCTTAACTTATCACATGACTTCATTTCTTAACAACAAAGTAGTTTATCATAGCCACTGTCATCAAGTTGTGTAGAAATCAAGTTCAGTCTTAGTGTGAAATATTTTCTACGGACACTACAAAATTGGTAACAGATGCTAAAAGTGCAATTTGAAAGTGACAGATATAATGTTCCCCCTGTTATTTAGTTTTGGATAAACAGCAGGTCCTTGAAATAGTTGAAAAAATACTTTGACCTTGGGCATGTTTCTCTGTAACAAATTCAACCACCAACAATGAATTGTCTTTGCCAGTAATTTTTCATCACTTTAGAACTGCACTTTAATAAATACAATCTAAAAATATGGACCATTATGACATATTCTGTTATCTTTTTAACATTAAAAAGTGTGATCTACAGACACTACGTTCTACGGACAGACTTTGGCCGCTCATATCACAAGTGCTGCTGAAAGACAACTGAAGAAGCAGACCTTTTTTAATCAGTGCCACTCAATGAAATAGAAAATAGCAGAAACATGTTCATTAATCTTCTAATAAAGCAATATGCTAGATGCAAAATATGTGATCTACGGACACTACCAAACAGTGTAGTTCTAAACTGATGAAAACATAACTGGAAAAGACAATTCATTAGTAGTGGTTGTATTTGTTAGAGAGAAACATGCCCATAGCTTCAACAAATTGCAAAAAAAGATATGCATACTTGTGACCGAACAAGTGACAACAATACAGCAAAGTTAATCCTTAAGAAATGTCAAAATGTATAACGATTCAAGCATTTCTTAAAAAAATGCTTAAAATTACTGCGTTTTGCCTACACATTTTTATGGTTATTTTACAGTAGCTCATATGTAATATTTAAGATTTCTTTTTTTAAAAAAATATGTTTCTAACACACATATTTGAAATACAAATTTTCAAAAGTTAACAAATTTAAAATGAAAGGGCCTAACGTTGAAAAACGCCTAATTTTTAGGTGTATTTAGGATTGTAATTTTGCTATATTAAATCGAAACATAATAATGTTATACATTTTTGAAAAGCTTGGAGCAAGCTCTAAACAGTGGTTTATATTGTATTTTATTTCCTCTAAGCAGGAAAATACTTTAGGGGTATAACATAAGCTAATTTCAAAATCCCTATCTGATCTTGTTTTAGCTGATAAGTACTAAATGGCAAGCTGACCTGTGACCTTTTATCCAATGCCACTCATTCGGACTGCCACATACCTATCTTAGCATTGGTTTCTCAGAAATCACTGGGCTGTTTGATGGAGTATTCATTAGGTTGTTTTAGGTCACTTGACCAAAATGCCTGCAACCATCATATATGATTAAACAAAATATACTTTATTATAAGCCGTAGTTGACCTTGACCTATTTTAACATTATTTAAGAGATCAGGTGAGCGCCTCGGGACCTTCAGGTCCTCTAGTTTGTGTAAGGGCACTTGATAGCCTTATTAATTACTATTTTTTCTGAATTCTGTATTTGAAAAGCCCTTCTATCCCTACTGTTTTACACCCGAAATCACTCCTTTATCACTCATGATTTTTTTTCTTCAAAACTTTTATCCCAATACTCTTTTCCTACTTTTTATGGAAGGGCATTGAGAGCATATTACCTTCAGCTTAGTACTGGTTAAGCTGAGGACGGCCCATCTATAAATAACTGAAAAATTGTTGACTGGAAATTTAAGGAATTAATACAAACAAAATAGTCTCAAATATAAAAGATTCCTAATGTATTAAATGGTGGTCAAAACTTGTCAAGATTTAGAATTGAAGTTAAGATACTCATGCAGGTCAATAAATGAATAAAAGCAACATAGTACCATACACATGACTTACAGGATTATGAAAACAAATATTTCATTTGGACAATATGATATAAAATGGAAAATGGGGGGGGGGGGGGGGGGGCAGTTTATATTTCATGTGGTTTCCAGAGGGGTCATTGGATTCAAATTTTGTAAGGAGGGGGGGGGGGGAGGTCATCCAAAATTTGGATGATGGATCAAATTTCAGCCGCCCCGTGACACTTAAATAACGAGTGGTCCCTAGGTTCTTAATTCCTGTTTAACATCTAAAAGGGGGCACGATAGGCCCGCCAGCGCAACGACATTCGAATGACGTTTTCACTGGCGGGCCGATCAGTGTGCTAAATGGATTCAGACGGGCATCAGTCTGTGTGGGTGTACAGTCTGATGCGCGTCTTACACTTTGATAGGGTCCTAAAACTTCCCTATGCATAAGATAGCACTGGTATCCTATTGTCTTGCGCGGGCACGACACTAAAGAATCGACCTGTCTGCTAAGGCACATCATGACTGAAAAGTCGGATTTGTGTCAATACGCGGTGTGCATTACTCGAAACACTACGTTAAAAAGTAACAAGCCCTGAATGGCTATAAATAATCCGTTTATGGAGACATCCAGTAACCTTTGGTAGCTAAACAATAACAATGATTGGTATTACAGTATCAAGTGAAAAAATGATAAGATTTTCTACACATAAACATATTTGGGTCAAAAATTTGGATTCGGTGACATGTGATGACGCAGATTGATAACAAGTATGAACTAACCAAATGGGCGAATCACATGATTTGATGACGCTATCGATAAACATCCGGGCGAGTTTGTATGTCTTCGCTCACAAGACGACGAACCAGACAACTAAATCATGATAGCAGACGGGGTAGCAAATGTATTGATCAGCATGTGCATATGCGCATGCTGATCAAGGTATTTACGTTCCGCAGATGCATAATGGCAAAGCGCTGCTTATATTGTAACTCTAGCGTGCAAAGGAATAAATTGACATAAATGACAGATGTCACGTGCACTCAGCAGCTTTGATTGATAAAAACGTGGTGTTCATGGTAAACATAAAGTACATGTGAAGTCCCTTGAAAATTGTCTGACCAGGTATCGCTCGAACCCATCAATGGGTCGAACTAGCACCAACGGCCCCGGCGAGTTTGAGCCATCGAAGTTCGACTGTAATAATATATCAACATTAGCCTTGTATTTTGTGTACTGCTATTTTCAGTGTCAGTAGGGTAACGTTAATGACAGGTCATTTACAGAAAAAATAACTCTAAAAAGGGTAGAATTCTTTCAAAAGGCTTAAATTACCATGTTCATTATTGAAGGAACACCTTTGGAAGCATCATTTATTGGATTTTACAAAGACAAACATCACAAGTTTTGTGCAATTCTGACTGATGGAAATTCTCCCCCTATGAGGTTAAACTGAGATATATGGACTACTTTGAGAGTTAACTGCATACCTAGGGAAACTATTTTCAGTGTGGACTGTGTCTTGGGCCTTAGAAACCCATAATTTGTTAAGTTTTCTGTAGTCATATTTCTGTAAATGAACGTTACCCTGCTGACATTGAAAAAAGCAGTACACAAAACACAAGGCTAATGTTGATTTATTATTATAAGCGAAAAAGTTTAAGCATTCAATGTTTTAACTAGACATAAATATCAATTGCAGACATCTGTGATATGTATTTCTGCTCCTCGGTAATAATTATGTTTTGTTTTATACTAAATTGCAGATAATGAAAGTTTACAAATTACATACATTTTTAGAATAAACCATGCTCCCTGACCTGAAATATATGGGATGTTAATCTAAATTCTAATTAAAAATGCCAATTTCATATAATTGAAGTTTTTTCTAACTTTTATCTGGCAATCAAGTGTAGTGATTAATATTTAAATATGCTATTTAGCATGTAATTTGTACTGGCTTTAGCATGTAATACATAACTGCTTACAGATTCATTTTCCGATTATTATTTTTTTTTCGTTGTTGTTGCTTTATTCTCCCTGTCCATTCGGTGTGTAGGGGGTCGAGGAGGACCATTCCCATCTCACACCTTACAAATTACAATATTTATAAATAAAACCAATGTATTATATATTAATAGACTTTTGCTTACTGTAAAGGTGGCAACTTAAATACTCATGTTTGGTCGTGGCTGTTTCATTTTCAAAGGAAGGAAAATCAGGTTTTATTTATAATTTGGTAAAGAGTTAATAAGCTTTTTGAGCCGCACAAACGAACTGGCATTTCATGAAAGTCAAGACCTTATATTCTCTGACCTCACATGCATTAACCTATAAGGCTCCTATATCTAAAAAAGTGTATGGTTTTTGTTGTTTGCTGAACAATTTTGAAGCCTTTTTAACAAATAGTGTAGATGCAGATCAGACTGCTCCTGTAGGAGCAGTCCGATCTGGGTCCACCCTGTCTGTGTCTATATTTATGTTAAATAATAAACAGTTTGAATCATTACTGTCTTTACTTGAGTAGTATGGTACAATGGTACAGTTACTTTCAAATAAAACCACACCTCATTTTCAGTTTTTACCCTTGTCTAAAGTAGACCAGTCCTAATTACGCATTCATGAGGTGCCACCTTTACAGTAACCAAAAAGTTCAAGAATACACTTCCACACACCCTAAACTATTGAGGACAGGACTGTATGGGATATTACATAAACATGCAAGTTACATCATCAACGACAACAACATAAAGTAAAAAAGAGAAAAAAGGGAGAGATGGATAGAAAGAGTGAGGAAAAGGGAAGAAAAAATAGTAGAGGGAGAAAAAACAAAAAAGAAGGAAAATCTGACCCGGCAACAAGGCATGAATGATTGTTGTGCTGACCATTGTCTTGCTTACATTTTTTGTAAAGGACTTTTCTTTATTTTAGCACTGTAGAATGTCATAAAAACAATGGTTTTTGGCTGATAATTATACACCAATACTGTTTACTAGTGGCAAAATTTGACTCCATTCCTTTTCAAATTTAGTTAGAACTTTATTGTTAATGGCTATCTCCATGTGTGTTTTATACATAAATAAAAGTTTTCTCTTAAACACTTTCAAGAATAAGACTGTTGGTTACATCGAGTACAGTAAATATAATATTTGGTATATGAAAGTATGAAGTTACGTATTTTAAATGAGTTTTTCTCATTCCCAACCGAATATAAACCATTTTTCTGTAGGAGAACAGTCAGTGCCATATGCGTTCAGCCAACCTGTTACTTTTTTATGAATGTTTGGATTTGGTCACAGCTCCAGAAAAGATGGTTATTAGATTCATCACATGAATGGCAGTAATATCATAACGCATCATTTCTCACTTTCATATTATGAAGATTTTTATTTGTCACAAAGATCTTGTGGTTGATACTTATTTGGAACCAACGGACAGCAGAGTGTATAGTTGTCTCAAAAGCAAGTTCATATATTTAAGCCCAGTCTTCATCTGTGAAGTTGATGCCTTATCAAAGGTTAATTTTCCAGTTGGCATATCTTTATTTTGGGGAGCGCAGTGGCTCAGTGGTAGAGTGCTTGACTCGAAACTGAGGGGCCGCGGGTTCGAGCCTCGCCGGCGTCACTGCGTTGTGGTCCTTGAGCAAGACACACTTATCCTAGCGTAGTACTGGTTCAACCAAGGAAGACCCGTCCCTGTTTAACTGAAAGATTGTTGATTGGACGTAAAGAATCAAATCAAACAAGTATCTTTATTTTGATTAAGGATATGAAACATAGCTTGTGAACCCATTTTTTGCTTTAAGAGTGGATGGATATGATTTGGTATAATGGGATTTAGATTTTTACTATTAATTTTTACATGTACATGTTTTAGATATACTTTTATGGTTCGCAGTGTTCCATAATACTGTAAACGATTTGTTTGCACTCCTGTCATTTCTATAAATTCTTCTATAGTGTACAATTCCCCATCTTCTTTGATTAAAGTAAGTAAGGGTGCAAAGATCAGGAATCGATACAATCAAGTAACACACCTGAGCCAGGATACCAATGGGAAAGTAACAAACTCACAGTAAGACACCACATACAAGAGCCAAGAGGTCAGCCCTTTCCAAGGAGGTGACCACAAGACACAAATAAACAGACGCGTACAAAGGCATAGCAAACACAAGACATAAAAAACCCTTAAAAGATCCACAAAAGAAGTACCGCCTTGGAACGGTCAGTAAAATATTTTACTGGAGGGCTTAAACCGGTTTATTGGTGCACCAACCTAACCCTTAGTTCGGATGTGGATCAAGACACATAGATGTTTGGTGTGCATGAAAGATCCTTAACTTGTCAATGCATCATCTCCTAGAACATATAAATCAAGATATAAAAAGGAGATAAAGCAAAGATAAGAACTCAACAGTAAATAAAACTGAATACTGGAGCAAAAGCAATCCAACAGGTAAACCCTGGTGGGCCAGACAAACAGCCAAAGCATCAGGCCCCTACCATCTCATCAATAGATAAGTCTTTAAGTCAGAACCGTCATAGAGTCTGAAGTCCGACTCACCGGTGTGCAATTAAAGAGGAAAGTAAAGTTGCCAGCCGTGATTGGGTTGACCACCAAGCATGCAGTCTGTTGCAATTCATTAATGTTATAACCAATCTTTTTTATAATGGGAAATTATTTTAATGAACTGTGCTGAAAAATTATTAGAGCCAACAATCTTCTTCAATTTATACACCAAGTCACCATAGAAATCAGGTTACGAAAGTCCATGGCGCAAGAGAGATTTAAGTCTTACTTGGAATTTAGATATCAAATCATAGTATTGTCTATAAAATTTAGAAAAGGTTTTGCGAAATTTATGATACCGATAGCCTTGTTTAAGAAGTTTCTGAGTCAACAATTTTTTGCGAGTGTTAAAGTCAGCAATATAGCTAGATGCTCTTGCAAAACGAATGAGTTGAGAGATATAGACTCCATAGGATGTAGAGCGAGGAACATCACCATCTAAAAATGGGAAGTTGACAATTTCAAAATCAAAGTCGTCACGTTTATCATAAATTTTAGTAGAAACTATATTATTAGAAATAGACAAATGCAAGTCTAAAATCCGTATCATTGGTATTGGCTTTATTAAGTTGGAGCTCTGAAGGGTATATTTGACTTACCATATTGTCAAAATAAACATTATTAATGTTTAAAATATTGTCCATAAGTCATTAATGTATTTGATACATTTTTATACCAGTTTGTATAACATATGTGTGTTCCACCTACTTTAATGTTATTATAATAAAATAAATGGCATTTTAGGACTTGGTCTTCATTTAAGACCTTTTCACTGCTAATTTTTATGAATGCATTTAAGAATGGATTTTTGATATTTTTTTCAATGTTCTATGTAATTTAAATGGCAACACATTAGTTTATTTAGGTCTGACCGTCAATATATGATTTAATGAAATGTTGCCATTTGCTGTCATAGGTAATGAGCCATCTGAGCCAAGTATGCTTCAATGCATCAATAAAGGCTTTAATGTTTGTCATTTTCGCCCCCCCCCCCCCCCCCCGTCAGAATAATGTTTTACGCAGATTGAGATCTTAAGTTTGGTTCTCTTATTCCACAGGAAAGTAAATAGAATATTATTTATTTCATTAACTATTGATTCACTAGGGTTTGGGAGTGTAATAAAAAGATGATTTAATATCGGAAGAAGCATTGTTTTTATAACTGTCACCTTTCCCAGCAGTGATAGCATTCAGCGCTGACATTGAGTTGCTGTTTTGTTTCTAAAAGCTTGATTTTCTCCGTGTAGTTTCCTTTAGCCATCTTATCAAGATCAGTGTTAAAATTTATTCCTAATAATTCAAAGTGTCTTTCCCCCATGACAATTTCCATTTAGTTTTTATAAGGTCTGAAGCATATTTCTTGGAGCCAATCCATACAAATTGTGTTTTATCATAATTCATCTTCAGCCCTGATATTTTTGAGAATTTTTCTAGTTCTTCAATGGTATGGTAAAGGGAGTCATCTGACTCATCCCAAATAACGGTTGTATCATCTGCAAACTTAGATATTTTAAATTATTTGAGTTCAATTTTAATTCCTTTTATACTTTTATTTTTCGTAGTTTTGTTGATGAAAATTCGGCACAAATTATGAAAATGTAGGGCGACAGAGGATCCCCTTGTCGACAGCCACGCCTTATTTGAAACTAAGATGATAAGTGTCCTCATTGTATTACTGCAGATGAGGTATCTTTATCAAAAAAACATATATCCAGCTTCTTAATGATTCACCAAAATTTAAGAATTTTAAAGCCTTACGTATAAAAGACCATGACAGTGAATCAAAGGCTTTTTCAAAGTCTATTAAAAGAAGAAGTCCTGGAACTTCTTTGTATTCGGTATGGTTTATTAAATCATATAAAAGGCGTGTATTTTCACCCATATATCTGCCTTGAATAAATCCTGTGTGTTCTTTATCTATGAGACTGTCTATATTTGGGTTTATTCTGTTTGCGATAGAACCTGATGCAATTTTATAAACTGTGTCTAAGAGGAATATGAGTCGCCAACTTTAGGTATAGTTTGGGCTTATTTTCCTTTGGGATACAAGTTATCATCCCATGTTTTTGTGAAATTGACAATCCACCTTTCATGTAACCATAGTTAAGGGACCTCAGTATAAACTGGCCTATGTCTTTCCACAAAACTTTGAATAACTCTGCTGCAAAGCCACTAATGCCTGGGCTTTTTTTCATTTTTCATGTTGTATAAAGTTTTTGAGATTTCTTCAAATGTCAAAAGTCCTTCTAGTTTATTTGCTTGCTCGTCAGTTAGTGTTTTCATATCATTAATTTTGACATATTCTTCAAGATCTATGTTGTCTAGATCACTATCTTGACTTTGATACAGAGTTTTATAAAAGTTTTCAGCTTCTTTTAATATTTCTTGCTGTTCTGATATTATAGTTCCATTATCCTTTTGTAATTGGGTCATTGATGTTTTATGTAAAGTTATGTTTTCAAGATTACAAAAATATTTGGTTGGTTTTTCTCCAAGGTCTATATCTTTAGCCTTAGATCTGATCATGCTACCTTTAACGTTTTATTATCGAATAGAGTACAGTTCTGTTTTGAAGTTTTCTACCTCCTCAATTTAACTTTCATTTAACCCCTTCACCGCCATACCCTGAGCCATGCTCAGGGTGAATACTGCTTCCTATATGCCAGTACCCCGAGTCCTGCTCGGGCTAAACATGGGTTAAACACAGTGTTGTTTATATGCGTGTAATATTCAAGGGACATAACTCAATTATCATTATCTGCTCTATAATGAAAGAGTTAACTTTTCCAAGATTTATATCACAACTCCGCGGCCGAAAGCTTGCTTTTCACATGGAAAACGGCCCTTTTGATGAAGAACTCTTTTTTTATTCAAAGATGGCAGGTGATTGTGGCATTAGTCTGTTGTGTTTCTTTGAAGTAGAGGTTATTTTGGAATTCTAAAATGGCTTGTATATGGATGACAATTGATATTAATTGGAATCAGCAATGGAAAAGATGGAACTTCCTGTCATTCTCACATTTTTGAACCCATTCCAAAACAATGATGTTGTAAACGAAAGTTGACATTCATGTATTTTCAGCTGTTGAAATTTTTTTTTGACATGCTATCACTAGAAAACATTATTTCAGACATTGTACCAAATGTCTCAAACAAGCAGGAAAAGATTTGGTGTAAATCCTTTCAGTGGTTATGATTTTGTATGAAATTATATGTAACACCATAAAAACATCAAAATAGCCGTATTTTCCCCCTGGCATATTGGGTACATTATATATGGCAGTGAAGGGGTTAAAAAAATTTTTTCTATTATTTACATTGCATTGGTATTGGTAAAATTGGTGGATGGCCACCTTGAAATTAATTTATCCCTGATGTCTCCTACCAAACTGAGTTTCATTTAAATTATATGTACGGTTTGTGAGACATCTTTTGAAGAATTTCAATATGGCCCCCATGATGGTTATTTTGCAAATAAGAATGCAAGTGTTTCAGAAAATCTGCATCTGCATGTTGGCCTGATGTCTCACATGATTACAGTTCAATTTAACGGATGCCTCTATGGGAGATGTAGAATATATCACGTTAATGATGGACAGATCATGAATTAGGGACAATATGCAATAGCATTAACAGACTTTATGTTAGACTTGTTAGACTTGCATTTGTCAATTTCTAATGATATTGTTTCTACTAAAATTTATGATAAACGTGACGACTTTGATTTTGAAATTGTCCATTTCCCATTTTTAGATGGTGATGCTTCTAGCTCTACATCCTATGGAGTCTATATCACGCAACTCATTCGTTTTGCTAGAGCATCTAGCTATGTTATTGACTTCAACACTCGCAATATATTATTAACTCAAAAACTTCTTAAACAAGGCTATCGGTATCATAAACTTCGCAAAACCTTTTCTAAATTTTATAGACGATACTATGATTTGATATCTAAATTCCAAAAATAGTAAGTGAGTATGATGAGGAAATACCACAATCACAAACCACAGACAACCCTGTGGCACCTCGAGGAAGAGCTCCTCAACCATCATGAGACACCAGGAAGATAAATTAAGCAAAGCAACCAGCTCTCTCTTCCCCATCAAGATGATTGCAATACTAGAATGGACATAAAGTAACATACAACAAAACATAGAATAATTACAGACTCCCACTCCCAGACTCCAAGTTGGACTTAAATCTCACTTGCGTCAAGGATTTTTGGAACCTGAATAATATGGTGACTTAGTGTATAAATTGAAGAAGATTGTTTGCTCTTTTTCAGCGCAGTTCATTAAAATAATTTCCCACTTTAAAAATATAGGCTATAACAATAATGTATTGCAACAGACTGCATGCTCGGTGGTCAACCCAATCAAGGTTGGCAACTTTGCTTTCCTCTTTAACTGCACGCCAGTGGTTCGGACTTCAGACTCTATGACGGTTCCGACTTAAGGACTTATCTAGTGATGAGTTGGTAGGAGCCTGATACTTTGGCTGTTTGTCGGGCCCACCAGGGTTTACCTGTTGGATTGCTTTTGCTCGGGTATTCAGTTTTATTTACTGTTGAGCCCTTATCTTTGCTTTATCTCCTTTTTATATCTTGATTTATATTTTCTGGGAGATGATGCATTGATAAGTTAGGAATCTTTCATGCAAACCAAATATCTATGTGTCTTGATCCACATCTGAATTAACGGCGAGGTTGGCACCGTTAAACCGGTTAAGCCCTCCAGTAAAATATTTTACTGACCGTTTCAAGGTGGTACTTCTTTTGTGGATCTTTTATGGGTTTTTTCTGTCTTGTGTTTGCTATTCCTTTGTGAGCGTCTGTTTATTTCTGCTTGTGGTCACCTGCTGGGAAAGAGCTGACCTCTTGGCTCTTGTTTGTGGTGTCCTTCTGTGAGTTTGCCACTTTCCCATTGGTATCCTGGGTCAGGTGTGTTACTTGATTGTGTCGATTCCTGATCTTTGCACCTTTATTTACTTTGATTAACGCTAGACCAGCTAGCAAAAAGAGAGTGTGATTCCTATCCATTTTGCTATTGCAGATTCAAGTGTGATTTCTACCTTACCTTGTGATTCCTATCATCGTCTTCCATTGCCATTTTCGATCCAAGGAGTAGCAACCCTTTGCTAAATTTGTGGAAAACTGATTTCTATTCACTAAAGTTAATGACCGAACTGCATAAATAAGCCTTAGATTGAATAAATTAGCTGATTAGCTGAAAACTTTCATTTTTCTGATTCTTTCTTTGAATACTGCAGTGAACCAAATATTTCAATATGTGACCATGATAGTTCTTCTCAACCTGGTGTTGACATTTTTGACCAACTATGTACAGCTAGAAAGAAATTCCCCAGCCCATTACTGTGTGTATATCTGAATATAAACAGTCTTCGCTACAAATTTGACGATATTAAAGATCTTTTGATCCAAAATACAGTTGACCTATTATTTAATTCAGAAACAAAACTAGATGAATCTTTTGTGAATACACAGTTCATGTTTGACAACTACCATCTGTGAAGGGCGGACGGTAATCAGAAAGGAGGGGGAGTAGCCTCATTTCTAAGATCTTGTATAGCAGGAGATCGTAGACGTGTCCTTGAATTCAAGCAGACAGAAGGTATAAATGTTGAGGTTAAACTAAATGGGTGTAAATGGATTTTTATAGGGGCATATAAACCCCCCATAAATGACAGATGAACTTTTTTAGAACTGACATTACCTTAGGGCTAGATAAAATCAGTGAAAATATGACAATTATGTAGTACTTGGAGATTAGAATTTTGACATGCTTGAAAAATCTAAAGGAAGCAGATTAAATAATGTGTGTGATGTGTTTAACCTTAGCAATATGATTAAGGGACCGACTTGTTTTACCTCAGGAAATAAACCTTCACTTGTTGATGTCATTTTAACTGATAATACCTCTTATGTAGGTAAATCCTTTAATTTTGGATGTGGTCTAAGTGAAGTTCACAATCTCATTGGGGTTCAGATGAAACTTGATATACCTTTATGTAAACCAAGGTGATGAACCTATAGAAGTTTCAGGAACTTTGCTGTTGGAAATTTTAATCAATAATTAAAGGACAGGTAAGGTAATTCAATTTTTTCAGAAAACAGATATGTCAATGAAATGTATGAAACATTTACTAACACTCTTTCTCAGGTAACAGATAAATATGTCTAATTTAAAAAGAAAACATGTCTTTCAAAACTTTTGCCATATATGAATAAAATTTTTAAAACGGGCTGTTTATAAGAAAAGAATGCCTTTCAATAAATTTCAGAATTACAGATCTGCTTGCAATTGGGAAAAATTCAGACAACAAAGAAATCTTGTCACTAAATTGAAACGTAAATCTGTATATCAGTATTTTATTGAACGTTGTGTCGTTGGCTGCAAGGCCAAAGACTTTTGGCCAACAGTTAAACATTTTTTTTAACAAATAAAGGAAGTTTTATTCAAAAAGACACAATTTTACATGAAAATGATAAATTGATTAATGACCAGCAAGAGGTTTGTAACAATTTTAATGATTTTTTCGTAAGCGTGGCAAAAAATATAGGAGAAAATTATATCCCCATTAACGAGGAATACCCGAGTCTTATGAAAATAAAGGAACATCTAACAGTGCAGTCAGACCTCCAATTCAAACCTGTTGATGAGGAATTTGTCAATAAGCAGATAGGCTGTTAAAAAGGCAACAGGCCATGATGGAATCTCGTCAAAGATTTTGAAGTTGGTAAGGCCAGTGATTGTCAAGCCAATAACAAATCTTATCAATTTGACAAGTGAGTGCTCAAAATTCCCAGGTAATGCAAAAAATACTATGGTGACCCCTTTGCACCAAAATAATAGCAATCATGATAAGGAAAACTACCACCCTGTTAGTATTTTACCTGTTATTTCTCAGATTTAGGAAAGGGCAATAAATGAACAAGTATGTAGTTTTATCAGTCATCATTTCAATGAATACCTCTCTGTATTAAGGCCAGGATATGGATCTCAGAGCACACTCCTGCGGATAATTAAGGGCTCGAAGCAGGCTTTTGATGAAAATAAGTATGTAGTAGCTATTTTAATGGATCTTTAAAAGCCTTTGATTGTTTGCCACATTACATGCTCCTTCTTAAACTTTAAGCATATGGTGTGTCAGGAAATGCAATTAAACTTTTTTTTTTTTTTTTTTTTGGGAGCGCAGTGGCTCAGTGGTAGAGTGCTTGACTCGAGACCGAAGGGCCGCGGGTTCGAGCCTCACCGGCGTCACTGCGTTGTGGTCTTTGAGCAAGACACATTTATCCTAGCTTAGTACTGGTTCAACCCAGGAAGACCCTCCCGCATAACTGAAAGATTGTTGAGTGGACGTAAAGAATCAAATCAAACAAACAAACAAACAATTAAACTTTTAAAAAGCTAATAGAAAGCAATGTGTGAAACTCAGAACTTTCATAAGTGATTTTCAACCTATCCTCAATGGTGTGTCTCAGGGATCCATTCTTGGTCCTGTTCTCTTCAACATATTTATTAATGATATTTTTCATGTTATTGAAGTAAGAAAGGGTTCAAAGATCAGGAATCGATACAATCAAATACCACACCTGACCCAGGATACCAATGGGAAAGTTACAAACTCACAGTTAGACACCACAAAAGAGAGTCAAGAGGTCAGCCCTTTCCCAGCAGGTGACCACAAGGCACAAATAAACAGACACGTACAAAGGCATAGCAAACACAAGACAGAAAAAAAAGATCGACAAAAGAAGTACAGCCTTGGAACAGTCAGTAAAATATTTTACTGGAGGGCTTAAACAGGGTTAACGGTGCACCAACCTCACCCTTAGTTCAGATGTGGATCAAGACACATAGATGTTAGGTTTGCATGAAAGACCCCTAACTTATCAATGCATCATCTCCTAAAACATATAAATCAAGATATAAAAAGGAGATAAAGTAAAGATAAAGACTCAACAGTAAATAAAACTGAATACCTGAGCAAAAGCAATCCAACAGGTAAACCCCTGTGGGCCCCACAAACAGTCAAAGCATCAGGCCCCTACCATCTCATCAATAGATAAGTCTTTAAGTCAGAACCGTCATAGAGTCTGAAGTCCGACCAACCGGCGTGCAATTAAAGAGGAAAGCAAAGTTGCCAACCGTGATTGGGTTGACCACCAAGTATGCAGTCTGTTGCAATACATTAATGTTATAGCCAATCTTTTTATAATGGGAAATTATTTCAATGAACTGCAGTAAAAAATTATCAGAGCCAACAATCTTCTTCAATTTATACACCAAGTCACCATAGAAACCAGGTTCTAAAAGTCCATAGCACAAGAGAGATTTAAGTCCAACTTGGAATTTAGATATCAAATCATAGTATCGTCTATAAAATTTAGAAAAGGTTTTGCGAAGTTTATGATACTGATAGCCTTGATTAAGAAGTTTCTGAGTTAACAATTTATTGCGAGTGCTGAAGTCAGTAATATAGCTAGATTCTCTAGCAAAACGAATGAGTTGAGAGATATAGACCCCATAGGATGTAGAGCAAGGAACATCACCATCTAAAAATGGGAAATTGACAATTTCAAAATCAATGTCGTCACGTCTGTCATGAATTTTGGTAGAAACTATATCATTAGTAATAGACAAATGTAAGTCTATAAATGCAGCTTCGGTATCAGAGGTATTGGCTTTATTAAGTCGGAGCTCTGACGGGTATATTTGACTTAACATATTGTCAAAATAAACATTATTAATAGTTAAAATATCGTCCAAATATCTGGATGTAGTGTTAAACGCATCAATAACATCAGCCTGCTTATCATCAGAAAGAGACACCATATAGTCCCTCTCATAACAAAACAAGAATAAATCTGCAACCAGGGGAGCACAATTAGTGCACATAGGAATCCCAATGACTTGTCTATACAGCTTGGTGCCAAATCGAATAAAAAAATGTTATCCAACAAAAAGGTCAGCAAGTAAAAAACAGAAAGTTGTACAACTACGCAGATTACAATGCAGTGTCTGCTGCAGACTGAGTACTTTCAAAACTAATTGCAAATCTTGCTGAATATAGCTTGATGCTGATTAAATGGTTTGCTGACAATCATATGAAAGCTAATCCAGACAAGTTCCAGGCCATAGCTGTTGGTAAGCGTACAAAAGATGAAAATATAACTTTTAATATTGATAATAATATCATACATTGTGATGATCATGTTAAACTTTTGGGTGTTACCATTGATTTTGAATTGAATTTTGATCTAAACATATCAAATGTGTGAAAAAAGCAACTAGACAACTAAATGTGTTGAAAAGAATAGGAAGAAACGTATGCAGATTGGGGAAACTCAATATATATTATTAATTTATCTGTCAAATGTTAATTATTGCCCTCTCGTCTGGCATTTTGTTGGGAAGTTGATACAAAGAAAATTCATGAAACGGCCCTCAGATTTATATATCAAGACTACAATTCTAGCTATGATACTTTGCTTGGTAAATCTCAACAACCTTGACTAAAAGTCAGACGACGGAAAGCAATAGCACTAGAGGCTTTTAAGATTTTAAATAATCAAACACCTGTATATTTGAGAGATCTTTTAACATTTAATTATGTTCTTAAAAGGGTATCCTTTGGAAACAAAGACTGCACCAAAGAACTGAAACTAGAGTGTGCATATTTCCTGGGCCAGACTAGCTAGTTTCTGCCATTTAGGCTTCATCAGTGACCCTCTAATAGTTTCAAAGTTCCACAATGAAACCCATGATCCAAAAGGACAAGAAAATAAAATCTACACTAAAGTGAAGGGCAGGGAGACGTTCTACCGCCGCCACACAGTCCCAGTCACCAGTTGTAGTGAAGTCAAATATGTTTTGATCCCATTCTTATTCTTTTAGGTACATAAATACAGTTGAAATACCTCAGGTGAGGACCAGTACATATGGTGTCAGATCCTTCCGCTCTAACACTGCTAAAATATGGAATTACCTGCCACAGATGTTCTGTGAAATTACATCTGCGGAACAGTCTAGGTCACAAATTGGTTTATGGAGCGTGGGGTCTGAACATGCTCGTTCTGCTCAAACTGTTAATGCTTATGTTTTATTTTTGTTGCGTTTAATATTAAATCTTAGTTTAATAGCTCTTTTTTAGTCTTTGTCAATTATGTATCCAAATTTTAACATTGTGATATGATTGTAAAAGCTGTAATTATTCAATGGTGGTTTTATGTTGATTTCTTAATAATATTGACTATTAATATCGATTTTGATAAATTTCCAGACTCAATACTGAAGGTAATATTCCTTTCTTTTCAGTTATGTTTGCTACAAATATGTGCATGCAAAAAGTTAAATAGAGGATCTTACATGAGTGCTCATGTTTCATTGATTTTATTAAACGAATTGGGGAAAAGAGATAAAATGCGAGGCTTGCCGAGCATTTTATCCCTTTTTCGCAACGAGTTTAATAAATTCAATAAAACAAGAGCACGAATGTTAGATTCTATTTATCATGTGACATTAAGAATAATGTGAAATCTCATTTCTGGCGTAAAAAACGTTACAATGTTTTCAATATGTACGCAACGTTGTTATGGACGTCATTACGTTTCCCGAAAATCGATAAACCACTAGTGGTTTACAGATTTTATTGCATGGCGTTATTTCACTCCCAGACGCGACGTCATATGATAAACGCCTTTAAATTTTTATCATAATATGTATGTCTTATGATGCTAATGCTTTATGCGCAAATTAAAACTAGTTTATCCTTTTATAATCCTGTATGTTTTACTATGCAACATGTCTTAATATTTATATGTGTCGATTAATAGCTATACATAGCTAACGTTAATTTGTTAGATTTCCGGCTATAAATAAAATTTGCATTCTGTATTCTGTATTCGTCATGAACATGTACTGAAAAAAGTTTGAATCCTGCCATTTCACGCCGACAGACTTTGCACGGCTTTTCACAAGAACTGCATGAGTTAGCTAAAAATGGTAAACGATAGAATGACCCCCTGTATAGCACGGGTACTCTGCACTTAGTGTCTTTTCTGAAATCATTCTAAAACACACGAAAACAAGCTTGACTTAGGCTAGATCTACCTTGAATCAATCAGAAATCCGTCATAAAAATGTGAGATCACCAATCGTGTACACGTCTTCCCCATCAAGATGACTGACATAAAGTAACGTACAACAAAACATAGAACAATTACAGACTCTCACAATGGTAGTAACAATAAACAAAAAGTCAACAACTGAACCACTGCCTTAGAACAGACAGCAACCTAAGCCACCGGGGGGCTTAAATGCATTTTACTGGCACCAAATCTTCGCCCTTGATTCTGCTGTTGTTGAAGTACAAGAAATGTTCAGAACACATGGAGGCCTTCTAACTAATGCAATGTATCATAATGGATAAACACTCTAATCAAATTAACACACCATGATAAATCAAAGAAAAGGGCTCATGACTCACAGATAGTCAGAGCTAATGAAAGTAAGTAAGGGTGCAAAGATCAGGACTCGATACAATCAAGTACCAAACCCGACCCAGGATACCAATGGGAAAGTGACAAACTCACAGTAAGACACCACAAACGAGAGCCAGGGGGTCAGCCCTTTCCCAGCAGGTGACCACAAAGCACAATTAAACAGACGGGCACAAAGACATAGCAAACACAAGACAGAAAAAAACCATAAAAGATCCACAAAATAAGTACCGCCTTGGAACGGTCAGTAAAATATTTTACTGGAGGGCTTAAACCGTGTTAACGGCGCGCCAACCTCACCCTTAATTCAGATGTGGATCAGGACACATAGATATTTGGTTTGCATGAAAGACCCCTAACTTATCAATGCATCATCTCCTAAAACATATAAATCAAGATATAACAAGGAGATAAAGCAAAGATTAGGACTCAACAGTAAATAAAACTGAATACTGGAGCAAAAGAAATCCAACAGGTAAACCCCGGTGTGCACGACAAACAGCCAAAGCATCAGGCCCCTACCATCTCATCAATAGGTAAGTCTTTAAGTCGGAACCATCATAGAGTCTGAAGTCTGACCCACCAGCGTGCAATAAAAGAGGAAAGTAAAGTTGCCAACCGTGATTGGGTTGACCACCAAACATGCAGTCTGTTGCAATACATTAATGTTATAGCCAATCTTTTTATAATGAGAAATTATTTTAATGAACTGGGCTGAAAAATTATTAGAGCCAACAATCTTCTTCAATTTATACACCAAGTCACCATAGAAATCAGGTTCCGAAAACCCTAGGCGCAAGAGAGATTTAAGTTCAACTTGGAATTTAAAAATCAAATCATAGTATCGTCTATAAAATTTAGAAAAGGTTTTGTTAAGTTAATGATACCGATGGCCTTGTTTAAGAAGTTTCTGAGTTAACAATTTATTGCGAGTGTTGAAGTCAGCAACATAGCTAGATGCTCTAGCAAAACGAATGAGTTGCGAGATATAGACTCCATAGGATGTAGAACGAGGTACATCACCATCTAAAAATGGGAAATTGACAATTTCAAAATCAAAGTCGTCACGTTTATCATAAATTTTGGTAGAAACAATATCATTAGAAATTGACAAATGCAAGTCTAAAAATGCGGCTTTGGTATCAGAGGTATTGGCTTTATTCAGTTGGAGCTCTGAAGGCTATATTTGACTAACCATATTGTCAAAATAAACATTATTAATATTTAAAATATCGTCCAAATATCTGGATGTAGTGTTAAACGCATCAATAACATCAGCCTGCTTATCATCAGAAAGAGTCATCATAAAGTCCCTCTCATAACAAAACAAGAATAAATCTGCAACCAGGGGAGCACAATTAGTGCCCATAGGAATCCCAACTACTTGTCTATACAGCTTGGTGCCAAATTGAACAGAAATGTTATCCAACAAAAAGGTCAGCGCATCACATACATTTTGACTCGACCATGCATGATATTTTTTAGGTTTTTCTGAAGTAAAAAATGCATTTCTGTCATTATATGCAAGGTAAAGAGTGCCTTCTCTCTCAATAAGATCAATAAGTTTATCTTTAATTAAATTATGAGGTAAAGTAGTGTAAAGAGTAGAAAAATCATAAGTAGACAAACTGGTCGCATTGAAATCTCTAGCTTTAAGTTTATCTAAAATTTCACCTGAATTTTTAATAGACCAAAATAGGTTTTTACCAGATCTCTCATATACCATTTCACAATACTTGATAACATGTTTTTAACAGCTGTAAGACTTTAGGTTAACAATTTAGAAAGTTCTGTTGTCGTACAAGAACTAGAATTAGCAATAAATCTTGCTTTATAGGGTTTTTTATGGAGTTTAGGTAACCAGTACAACTTAGGAACTTTGTCTTGATTTTCTTTAGCTTTGACACCAAAATGTAGGGCTGTATGACAACCATGCCCATCAACAACCTCAAGTTGAGCCACAGTGAGTCCAGCTACGCACCAACCGATCGATTAAAGCTTTACGTCAGAGCCGTCATAGAGTCTGAGGCCTGACCCTAAGTCGTGCAATTAAAGAGAAAAACACAGCTATAAACCTTGAATGGGTTTAAAACCAGGCATGCAGAATTGATCACTAAAATTAGATTTTCCAACGATTCGTTTGAATTTATAAACTAAATCACCATAAAATATAGGTTCTGATATAAATCAGGTGTGAGATCTGATCCCTAAAACTATAGAGGCATATCCATAATGAGCTGCCTTGGAAAACTTTTCAATTCAATATTAAATACAAGGTTAAATTAATATCTTACTGAAAATAATATCATTGATAAAACGCAGATTGGCTTTCAGAAAAAAGCAAGAACCTCTGATCACATGTTTGTCCTGCGTACATTAATCAAGAAATATACTAAACAGAACAAATCAAAAATATTTGCTTGCCAATGATTTCAGGAAGGCATTTGGCTCTGTGTTACATCAAGCTATATTTTTGAATTTACAAAGAATAGGAATTAATGGTCCATTTTACAATATTGTGAAAAACATGTATGCGGATAATATTTTAAGAATTAAAATAGGACAAGGGTTAACAGATGAATTTCTTTCAGAATTAGGTGTGAGACAGGGTGATACTCTTAGTCCAAATCTCTCCAAGATTTTTATAAATGATTTAGTTGAAAGATTTGGAGATGGATGCGATGCTGTTTCACTGGGTGATTTAAAATTGAATTGTCTGATGTATGCTGATGATTTGGTTCTTGTTGCACAGAGTGAAAGAGGTTTGCAAAATTGCCTTAACAAATTAGAAACTTATTGTGATTATTGGTGCCTGGATATTAATATAAATAAGACAAAATCACTTGTAA
This sequence comes from Loripinus fragilis, assembly GCA_964019695.1. Lineage (NCBI taxonomy): Eukaryota > Metazoa > Mollusca > Bivalvia > Lucinida > Lucinidae > Loripinus > Loripinus fragilis. The sequence continues at coordinate 38,898,184 of OZ026529.1, forward strand.
TTAATAAAAGTGGAAAAATATTACCTTTTACATTTCATATTAATGGCAACAGTATTTAAATGTTAAAACTTATAAGTATTTAGGAATAGTATATTCAGCTTCGTGTACATTTTCTCAAGCGAAAACAGACCTATACAATAGGGGATTAAAGGCATTTCAAGCTTAAGAGTATCTTTGGAGAACTTTCCTCAAATGTAAATACAAGCTTACATATTTTATACCACACTATAAAGCCAAATCTAGTATATGGATGTGAAATATTGGAGGCTACCATACCATCAAAAGCATCAATAAGAAATGAACCTGATTTTAAAATAGAAAAGGCATACATGAATTTTGAATGTGAAACATTTCCAATGAAATTCAATAAATATTATATTGGGTGAGCATAAAAGAGCCACAAATTTGGCAGTTAATGGATGATCAGGTAGTACACCTTATTATATCGATATAATTTGTTCAATTTTGTAATATTTTAGAAGAATTGGTATGATGGATGATAATACTCTGTTATCACAAACATTAGAAACTAGTAAAAAATTACATGAAAGTGGAAAACAGAGTTGGTATTCTGGAATAGTTTTTAATTTAGAAGAACTGGATGTTAATTTAAATATGGGTATAGACGAAGTTAAGAACAAATTAATTAAGAGGTCAATGGAAAATTGGGAAAAACAAGTAAAAGAAATGCAATTGTTGAACATGGAAAGTAACAAACATATTATACCTTTGAGCCAAAATTCAAAAAAGAAATTTACCTCCAGGCTATCAAAAATAGGGATGAAGAAAATGTTTCACTCAATTTAGAATAAGTGCTCATCAGTTAGCGATTGAGCGAGGGAGATATAAAAATTTAAAAGCAGAGGAAAGAATTTGTAAATTTTGTCAGGTTAAAGAAGTGGAAGATGAAATGCATTTTTTAATTAAATGTCAAAAGTTTTCTTTTGAGCGTGACAAGTTATTTAAATCCAAAGAAAATTCCTGTAAAAACTTTAAAGATTTATCAGACGAAAATAAATTTCTATGGTTAATGACAACCTGGGATATTTTCGTATTAGAAAAACTTGCTAATCATATATTCACCTGTTTTAACATCAGAAAGCATTCATGTTCTAGTTGTCAACAGATCTAGTCACTTTCGATAATGTTATTGATATTAGTCAATTGAGTTTTATTCAAAAGAATTACATATGTATATATTGATGTTTTAAGTAAGTTCATGCTTCATGTTCATGTGATGAACTGGTATTATTTATTGTACAGCTATGACTATTTTGAAATGAGTTGGGTGAATAGTCCATCGATATCACACTGTTTATGATATCAATGCACTTGTGAGTTTTGATCCCATGATGTTTTCACTTTCAATGAATCAATGGCATTAATATTTCGTGTCATTGTGCAATAAAATATGTTTCTCAATAAAAAAAAAATTATGGCTGTACAGTGAATTGGATACCTTTCTGATGCTGGTAAGGCTTGTACCTTGTTTACACCGCAGATTACATGCTCTTTTCATAGTTCGGATATCAACTTGGAACAAGGCTTACAGTTATCAGTCAGGTGCCCTATATTATAATTGTATTGTTTAATATATGTGTAATATGTTGTATCCTAACTCTACTGAGACCAAAAATGAAAAACTTTACAAATGTATCCAAGAATTGAGCAGTAGAAACCTAGTAAGTATGGGTGATTTTATTATCCAAATATTGACTGGAATAATCTTCATACAACACGTGATAATTCGGATTTGATGAACTTAATCATGGACAATTTCTTATGTCAACATGTGAATTTCCAAACTAGGGAGAATAATATTCTAGACTTGTTTATCTCATCTGATCCTAACATGGTGGACAATTTACCGTGTGTAGGTAAACTTGGTAGCAGTGATCATGTTCTTGTATTAGCAGAATCGAACTTTAAGACTTGTGTTGCTGAAAATTTACAGGAAATACCGGATTGGAAAAAGCTAATATGGATAGAATTAAGGATAGTTTGAACATTGATTGGAAGCAAAAATTGGAAGGGAAGGACACATTTTCAAGTTGGAATTAATTTAAGACATTGCTTAATAATAGAATTGACAATAATGTACCTATAAAAAAGAGAAGAACCAAAACAAATAAGAAAATATGGATAACAAGAGAAATTGTCAGACAAATAAGAAAGAAAAAACATCTGTATAGGAACTATAGATTAACAAGATCACCTCAGACCTATAATTGGTACAAAGAAGTTAAAGCATATGTGAAACAACTCATTAAAGACTCTGTTCAGCGTTTTGAGCAAAAGTTAGGAGATAATATAAAACATGATTCTAAATCCTTTTACAAGTATGTAAAGAGCAAACAGCAAGTTAAAGACAGTATTGGTCGCCCGAAGGGGCAGAATGGAGAAGTTAGTTCAGACTCGAAGTTTATGGCTGAAGAGTTAAATGTTTTCTTTGCATCGTCATTTTCACGAGAGAGTACTGAAAATAAAACAAGTTAAAACGTTAAATGCAAAGGAGATTCTGAAGAAAAACTTACAGATATTAATATCACTCCAGAATTAGTCAGAAAACACCTGCTTAAACTGAAACGGAATAAATCACCTGGACCTGATAATATTGGCTCCTCACTTCTGTTGGACATATGTGATTATATTTCAGAGCCATTCAGTTTGATTTTTAATATGAGTATTCATCTCAAACAAGTGCCTACTAACTGGAAACATGCCAATGCTACTCCCATATTTAAGAAAGGTGATAAATCGGATCCTGGGAATAACTTCACAGATTTGCAAAGTTCTTAAATCCATTTTACGAGACAATATTGAACCATCTTAATACACATAAATTACTGTTAAAGTCCCAACATGGCTTTACTAATGGAAAATCTTGTTTAACTATCTTATTATCATTCCTGGAAGATGTTACTAAAGCAATTGATGAAGGCAAGCTTTTGGATGTGATTTATTTTGACTTAAGCAAGGCCTTTGATAAGGTGTCTCACAAAAGACTTCTGCACAAAATTGAATCTCACGGTAGCAGCATGGATCGGTGAATAGTTTTGTGATTGCAGGCAACAGGTTGTATTGAATGGCAAATTTTCAAGATTACAGGACGTTTTATCGGGCATGCCACAAGGCTCTGTCCTTGGACCGATACTTTTCCTGATTTTTGTAAATGACATTGATGCAGTGGTACCCAGCAACATCCAGGAGTTTGCAGATGATTGTAAAGTTTACAGATCTGTTCCGACAGCAGAGGATATTGATAAACTTCAACAAGATATAAACAATGTATGTCAATGGTCCAAAGATTGGCAAATGCTTTTTAATGTGAAGAAATGTAAAGTTCTCCATATAGGACATAACAATGCATATTGTGATCATAGTATGAATGGTGAAATTTTACAATCTGTTACAGAAGAGACTGACTTGGGTACTATTGTGTCAAATGACTTGAAGCCTTCAAAACAATGTGTTAGCGCAGTTAAGAAAGCCAATATGACATTAGAGATGATTATACGCCATATAATATCAAGGGATAAAAACACCATTGTCAGACTTTACAAAAGCCTTGTGAGACCAAAGTAAGAATATTGTATACAAGCATGGAATCCGTCATTAATCAAAGCATTCCCTCGAATAGCCTTTTTGAACTAAATACTTCTGCCACTAAGTCTTGAGGAAATTCTCTCAAGTTAAATAAACCAAGATCAAGATTGGACATCAGATATAATAATTTCAGTCAACAAAAAATGGGAAAACGCACGCGACAAGATAAACAGCTTTCAAAACAGCTCTTCAAAATTTTAAAAAGTTTCATTTCTAAAAGCATATTTTGCCAAAATAATTTAAGCGGCACATAATACAAATTTGTCATAAGACATTTGCATCATTTTGGTCTTTCTTTCGTAAAAATCGGTTTAGTAAATTTTGAAAAAATTGAAATTGAAATTTGGCAGTTGAAAATTTGATATAAACAACAAGATGGAAAAACTACTGAGATGCAAGGATCTAAATATACCAAATAAAATGCCAAGGAGAAGTGTAAGGAGTCGCAAACTAAAGTGTTTGGACGTTGCAGAGGAAAAGAAGGGTTCTTCTGGAAAAAGGAGAAGATTATCACAAATTCACAATATAAATCTTCTTCAGGAAAATCAGTTGACTCAACAAGAGAAATAGAGGAAGTTTGTTGCAAGTATTTAGAGGAAGATTCACCGGAAAGCGAGGGTAAAATCAAAGAAACGTGAATAGATTGTGATATTTGTGGAAAGTGGTGGCATGGTGCGTGTGCAAAGTTGTTAGATGAGACTGTGCAAAAATTGATTGAGTCAGGTATCAAATATTCTTGTGCTTTCTGTGTCATTGGAAGAGGAAATCTCACAAACAGGTCAGCCTCTTTGTGCTCTATTGATAATAAACTTGATAAAGTTCTGTCATTGTCAACACTTATAGCAGAAACCAGAGCTGGTAATAATGAACAATCCGTTGATGAGGGGGCTTCAAAAATAGTGAAATCAACACTGGTGGAAAGTTCTGATACTGATAATATTGTTGTAGTAGATGGAATTGGTTCACCCAGAGAGTTTAGCACAAGTGAAAAAATAAACAAAGAGCTCCCTAACTTTCCTGAAACTCAACATAAAACGGAGTGTGCTTATCGTTTACCTCAGGGTGGTATTGCATTACATCTTAAGGAAGGAGAAAGCAGTGATCAGTTTATTAAGGATTTCCCTAAAGGTGCTTTTGGTTCAGTGGAAGCAGTTCATGAAGTAAAAGAGAAGTGTAAAGTTAAAAATACTTACACCGCATATGCAAAAAACATTCCGGTTACCCTTGATGAGGCATCACTTAAATTGTCTATAGATGCCAGTGAAAAGTTAGTTAAGAGTGTTCACAGGTTGAAGTACTCAAGATAGGGAAGAATCTTACCAGTTATCAGAGTGACATTTCAGGACTTCAGTTTATACCAGGAGGCCTGTAGTAAGGGTATCCATATTCCAGGGACAAAACAGAGAATTACATTATTTGAGCCTGAGAGATGGAAAAAAGTGGTTCGTTGTTATAACTGTCACCGTTTCAGTCATATTGGCAAGGCTTGTCTGAATAAATCACGGTGTGTCAATTGTGGAAGAGAGGATTATGAGAATAAGGATTGCAGTTTGGCACCAAGTTGTGCTAACTGTGGAGGAAAGCACAAAGCAGACTCATCTCATTGCCCAACGTTTTATCAATTTTGAGGAAATTTAGGGTGTATTCTATAATGCACAATCAACAATAGGCTGCTTAACGTATGAAATACAAATATAATCCAAATTGTAATTATGAAGTTTCTTTTATTGAATGCTCAATCCTTCAACTCAGCCAAAAAGGACCTTTATGAGTTGGTGGATAAATATGATATAGACTTCTTGTGTTTAAATGAGACGTGGGAAAATAAGGACAATCCTATCAAATTTAGAGACTGGAAAACCTTTCACTTACTATTTTTTACAAGGCCAAGACCAGGAAGTTCTCATGGAGGGGTTGCTGTTTTTGTGAATCAGTCAAAATTATCATTTATGGTTGAAAAAAAGAGTTTGAAGATGATGATCTGGAGTGTGTGGTGCTTAAGATTAAAAGCAATTTGAATGTGGAAGTGAACCTTTTTGTGTCATATATTCCTCCAGGAAAAGATGATCAACTGAAACTTTTTTCAGATAAACTGTCAAATAGCAGACTGAAAAATATTGTTGTTTTAGGTGATCTGAATGCTAAAAGTGCAAAATGGAATAATTCACAGGTAAATAGTGGTGGGTTGATTGTAGAGGAGATGCTGACAAAATGTAAATCTTATATGTTTGAATGATGGCCAGCCAACCAGAAGAAACACAAATAGTGTAATTGATTTAGTTCTGTGTCAGCGGGATTGGTTCAATATTCCAATGAGTGCTCAACACTTACTCATGAGAAAGTTCGGTCAGATCATATTACTGTTATATATGAAGCTACTTTTGATAGAGTTGACTCCAGTCCAGAATTCAGAACAGTGCGATCAATCAAGAAAACCGAGTGGGAACAATGGAAAGAAGTTATGGAAGGAAAATTTGAAAATTTCGAGGCTAATTCAAAAGGTAGAGTGGAAGAAGACTACAATAGATTTTCTGAGTTATTGCATGAGGCGTTAGATGTTGTTATCCCTCAAAAAACTATAAAAATAAGAGAAAATGTAAAACGACCATATTGGTGGAATGAAGAGGTAAAAGAAGCAAAACAAGAACTTGATTTACATCAGAAGAAATATAAGCAAAGAAATACTGTCTAAAACAAAAGTAGATTGGAGGAAGCAGAATTACAGTTTGACAAAATGAAAGATAAAGCATAGGAAGAATGGACTGATAAACTCCTCTTATTATTTGAAAATGCAGGTACATCCAAAGAAAGATGGGAAGTTTACAGAAAATTGACAGACAAGAAGACAGAAAATACAGTGTTACCTTTAGTAGATGTAAATGGAATACCTGTATTTGAGAATAAGGAAAATTGTGAATTGTTGGAACAGGTTTTCTTTGAAGGAACTCATTTGAAGCAAAATAATTTTGATGAAAACTTCTTCAAAGAAATAAACAGTGAATGCCAGGCAATTAAAGATAACTTTAATGCATTTGATGGTAGGGAAAATTTCAATGCAGACATTATGTTTCAAGAAGTGGAAGCAGCCATCCAAAAGATAAAGGCAGGGAAATCTCCAGGACCAGACAGTTTTTGTCTTTCTATCATTTTCTAAATTCTACCATAGACACTCAGAGTTAATTGTTAAATACAACATTTGGTTAAAAACTCTTCTGCAACAAGGCATATCAGAACCTATATTTTATGGTGATTTAGTTTATAAATTCAAACGAATTGTTGGAAAACCTAATTTTAGTGATCAATTCAAAAAGATTGTTAAAGGTTATATCAGGGTTGGATATAACTTGGATATCATGCGACAGTCTGCATGCCTAGTTTTAAACCCAATCACGGTTTATAGCTATGGTTTCCTCTTTAATTGCACGACGGTGGGTCAGGCCTCAGACTCTATGACAGCTCTGAAGTAAAGCTTTAATCGATGGGTTGGTGCCTGATGCTTATCTGTAGCTGGACCCACCGTGGCTCAACTTGAGGTTTTCTTTAGCTCTGACTATCTGTGAGTCATGAGCCCTTTTCTTTGTTTCATCATGATGTGTAAATTTGATTAGAATGTTTCTCCATGGTGATACATTGCATTAGTTAGATGGCCTCCATGCAGGCTGAACATTTCTTGTGCTTCGGCAGCAGCGGAATCTGGGGCGGAGAATGAGTACCAGTAAAATGCATTTAAGCCCCCCGGTGGCTTAGGCTGATGTCCGTTCTAAGGCGATGGTTCTGTTATTGTTTACTTTTTGTTTATTGTTACTCCCATTGTGGGAGTCTGTAATTGTTCTATGTTTTGTTGTACGTTGCTTTGTGTCCGTTCTAGTATTGCAATCATCTTGATGGGGAAGAGAGAGCTGGTTGCTTTGCTTAATTTGTCATCCTGGTGTCTCGTGATGGTTGAGCGGCTCTTCCTCGCGGTACCACAGGGTTGTCTGCGGTTTGTGATTGTGGTATTTCCTGATCATACTCACTTACTATTTTTTATCCAGATATTTCAGAATGCTGGTGAGAATTTGAAGAAGGCAGTGTTATACATCTTCAACATCTCTTGGTTGGAAGGTCAACTTCCATCAACGTGGAAAAGTGCCAATGTTCAATTTCTTCGTAAGCAAGGAAAGAGTGACTATTATTCTCCATCTTCATATAGGCCTATTAGTTTGACCAGTGTATTAGGCAAATTAATGGAGCGGATTATTTTAGCTAGGCTGGAGGCTTATATCGAAGGAAACAGATACTGGATGAGGAACAACAAGGCTTTCGCAGGTTCCGGTGTACGACTTATACAGTTCTTAAACTGGTGCAAGCTGTTTCTGAGGGTTTCAATAAAAAGCAGAGTACATTGGCATGTTTCATTGATCTGGAGAAGGCATACGACTCTGTCTGGAGAGAAGGACAAATGGTGAAATTGTCTAGATTAGGTGTTAAAGGTCGCATGTGGTCTTGGATATTTTCCTTTCTATCAAACAGAAGCGTCATCTGCAAAATAGGGGATTTTAGTGGTGGGGAATTTGTTTCACATACAGGTCTACCTCAGGGAAGTGTGCTATCACCAATTCTCTTCAATATCTTCATTAGGGATATGTTTGAGGAAGTGGAAGGGGATTTCACTAAATTTGCAGATGATGGAACAGTATGGCATACTGGAAAAAACATTCCTGAATTGGCTGAAAAGGTGGCTGCAGATGTCAAGAAAATACAGCATCATTGCAATACTTGGAGAATGAAAATTAGCTTGTGCAAAACTGAGGTGATATTATTCCAAGCAGAGGAAACATGTGACAATAGTAGTAAGAACAATCTTTTTTTCAAAATTGATGGAAGTAAGCTCAAATACAATCCAAATCCAAAATTATTAGGAATTACACTAGATGAGAAGTTAAACTTACAAGAACATGTTAATAGGACGGAAAAGAAAGCAAGTAGGGCATTGCAAATTATCAGGGAAGTAAAGGGTATATCCAAAATCTCAACAAAGAAGCTCATTAATTGATATGTGCTTCTTGTGCGATCTGTAATGGAGTATGGGTGTTCAGTGTGGCAAACAGTGGTACGGCCTGATCTAAAAAAAGACTTGAAAACATTCAGAAAAAAGCTCTAGCTCTGTGTCTTGACCTGCCAGTGACAGCATCTAGGGAAGCTATGGAAGTGGCTGCAGGGGTGTTTCCATTAGATTTGCGTTTGTGTGAAGTAGCTATCAGAGACACAGCAAAGATTGCAGCAAAAAGACAAGATGACCCTCTGAAATGCTATCTTAACAGATACAGAGATGAGGATGTATGAGACAGTACAGAAACTCCATTAGGAAAAGCCATGAGCCAAGTAATAGAAATGAAGACAGTAACGGGAATTGGAATAGATTTCATGGAACCAGAACCAGACTTTGCTCAAAATTCATTTGTCAGAACCACAGAAAAACCATCTTACTAGTCACAGCTTGGCTCTTCAAAAAATAGGACCAATGACCAGCAAGAAGAAGGGAAAGCCATGGTACAAGATATGGTAAACGAATTCTCTGCATCTGCATTGGTGTGCTTCACAGATGGTTCGTGCTTACCAAATCCTGGACCATGCGGGGCAGGGGCTGTCGTTTACCATCCAGATGGACAGGAGGAGTGTATAAAGAGACCTGTTACAGCTTATGGTTCTATTCTTCTTGGAGAGTTGGATGCCATTCTGTCAGTAATGGAGTATCTGATTGTAAACAGTACTCAGATTCAACACAGGGAGATCAGAATATTTTCAGACAGCCAGACAGCAGTGGGAATAATTACTTTGAACTGGGTATCAAACCATTATCTAGACATCATCAAAAAAAATCAATGACAACATGTCTTCATTGGAATCCAAGCGCTGGAAGCTAGAGATAGTTTGGACCCCAGGTCACAGTGAAGTGCAAGGCAATGGTGTGGCTGACAGATTGGCAAAAGAAGCAGCAATGGAGGCAAAAGAGCTAGGTGAAGAGACAAGTGTTGTTACTGTGCAAGACATTAAGAGGCATGCTAGAGTTAGCACCCGATACAAGTGGCAGCAAAGATGGGATATTGGGGAGTCTGGTCGAGATTTCTTCCTCTGCAAGCCCTTCCTGAAAAGTGATCCTCGCTTGGACTTTCCCAATATAAAAACATTCAAGCAAATTCTTCAGCTAAGAACTGGCTACAGCAAACTTAATGATTATAGACACAAACTTGGGCAGGTAGAAACAAGGTTCTGTGAGTGTGGTCAAGTTGAATCTGTGCAGCATTTTCTTCTGGAGTGTCCATTGTATGAGGCAGCAAGATACATTCTTCTTAACAGATTGAGAGAACAGCTAGGTATTCAGGCTACAAGTGTCTATACCTTGCTAGGCTATGACGGTCATGTTGAGTTACCCAACTGGAGAGATCTGATCTGTGAAGAAATAGGACAGTACATTGAGAGGACAGAGAGATTCAAAGAAACACAGGACAAGAAACTTGCTTCTCAATAGTTTTTCCCCATTAATGTTATTTTAGAACTCTTTTTGATATATGTATCAGTTAATTGACGTAAAATTACCAGAGAGAAAAATACCGAAGAGCTAAAATTTACCTTTGGAGGAGAGCACCAGAGTGCAAAGTTCAGCCTGTAATTGCGTAGATTGAACGTGTGATCAATGAATGGAATCGACTTCCAGAGCGAGTAATATCATCTACTACTGTGAACGGATTCAAAAACAACCTAGATAGACATTTTCAAGGATTACATGGGGTTTCTATGACTCGGTCGCGTAACCCCTATGCTGCACTTTAGGATGTGGCCAACAGCTATAACAGGTATGCCCAGTTGGGGCCCACTGAGGAAATATAATAAATAATCTATTCTATTCTATTCTATTCTATTCAGTCCTTTGTGAACTTTAGGATAACCCAATATGTCTCCATTTTTTTGCAGACGCTAATTTTGTGAGTTACCACGACTCGAAATAAATATTATTACTAGAAAACAAGTAAGTACACTCTAGGGACAAGATGCCCCTGTACTTTAAAACAATCACTGCAGTAAATTCAACAGTATGTGACCCGCCACGCAAAAGGTATCCTCCGAATATGCTTTTTCACGCTGTCCATTTCACGCGATTTGATTGAAAACAAGCTCTAGCGTTTTGGGCACCAAGTCACATGGCATTGGCAAATTTATTTATACAACCTATAATAATTCTTCTTGGATAATATATCATAAAGTTTTCAAAAAGTGATTAATTGAACGGATTAAAAATGGGAGGATCAGGTAAAGGACCAAGAAAAGACAACGCAACAAAGCAAACCAGTTTCTAGTTGCAGAACTGCGACTTTAGATTTTTTTTCGATCTAGCTGAATCTAAAGTCGCAGTGTTTTTGCGCTCTATCTTGACCAGTGATGGAGTCCCCTTTTGTTTTGGGAAAAACTCGTTTCCTTGACAATCCAACCATTTAGACTTCTTCATGTGTTTTACATACACAACCAAGGTTATAAAAATGTTACCATTGACTTCGTTATTATGACACGATCAATGCAATCTGTAATATCATGTTCTTGTTGTTGTTTTTCGGCTCATCGCAGCCATTTTGCATGCTTTTCACGAGCCGGTCCGTAGAATTACCGAAAACCACACATTTACCGAAAACCACTTGGAAAATCATATTTATAGGGAATTATACCCTCCTAGTATTTGTTTTTTAGTAGTTTATGTTTATATTTAATAGGATGGATAGAAAAAATAAAAAATGAAGCCATCTTATACCGATTTTGATCGTGTAAAATGAATCGCGTCTACCGAAAACCAAAAGCAATCGCGAAAACCACTTAGAAAATCAAGTTTATAGGGGAATTATACCCTCCTAGTATTTGTTCTTTAGTAGTTTATGTTTATATACATATTATTTATGATATTTTGTTACAGGGTATATGGTAAGACCACTTTATCATGGATTTATAGACTTATAACATATAGCGGTTAGCGAAAAGCTTAGTCCCTCGACCGAAAACCATTATCTATATCTTAGTCCCTCGACCGAAAACCAACTTCTATATCAAATTCAAGTACTTAATTTACGCTTAATCTGTAAAGCTTCGATTTATTCTTTACAATGTATGATAATATAAGTAAAAATTTATTAATTAAGCCAAATGAACGTGTTTAATTATGCAAGTTATTACATCGCGGACGCCAAGAAACAATTTACAAGCAGTATTATTAGGCTTATGATAAACGTGACGACTTTGATTTTGAAATTGTCAATTTCCCATTTTTAGATGGTGATGTTCCTCGTTCTACATCCTATGGAGTCTATATCTCTCAACTCATTCATTTTGCTAGAGCATCTAGCTATGTTGCTGACTTCAACACTCGCAATAAATTGTTAACTCAGAAACTTTCTTCGCTTTGCTGTTATTTGCTTTTTGCTTTTTACGATAAATGTTATCTGAGCCAGTGCATGGGATTTCCGACGGTGGGGTATGTGCGACCAGCAAAGCCTTAGATCAGCCTACGCATGCGCGCAGTCTAGTCGGGGCCTTTGCTTGTCGCTTGAGTGTTATGTGACTGTTGGGCTGCTGCCTGGATGTCGTTTGGGTTTTGCGCCTGGGGGGTCGGGCTGGTCTGGGTCTGCGTTTGTGTTGATGCGACATTGTTGAAGGTCACATGCCACGGCTCTAGATTCTATTAACCCATCCTTTTGTACATTTGTGCCCTAGAAATTTTCGCTGGCAAGACTACCTCATTGAGTAAAGTCTTGCTTTTATTTTTCGCCATTTCGTTTTAGGGCCCCTACATGTCAACAGGATGTGATTACTTTGCAACTTAGACTCTGCTGCACTGTTTTCTTCCCTTGATTCTTTAAGGGAAGAACTTTTATTTTTACCCGTTGAGTGCTACTTGCTTTTAGAGCTACTTGCTTGTACTCTAGTATACTAGTCTCTTAGTCCCCTATTTAACCTTTTTATAGTGATATAACTTTTTAAATAATTTTGTTTTTTAACCCAAAGTTTATTTTTCAGTCTTACAATGTATATATATGTTTATAATATTACTTTGCATGCTCTGTGATATATTCTATATTTGTTTTCTTTAAATTTGTTTGTCGAAGTAAAAGCCCTACAGGGCTTTTGTTACTTGTTATATGTATATTCGACGTAAAATAAATCTTCTATGTCTATGTCTATGTCTAAACTTCTTAAACAAGGCTATCGGTATCATAAACTTCGCAAAACATTTTCAAAATTTTATAGACGATACTATGATTTGATTTCTAAATTCCAAGTTGGACTTAAATCTCTCTTGCGCCAAGGACTTTCGGAACCTGATTTCTATGGTGACTTCGTGTATAAGTTGAAGAAGATTGTTGGCTCTAATAATTTTTCAGCGCAGTTCATTAAAATAATTTCCCATTATAAAAAGATTGGCTATAACATTAATGTATTGCAACAGACTGCATGCTTGGTAGTCAACCCAATCACGGTTGGCAACTTTGCTTTCCTCTTTAATTGCACGCTGGTGGGTCGGACTTCAGACTCTATGATGGTTCTGACTTAAAGACTTATCTATTGATGAGATGGTAGGGGCCTGATGCTTTGGCTGTTTGTCGGGCCCACCGGGGTTTACCTGTTGGATTTCTTTTGCTCCGGTATTCAGTTTAATTTACTGTTGAGTCCTTATCCTTGCTTTATCTCCTTGTTATATCTTGATTTATATGTTTTAGGAGTTGATGCATTGATAAGTTAGGGGTCTTTCATGCAAACCAAATATCTATGTGTCTTGATCCACATCTGAATTAAGGGTGAGGTTGGCGCCGTTAAACCGGTTTAAGCCCTCAAGTAAAATATTTTACTGACCGTTCCAAGGCGGTACTTCTTTTGTGGATCTTTTATGGTTTTGTTCTGTCTTGTGTTTGCAATGTTTTGTGCACGTCTGTTTATATGTGCTTTGTGGTCACCTGCTGGGAAAGGGCTGACCTCTTGGCTCTCGTTTGTGGTGTCTTCTGTGAGTTTGTCACTTTCCCATTGGTATCCTGGGTCAGGTGTGGTACTTGATTGTATCGATTCCTGAAATTTGCACCATTACTTACTTTTATGTTCTTAAGTTTAGTTTCATCGGATACAGTGGACATTGAGGTGCCTGATGCTTATTATTTTGTAATATTCCTTTGTTGAAAATAATAAAGAATTGTGAAATTATTCTTATTAATATTCTTTATAATTGTTGTCGTCATATTGCTGAATAATATGGGCCGAAATACTGAACAGCCTGTTCCAGGTTGAAAATCCCAATAGTCAGAAATATGACACTGATTGAGTACCAATTACCAGTCAAACCAATTACCCAATTATTAACTGCAATTAATACACACCTCCCTTAATCCTCTGAGTGATTGAAAGATAATGCCTTTAAGCAAGAGTCAACGAGGCGTTAACGGTTACACAGTTTGATTTTAATCCCCATTAATGAAATTGTGAAACAGCATTATTCATCCGCCCTTATTCATCTGGGTCCTTCCTAAAAATGCAACGTCTGCTCCCAATCTACAATTTTACAAAGCCGAAATTAGGCAAAGCCATATACATTATATTGTTTTACGACATGAGCAGTTTAATTTACCTGAAGCGTAGACCCAGTATTCATTGCTTACTGATATTGATAATTGAGCCCTGACATGTGATTTCCAGCAATGAGGCATTTTGACATGTGTAGACTCAGACGAGCCTGTGCACCCTCCTTTTAAGTTTAGAAACTCAAAATGATGTTCAGTCAGTAGCGTAACACTCACAGAATATTCAAGCAACTAGCAAAGGCTCTGATCAAACTGCGGTTATGCTGGTAGCACATACCACATTGATTGAAATCCCATGCCACGGCTCATATATGTTGAGGAGGTTCTATAAAAATTTCTCATTTAACATTGAAGCGTAGACCCTGTGTATAGTGCTTACTGGTATTGATATATGTTGATATTTCTCATTTAACAATGAAGCGTAGACCCGGTAGTCAGTGCTTGCTTTTATTGATTTATTCAAAACACATCACATGAGGGCATAAAAGCCCTATAGATGGGAGATTTCGATTGGTTTTCGGTAATTGATTTTTGATTTTCGGCCTGCCGCTGTACGTTTTAAAGCATTTAATTAGGTATAAGATGGTTTCAAACTTGATTTATTTTATCCTTCTTATTCAACATACTGCTATAAACATCTGTATTATCAAAAACAAATACTTCAAGAACATAGTAACTTATTATATCAGCTATTTGGATTGGTTTTCGGCGATTGCTTTTGGTTTTCGGTAGACGCGATACATTTTACACGGTCAAAATTGGTATAAGATGGCTTCATTTTTTATTTTTTCTATCCATCCTATTAAATATAAACATAAACTACTAAAAAACAAATACTAGGAGGGTATAATTCCCCTATAAATATGATTTTCCAAGTGGTTTTCGGTGGTTTTTGGTAAATGAGTGGTTTTCGGTAATTCTACGGACCCTCACGAGCTAGGGGTGATGACGTTTTTGCGATAAAATTCGGATGTTGAATTGATGAGACGAACTTAATAAAACGTTGAGAAATACTCATTGTCGCACAGGAAGTCCGCTAGCACGAACTAACCTGTCGCCTTTCGCTGGGTGCGCACTGGGATTGGGCCGCCATTTTTATCAAAAATATATTATGCGATCACTGCTTGCATGACTCGAAGCTTTACATCCAGAAAATATAAGCTAAAAGAGAAATGATAAACTGTGAAAAAAATTTGTTTTTGCTATTTTTAACAATAAATTCTGTCACTACAGCAGTGCGAGATTTGAACGGGACTAGCCAAATATCGCTAGTTACCCATGATGCAAAGGGCGAAATGCGAGAGATCTAGATGAGGGATCGTCAGGTCTCGCGAGAATGGAGAAATACTATAATAAAACCCGGTACTGGTTATACTCCCCATGACTAGGTTAGGTATGTCAGCGCTTTTTCAAAAACTCAGTACATTATTATAATAAGATTAACAGTGGATTTTGGACATTATATGAAACAAGTAGGTGTTTGAATTTTGAAAATCAGTGCAAAATTGTTAAAGCTATTGATTCTGTTAACTGAAATGTTGGTATGCTCGCAGCAGTCATGTTTCTGTATTATTGTGCATTGTAGCGCCCCCTATTTTCTATTAAATTATAACGAGTAATGACCTATTTCAGAAAATGAAAGTCGATTTCCAAGAATGGTTTGATTTCAATTTAATATAGCATGCCAAAGAAAATGAGATACTTACTTGACAGAAATCCTTAACAATCACATACCCCACCCGTATAAATCTAATTTTCGGAAAAGAAGCTTTGTCATGTCCCAAAATGTCATAATCAGACCGAAAATGGACTTTTCCAACAAGGCAGACAATTGTTATTCTGATCATGTGCTCATGTGACAAGTTTCCCGGCAAAAGTAGCAAGCTAATGCAAGAGTACATTGACCTCTGAACCGAGAGAGGGTCAGCTTGTTTACGACAAGAAGCGATGGATTGGAAAGATCAGAATCAAATTACTTTTGCACAGTGATCAGTAAGATATTAGTGAAAGAAAATATTTTTTTATTTCATGGCTAACCTTGCTGCACGCTGAATAGCTTTACTAGCACACGCTTATGTTCAAATAGGCTATCAGTCAATACACACAGTTGGTACCCATCGTTTTTAAGGCGCCACGTGAATCTTATATAGAGACATTGGGTGTTTTGACCTTCTTTTTGAACATGTGCGCAATGGTTTATGATTAGAATTGTATAATGATGTCATTGTTTTTCTATGTATTTCCTGTTAGCGGAAGTTGGGGAGTTCCTTATCTGAAAATAGTCAATTTTCAATCCAGTGGCATCCCTCGGAATACAGAACCAGGGTGAAAAATTTGCATACTAGGTTGAAGATTGACCTTTATTCGTTGACATTCATCAAGATATTAGAAGAAAACCTATTACAAATGGTGACAGAGGTCACCATAAAAATCAACCTGTATGCACAAAAAAGGATCCCATCCATTGCCATTAAGAACTCCTCGGACACAATTTGTACATATCCAACTGGGTAGTTCTCGATGGCAACAAATTGGTAAAAGGCGGCCCCAGTTAGATCGGTAATTGGTCATCTTTTTTTGCAAATATCTACATGTGACAAATGTATGGTGAGATGGTATTGGATTCTTTTAATCTCAACAGACCAGGTATGATAATTTTTAGGCCAATTATGATAATAAGGAAGGTAAAAGAAAACATTATATAAGTCTGATTTTGGTATTTAATGTTGTTAAAACATCTGTGTATTCAGAAAACGGAAAGTAAACGGGTCATTGTCGGTACATTAAATACCAAAACAAATTCGTGCGTGACTTTAGTACCCACAGAAAAAGCATGCTCTTCAGCTCAGAAGACAAAAATGACGCCATGTTTTGAAAACAAATAGTGTAAACATTCTGTGAGGACAGGAGTATTTTATCTTTTTAGAACTAATCAGGTATGCATCAGCGGCAAACTAAATAGCAAAATATTGATAAACCTATAAACATACAAAATGGAGTAGTGTTAGAGGAAGACACTGTTTGGAAATGTGTTTTCAACTTGGTTTACGTCCACGATAACAGTAAGGGAAAAGATAGAGGCTTAAAAAATCAGGGCTATATGATAACATAAAGTAAAAATCCATCATATCGCCCTGAATTCAGTGCTAACCAGTTTCAAAGGACGATCACAGTTATTCTAGTGGCCGAAAACCTGTAACATCAACTCCAAATATGCACACAAAGTCGGACGACGATTCTGAAACTGAAATAACGCCATATACTTGTTCAGACTGTAAGAGAACTGTGGAATGCGACTTTTGTGAAAACTTGTATTGTTTTAAATGCTCCAAAATTGAATCAAAAGAAACTTATAAAACATTTGGCTCAAAAGATGATGGAATGTTGTGGTTTTGTAATCATTGCAGAGTAAGCTTCAAAGGTGTGGAGAAAATGTTATTCACTGTATCTAAATTAGAGCAAAAACAAGAACAATTAGAACTTAAGCAAGACGATATGCATGAAAAACAAGTGGAAATGAAAAACAGATTGGATAATCTTGAAAGCTCAGGCATAGACGAGAAAATAAAGGAGGCAATTAGTGAACAGAGGGAAAGAGAATTAAGAAAACTGAGTATTATGTGTTTTGGTCTACCCGAGAGTGAACTCGATACGACAGAAGGAAGAAACAATGAGGACTTTCAACAAATAAGAGAGATTACATCATATGTCATGGAGATTGATGAACCAGATCAGATATTTAACGTTAAACCTGTTAGAATAGGGGAGCGGAAACCAGGCAGATGTAGACCTCTGCGCCTTACTATTGATTCAGTAGAAAGTAAGAAGAAAGTTTTGGAGGCGGCAAGGATGAAGATGAAGAACAGCAATGATGAAATGACAAGAAATGCTTACTTTCACCCAGATCTTACCAGGAAGCAAAGGCAAGAGGCATTTGAAAGACGGGAGGCTAAAAGACTTTTGAAAAAGGCTGAAGAGCAGAAAGCAAGGGAACTATTTGAGAAGCAACGCAGGCAAAGAGCCGATGGGGATGGCCCAGGGGATGGTGCAGAGCCTTTCCCAGGCTCTACACGCTAGAAGTTTTCCTGACGAAGCAAGTCAACCTGTAAATGCGTTAAATCCTGTAAATGCGTTCAAGTTCAATTGTTCTACTGAATTTGGTAGTTTAGAGTTAATTGTTTGTTTTCATGAGGTAAATGATGATACAGATATTCAACATGTACTTTCTTTGAAATGTTTTGAAGTTTACTTAGACTTAAATGATTTTAAATTTTTTAACAAAGAGGAGAATAAATCTTATGCTAGCTACACATTGAACTGCTGTTGTTATGATGAACCTTGTGGTAGTGACACTTTTGATTATAAAACTTGTGATAGTGACACATTATTGAACAGTAATGATCGACCTAGCATAGATGATTGTGGTATGTTAAGTATACATTTAAATGACACTCTTGATACAGTTTTAATCTCCCAGTCAGAAACAGACAGTGATAGTGACACTTTTGAATCTGGAGCTTCATGCGAATATTGAACTTTACTGCCCAGATATTATTATAATCACAGAAATTTTTCCGAAAAATGTTGATTCAACAAACATTATGGGTGTAGAAATGAAGTTAGATGGATATACTTATTTTCAAGGAAGGACTAGTGAGAAGAGTAGAGGTGTTTGCATATATTGCAAAGAACTTTTATCAGCCCAAGATTTTAAACTGTTAAATGAACATGAATATGACGAGTCTTGTTGGTGCGAAATAAAGTTAGAATCAAGTGAGAAACTTTTAATCGGTGGAATATATAGGAGTCCTTCTTCTACCGAAGAAAATACTTTAAGATTGAATGATTTGATATGTTCTGCTATGGATCTACATTATAACTATACAGTAATAGTGGGTGACTTTAATTTCCCTTCAATTAATTGGGAGGATTGGACCACTACAGAAAGTAACAATCATATCTCATTTAAATTCATTGAATGCCTCCGGGATAATTTTTTGACACAATTTATTACTCAACCGACAAGATACAGACAAGGCCAAACATCAAATATACTTGATCTATTCATAACTGATAAATCGGAAATAATTCAGAATGTCTGGTATGGCTCGAGCTTAGGTGCTAGTGATCATATTTCCTTCACAGTTGATTTGTTATGTAGTTTAAATAATGTTGAGAGTAACACTGTAAAAAGGAATTTTTATAAAGGGGACTATTCTGCTGTCAGAGATCACTTATCAAGTGTTAAATGGTCAGAAATGATCAGTATGGATATTCAAGAAAGTTGGGATTTGTTTATAAAACATGTATCAGATTGTGTGGAAAAATTTGTTCCACTGAAAAGACAAAATCCAAATAAAGTGAAATCCAAATGGTTAGATGCTCATTGTTTGAGATGTGTGAAGAAGAAATCAAAAGCATGGAATAGATATTTGCATACAAGAGACCAACAGGATTATATGAAATATTGTGCGGCCAGAAATAAGGCCACAAAGGCCACTATATATGCAAAGAAAAATTATGAACGTAACATTGCTCAAAATATACAGGAGAACCCTAAAAACTTTTGGTCTTATGTAAGAAGTAAAACAAAAGCAAGGACAGGAGTAGCTGATTTAAAGGACAAAGATGGTCATACAGTTTCGACAGATATTGAAAAGGCAAATCTACTGAACAATTTCTTCGCTTCAGTGTTTACAAAGGGAAATACTCATCAGTTACCAGTTTTTGACTTAAAATACCAGGGTACACCTATAACCCAAGTTGTAGCTACGAGAGACAAAATTTTAAAAGAATTAAAGAACTTAAATATATCAAAATCTATGGGCCCTGATGGGTGCCACCCCCGTTTCCTTAAAGAGACTTCAGACATTATTTGTGAGCCCCTGGAAATAATATTCAATAATTCATACCAGGCTGGCAAAGTGCCAAAAATCTGGAAAGATGCAAATGTTTCAAGTTTATATAAGAATAAGGGGAATAAATCAGACTGTGGCAATTATAGACCTGTGAGTTTGACATGTATACCATGCAGGATGTCTGAGAAATTTGTACGTGAAGTAATTATGGACCACATGAACTCAAATAAGCTTTTTAATGACTGTCAATTTGGATTCTGTAGCAGAAGAAGTTGTATTCTTCAGCTACTTGATGTTTTTGATGACTGGGTAAAGGCTATCAAGTTGATACAATTTACTTGGATTTTAAGAAGGCTTTTGACAGTGTTCTAGTACAGTCTTCCTGGGTTATGCGCGTTCAGGTTTCCTGCAGTGTTCCTGGATCATCTTTTGATTTATTTACATGATTTCTTGATAGAGTCAGGTTTATTTTTTACTTAATGTGTATGACTTTCGAAATAGGTAGATAATAATTAAAAGCATATTACTATTGAAAATAAAAGAATCTGGCTGATCTGTTATGTATATATTTATGTATAAAATAACTGCTTGTCAATCAAAAATATAAAATGGTGCCTGAATTACGCATCTGCTGATAAAATCACTAAAAGTAAAGAAGAAATGTGAATCAGACAGATGGTAAGAGGGAGGCATTCATTGGATATAACACAGGAAGGTGTTAAAATTGAAATAAAATAAAATAGTGTACTGACACATAAAGTTTACGATTGAAAGCTATAATGTTATCATGAATGTTTTGTATTAGATAAGCCAGAATCTTTATGAAGGTAAATGTCCAATATAAGTATCTATTGCAGTAATTTGAACAACATCATGTCATAAAGAACTATTTTTGTAATTGTAATTCTAAATAAAGTGTGTGATGGGGACATCACTATTTAGATGTGGGGGAATATTGTCACAGGGATTTCTACGTAATTTTAGGTTTTATGATATCTATACTTCTTTAATTTTGTCATTGATAAAAATTAGCACTTAAAACGTTGTACAGCCTTTGGTGGTATTCTCAAGGATTAATACATCTTAAATTTATGTAACTGTAAATGACCATTTCCTCAATAAAAATAAAATCTTGATATTTGAAAGAAACTACCTCAGAGCAAAATGTAATGATTGACTGATCTGTTAAACATTAATTTTGGATCTGAGGAAGTACAAAAATACAGGCAGAATAAGTTTGACTTTCGAATAGTGCACATCTAAAAATTTTATACTTGGTGACTGTGGAGAAAGTAATATGTAGAATTAAAATTACTTTTCACTGTGCAGGGGGCACTGTGGCCCTGGGTACGATGTTATGTAAATAAATTCGGATGTACAGAAAAGTCTTGAAGTTTACTTGTAGCTAAAACAATAGAAAAAACCAGTTACAAAACCTACTGAAATTTCCCGATCATAATATTGCTGCCTGGCATCAGTCTTACTATCCACAAAGTCTCAACTTACTATCTATCCACAATGTCTCAGCTTAATCAAACATAGACTGAAACAGAAATTATCAGAAATGAATCAAACCCCAGAAAAGCGCTTGTTGTTGAATTATTGATTGAAGCTCAAAGTGTAAAACTTCCACATTTATCATCTTGCTGTACAGAAAATGAAACGTTTTCTAAATAACGCTTTCACACCTGTAAATTGTTTAAATGGTACATGTTACTGGCTATTTACATTCAAATTTTAAGCAAGTTTTATTTGTTGCATCAGCATTCAAGTATAGTAATTCACTTAAATAACAGTATTACAGTACTAACTGAACATGTATACATACATGTATAAGATATTTATACTTCTAATGTTCTGCATAAGCTCATAAAATGTTTGCAAACTAGATGTAAACAGCCGAAAACAGACTAGAAGTTACAATCAGTTTACACAGGGCCATAAGACAATTAACCTAGGCACCCACTTAGCATTGAACTTTTACACTTGCCCAGAGGAATTTGAGGTCTCATACTTGAACTGATAGTACATAATAGCCTGAAATAGTCATTTTAACTCATTTCAAGCATATGTTAATACAACAAAACATGGCATTCCAGTAAAACTAGTTTTGATTTCATTGTGTATGTCCCTCAGAGCAATATTTCAGAAAACCTGCTGTGATATTCTGTTGTAACAAATGAGTAGTGTCCGTAGCCCTGCGGCAACATTAACAGATTCTTAAGACTTATTACAATATTTATTGTTTTATAGACCACATCATTATGATGATTTCAATTGGAAAGCTTTAGACATCAAAGTCTTATACAATATGGGCTCTTCTACAGAGATTGAGATTTTTATATTATGTATTTATTCCACTCCCCTATTTGATGGTAAATAAGTAAGAAAAAAATTCAAAATATGAAAAGAGAATCTTCTTTTTTGTCTTGAATGCCATGGCTTGTACTTATGAACCACCAGTTTACAAAAGACTAGTTCATTTAATGAAATTGGCAAAAAGAGGATATATTTATAGCATAACGTGACATGTAGTGTCCGTAGCCCTATTTGCGTACAAATGAAAAATGCCATTTTGTGAACAAAGCAGTCGGTCCAAAGGTCGGAAGACTTTCCTTTTGTAAGGAATAAAGATGTAGTTTGGTATCAGAAGGAAATTCCTCAGCACAGCTTGCCTGTACGTAAAGATGTCCTTTTCACAAAAGATACCATGAGTAGAATAAAAAATGTACATTTTTCAGTTTTATTGAATTTCTAAAACAACTATTTGATTTTTGAAAATTGTGTGAAATATTAAGGTACTGACAAGGATTAAGTATTTAACTTGCAAAAATATAATGTTACACTATCTATTAGGAGTTTTATACATGTTATACTTTTATATGGTAGTGTCAGTAGCCCTCTTGATTCTAAATGGTAAAAACTCAATATTTCAAAGATGAAGAAATTCCAATCAAAATCCCTTAAAGGCTGTATGAATGATATATCAAACAAACAGTCTACGCCAAAAATAAGTGATTTTGAAAACTTTTTTATTTTACTAAAAGTGAAACAAACTATCCCTATCTGATTGTGTTTTTGCAGCTGTGCCTTTGTTAGTCATATAATCAAAAACCCAATTCTCTTGAGGTGGGGCTAGTCAGTGTAAATAGGCGGATGTGTCATCACATTCGAACATTTGAGCACCATTCATGCACCGAGAAACATAAATGTCTTTCCGACCATTTACGAATTCAGATCAATACAGTTTTCATATACTCTTATGTCAGATGGATATTTCCACAATTTCTTGACAAAAGAAAAAAACTAAAATGTTTCCAAAATTTCTATTGACCCTTCATCAGAACTGATCGTCTAAGTACCAAATACAGATAAATAGAACAGGCGATATCAACAATGTAAAAAATTTCGAAGTGTTTACCCTGCATACGAATATGGCCGATACTCGGATTGTCTGTCCAATATGTACGGTTCTTTTGAGCCGCAAAAGACTTGACATCCTGGCCTAGTGGTTATCATGTCAGATTTTGGAACCAGAGGACCAGGGTCGACTTCTTATTCTTTTTAGCCATGTAATGCAAAACTTCATACAAGTAAAATGACGAAAAATTACACTCCTTAACTTTTATATTGAATTATCCTCAAAATTTTGTGGGAGTAGGGTTAAATTTGGCCCTCCCGAAAGATAATTAGCACGGTGACCCCAATTTTTTTTCTTCTAAAATGTAAAATGATAGGTTATGAAATGAAAGCAAAAATAAGATTTTCAATGTCAGATTTTTTAATATATGATTTATTTTAAAATCAAATTCCTTTTGAGGGGAATTACCAAAATATATGATGCAGTATTTTGACACGGCTTGGGAAAACAAATAAATTTTCACATTGTCCAGAAAGCTTGAGGTCATGAGCAATCATTAAAATTAAAATAAAGAAGCTGGATGACTATAACAACTATTTTAGCTTAATATTAAGGACATAGGTTATTTTCTGAAATTGTTCAAATGCTGAAAAATTCCATGTGAGATTATGAAAAATTGAGCATGGTAATATATTCTTTTTTATTTCAGAAATTGACAGTCCATGCATAACACAAACTGTATGCAAAATTTTTTGAAAATATTTCAATGTGGGAAGTATTAAGTAGCAAGTGCTCTTAAAATGTTTCTTCATTTTGCGGCATTCTATTTGGTTTAACTCTTTATGCACTAAATGGCATTTTCCTTCTAGTCAGATGCAATAAACTTGGGACGTTTCATTATATATACATTGTATGGAGGGGGTCACAGCTTATAATTTCCAAATAGAATTGTATTTCTTTCTTTAAGGATCTTTTGTCATATCAAACAGTGTAGACCATGATGAAATGCGTTTTTTCATCTAGGTCTTCACTGTTTGCCAGACACACATTTTTGAGTCGCCAGTATATTGGTTCATTATTATTTTTAGGAAAAACATATTTGTCTACTCATATAATAACGGTACTTAATATATGTAACGGCAAAATCGTTCTCTTATCTATTTTCATAATGTTTGTATGAGTGGAGCGAAGGCTCTATTGAGACTGCACATACAGGTATATACATGTACGGAGGCTCAAACAATCGTGTTCTGATTTTTATCACAACCAATTTTTTTACAAATAACAGTTACGACAGGTGGTAGATAATCCCAAAGACTGGTCCTAAGTAGTCCAAACAAGTCTTACATCTCCGAGATCCATGAAAAATTGTGCGATTCTGTAATCACACGAGGCTTTAGGAGACATTTTATAGTTGGCATGCTACCTAGATTCAGTTCAAAAGTACATGTATTCATGCCTAGAACACGAGTTAAAGGTACAATGACGTTGTATATATGGCGACGCTTTTATCATAACTTTGACGCGATGAGGGGTATAGTTGCAAATTTCCAAATTCTGAAAAAAAACTGTACGGTGAAGTTTTTTGATTCTCTCACAATCTATTCTGATGAGATAACACTTGGCTGTAATCTAAAATTTGGATATGCTTTTCCGCTTTGTTTTCGAGTATTTTTACATCAAAGGCAAAAAATGAACGTATTTTGAATTTGTTGGGAATCACAATTTCTTACGATTCAAAGTTGCCCGTGCGTAAAAACTATATGAACTTTGCAGATATGGTTGGCATTTATAAATATCAACATTTTGGTGCAAAAACTTTAGAAATCTGCCCATTCCTTCTAAAATATTGCAAAAATACGAAGTTTTAATGGGCCAGTCAATAGCGTTATAACGCCAAAAGCATGCTTTGTTCGTGATGTCGCAAAAATGACGTAATAAGTATCATCTGCATACTAACTTCGGAAACGTCTTCTCAGAAGATTGATGTATCCGCTGATATAATTTTTGGGTCTCTAACCTTGCCAGGAGGTTTTGTTATCTAAGACCTTAAGTTTTAAATTTATGCAAATTAGCATATAAGCCCCGCCCACATTATTGTTTCAAGATGATTTTTTCAAATTGTCAAATTTTATGTATTGCAATATCTAAGCAATTAAAAACAGCACAATTAAGCTTTTATATATATGCAAATGTTGTATTTTATCATATTGAATCATTTTCAGCAAATAAAATCTTAAATAATGTTAAAATCAATGAAATACATGTATATTAAATTAAATATTTCAAAAAGCTCAAATGACGTCATATGAGCCTTTCGCATATTTTCATCAAATTAAATCGTATACTTCTTTGAATTTTTTGATGGGGGTTTCAACATTCTGTTTTTCTCATACGCATACACGCAGTCTGATCAGAGCCTTTGCTTGTCGCATGAGTATTCTATGAGTGTTAAGCTACTGACTGAACAGTGTTTGGAGCTTCTAAGCTTAAAGGGGGGCTGCACAAGCTGCTCTGAGGCTACACTTGTCAAAATGCCACATGTTGGAATTCATGTGTCACGGCTTGTACATCTTCATGATGCAGTGTGTTGGCTGTGGCCATTGTTTCCAATGGATATTGGAAAGCTTAGGCCAAAAAAAAATATTGAATTGTTTCTCAGGCCACTTTTTTGAGAAACAGATGCAGCAGGGGGTGGGGGGGGGGTATTTTTATTTTTATTCAACAAAAAACAGATGCGGGAACCTTTTTTTCGAAACTTAAACGATATTTTTTTTAAAAGCTGTGCTTTGACGGTTATTTCATCGGATATTATTCAAAGTAATAAGGTTGCAAAGATCAGGAATCGATACAATCAAGTACCACACCTGACCCAGGATACCAATGGGAAAGTGACAAACTCAAAGACACCACAAACGAGAGCCAAGAGGTCAGCCCTTTCCCAGCAGGTGACCACAAAGCACATATAAACAGACGCGCACAAAACATAGCAAACACAAGACAGAACAAAAACATAAAAGATCCACAAAAGAAGTACCGCCTTGGAACGGTCAGTAAAATATTTTACTGGAGGGCTTAAACCGGTTTAACGGCGCCAACCTCGTCCTTAATTCAGATGTGGATCAAGACACATAGAAAGTCAAAAGTATTGCAGAATGCTACCCTTAACGCATTCTGCAATGCTTAAAACCTCCACTAAGCGACAAGTCAGGCCATAAAACTTGAGAGTAAAAGCCTCTGCACATCGAGTAGATTTGACTTCATCATCGAACATCAATGCATAAAACTTACACTGTTTGGCCTCAATATCGAACGAAAACCGTTGAAAATCTGAAAATATCGGACATAAATATCTAAAATAGAGGCAAGAAATAAATAAACGACCCAACATAACTCGCAATGGACCACAACGTTCAAGTAGAACCGCATGGTCGTTACCGATAACGATGTTATGCAACTATAAATGCGGTTTTTATTTATTTTTATCTTTAGAAAACAATGAAAAAAAAAGTAATGCGGGACTTTTAAAAGAGATGTGGCGGTGCCTGAGAAATTATTATTCAATTTTTTTTTGCCTTACCCTATAAATTTATTTTGAGGTAAAATTTTGATATACCGTGCTTATTACAAATTTTTTCATTTTCTTTTCTTGTTAAAATTGTTCATGTCTCAGAAAATGTCAAACAGGGCTTCAGATTTTTTTCAAGATTGGTGGGCTGAAGTGACCCATGAAGCAAAAAAATGGTGGGTCATTTTCTGAAATGATGGGCCCAAGCATATCAAACTAACCACAGTTGACTTTTGGGTAGTATACTTTACCTTAACACGGACACAGACACCTGTATGCATATATGTATATTGACTGCTGATTATACAGTAACACCTGTCTAAGGCAGCCACTCAAAAAAGAAGACCAATTATCGCTTAATGCAGGTCAAAAGTAATGCAGAATGCTCCAATTCTTTCGACCTTCATTAAGCTACCATTTGTTATTAAGATCTTTGTTTTTGTCTTTTTTTGAGTGGCTGCTTAAGACATGTTTTACTGTATTGACTACCTACATGAACGTCTTGTTTTGTGGAGTTCGTAGACTCGCTGTAAGATGCATATTTTTATTAAAGTGATATTTTTTCATAACTAAAAAGGATGGGTCTACTGGGCCCACTTCCTTGGAAAGTGATGGGCCATATTTTGAAATCATGGGACAATGACCGGGGCCCACCATAAACCTGAAGGCCTGGTCAAATGAATCACCAGTTTCACCGCATCCTCATCTACAAAAGTTACTATTTAGGCCAGAATTTTTTTATTAGTTGATTTACAAACCCTCCTACTGAAATTTTCTGGAAAGTAGAAAAAAAATAAAATTTTATTTCAAAAATTATTTTTTTTATTTTATCCGCCGACTCTAAATATTAATTGTTTGGTTGAAAAAAATAATATTTTTTTGAGGTTCTGTCTGTTTACTTTTGAGAGTGACACTCCTAAAAGTGATTGTCCTGTCCAGATTTTTAGGAAAATGATAAAATATATAAAGATTTAATACAGACTGTTGGTTTACCTCACTAGTTTTACTGTTTTTTCTGGAGATATTAAAAAAAAGAAAAAAGAAAAAAAGCTCTGAAAAAATCAAAAAAAAAAATCTCTGAAAATGACCAGTTAACTGGTCATTTTCAGAGCTTTTTTATTTATTTTTTTTCGTCCCCTCGACCCTAAATCTGAAAAAAAAATTCCCATAAATCAACTAACAAAAAAAATCTGGCCTTATACTGGTGTGAGCCATGATGCAGATCTATCCCGCCTGTCCGTCCATCACGCTATCTCCTAAACCATTGGACGAAATCCAACAGAATTTGGTGTGTGGGCTACTCACATGAATGGGGTTTGCAACAGCACATTCTTTTGGCCCTGGGGAGGGGCCAAAAGGTAAAATATTGTTGAATTTCAATTACAAAGTCAATTCCAAAGATTTTTAAACCAAACTTTGCTTGTCTTCTCACAAATAAAAGATATAAAACATATCAGACAGGATTTTTATTCGGTGACATGGGTTATGCCCAAGGGGTGGTACCTGGGGAGCTGTTGGTGAGTAATCCAGCTGTTTGTCCATCACGCCATCTCCTAAACCATTGGACAAAATCCAACCAAATTTATCAAACATCCGCATATGTTGGTGCTATACCTACCTTAGCGTATGCATAACTAAACTTACATGTTGTGCACATCTAACTTATGTCTAAAGTATATATAAGCAATTTAGTACCTCTTCGCTTTTTTCAATGTACTATAGCGTGTTCATAATGTGTTTAAAACTTATCTCTAACTTATTCAGCATACACCAACATACTTGCTGAATGTCTCATGTTGGCATACAACTGTTGGTGCTATACGTCGTAGTATGACAGGGCCTTAAGCCCTTAACATCAATAATTTTATTGCAAATTTATTATTTTATTATTTAAATAAAATATACCCAATTTTTAGCTGGTGACAGATCCCCACTCCCCCCTGAGAAGTACTAGAGTTTACTGGGATAATATAAATTCATGTCATCCTTTTAAAATTTCAGTTTCAACCATGAAGAGAAAGCCACTCAGCAAAGTGGCCATACCTGCAGTGTCCCCAAAGAAACAACTTAGAAACTCTAGATCGCAAGAAAACAAAGAGACTCAGCCATCTTTAACTCTGCAAGCGGACCTGAACAAGGAACAGCAGTCAAAGGATGAATGCAGTATTGGAAAAGGCATAAATTCTAGTCCATTTTATCAAGTCCAGATAAGGATAGTGTGTGCACCTAAAATTGCATTTATTTCTGTACCCATCAATTTAAACATGTGTTTTGGGTGCTCAAAAGTACCATCTCATTGAGACACTTCTTTTGAGTACCCACAACATATGTTTTGGTTGAGAAAAAATAAGGCCAGATTTTACACCTGTATTATGCCGGGCCCTGAAGTGCATCATTGATTCGGTGACGAGTCTGAATGCTGATCCAGGGGTTGTGAGTTCAATCCTGGTCCAGCCCCACACTTTTGTGGAGAATCACTGATCATGAAGTATTTTCTGCATTACACAGATATCATTTGATCAAGAAGGGTTGTTATTAGTTACAAGCCAAAGTATGTGCATAAAGCCTTGTTAAGCCGCGGGGTCTAAGCTTGCCTAGGAAAAAGTGTGGTTTGGTTAACTGACCATCTTCACGACATGACATAGCTGTTGACTGGGACTTACAGGGATCAGATTTAGCACTTGTTAACTTGCTAAATGCTAGCAGTTTTTTCCAAAAAGCAAGTAGAAATTGCCATCACTTGCTATTTTTAGCAAGTGGAAACAAGTCGCTCTCATTCAACCAAATTGTGCAACACAGCATAAGTTGTATGGCAAACAGTGTAGATCCTGATCAGCCAGCTTCTTCAGAAGCTGGCTGATCTGGATCCACTCTGTTTGTAAAGAAACCTGAATATATGTTCAGAAAGCTGAAAATGTTAAATTGGTTTTGTCTGTCCATTATTGCTGTGTACTAAATTTGTTCAATTTTCTTATTTGCAATGTTAGCAAAAAGTAGTTCCAACGTTTTTCAGTGAAAAAGGCAAGTTGATCAGCATCTTTAGCAATTGAGGAAAAATAGCCACTCCCTATTTTAAGCAAGTGGTTAAAAATCTAAAATTTGACTGGGACTTGTAAAACCACAAACCAAACAAAATATCTATCCCTTTTCAGACCAATGGACTCTTCCATAAAGCTATATCCAATGATTAAGGGGATAACTGTATTCAAAATTTTCACTTGTGGAGGTATATCATCTGATATACGGTCGGAAATTTAGTTTTAGGCGGAGCCGTAAAACGTGATTTCCGAACGTATATCCGACGATATACCTCCCCAAATGAAAATTTTGAATATGGTTATTCCCATTCTAATGCACTATTTACATTTTTCCTCCAAAAAGGCGATGAAAATGTTCTTTGTTGTGCCTATACGTCAAGCGGCTGCCAGTTGCATAAATGCACTTGCCATCTGCATATATTCACTTGTCAACCAATGAAAAGCGATGTTATGTAATGACGTCAGGTTTGCCGTTGTATTGCATTTGCAAGTGCATTAGAATGTCCATTGTATATATTGAGGGGTTACAGCTAGGTTATTATACCACCCAAAATCTTATTTCTTTCTCTGAAAATCATTTTTGTCTTGCACAAACAGTCAGGGGACCGAAATTCCACCTGTCCGCTCTTAATTACGAGTGAAATCTAGAAAGGATGAGTAATTATTCCCAAAGCACTTGTCCTGCGAGTGCTTTGGGAAGAATAACTCAAGGAAAGTCATATTATATATTACTCCCTCATGTTTTCTATTGCATACGCTTTTAAAGGACAAGTGCATGTGTTTGCAGGACGAGTGAAAATTGTAAGTCCCTCATCCTATAGGACAAGTACAATGTCCCCTGAAACAGTGCAGACCTGATGAGATGCTGCATAAATACAGCATTTCATCTGGGTCTACACTGTTTGTCAAAGTACCCTTTTAGGGTTTTCAGGTCAGTTCAATCATGTTTTGGGTGATCATTTGAGTACACACTACATATGTTTTGGTTGAGAAAAATATCAGAAAAGTTATAGGCATTTTGTGAAGATTAGGTTTTGAGATACCACGGCTAATTACTATGCTGAATTGAAAAGCTGAGAAATTACGTCTAAATGACCTAATTTGCATATTTTTAAGATAGGCGCCGAAAATCATGAGATTTGATTTGTTGAAAAGACATTCAAAATAAAGAATGTCTAAAATTCAGCCAACATACAGTCAATTCAGTGTGCTAGGGTTTTCTGTGTTCATCAAATCAGATTATGGATGTTAGTTTGTGACGTCTCAAAGTTTGGTGTATACTCAATAGTTTCTGAACCTTGACCTATGTCCTATTTCCTGGCAAGCGCAGTTCGTGCAATATCATAGTCGTATGTATATTCTTGACCATCAAACATTAGTCGGTAGAACTTCAATACGAATGTCTCCTTTCTTCAATACTCTACTTTAAGAAAGGGTACAGCTTGGGTCTTACTCTTATAGTCCTCAATGATAGGAATTGTCTTCCGTACATCTTCTTCATTTGTAGGGTTATCTGGAGCCTGGTTCACATTGTTTTTGCGTTTTTAGCTCACCTGAGCCAGCACATTATGGTGAGCTATTGTGATCGTTGGATGTCCGTCGTGCGTCGTCCGTAGTGCATCGTCCGTTGTCAACAATTGCTTCAAACGACTTCTCCTCCTAAACTTCTGGCTGGATTTTGACCAAACTTGGTAGGAATGATCCTTATATGATCCTCTTTATAAATTGTTCAAATGGTTCAGGTACATTGCATAACTAGGTCACACAGGCTAAAAATAGATTTTCAAGATGAACAATTTTAAAAATCTTCTTCTCTGAAACCACAAGGCCTATAGCTTTGATATTTGCTATGTAGCATCACCTAGTGGACCTCTACCAAGTTTGTTCAAATTATAGCCCTGGGGCCAAAAATGGCCCCGCCCCGGGGTCACATATTTTACATCAGCTTATGTTGGGAGCAACATGAAAAAGTCTTCTTGTCTGAAACCACAAGGCCTAGAGCCTTGATACTTGGTATATAGTATCATCTAGTGGACCTGAACCAAGTTTTTTCAAATTATAGCCCTGGGGCCAAAAATGGCCCCACCCCGGGTGTCACATGTTTTACATAGGTTTATATAGGGAGCAACATGAAAAAATCTTCTTGTCTGAAACCACAAGGCCTAGAGCCTTAATACTTGGTATGTAGTATCATCTAGTGTACCTGTACCAAGTTTGTTCAGATTATAGCCCTGGGGCCAAAAATGGCCCCACCCCGGGTGTCACATGTTTTACATAGGCTTATATAGGGAGCAACATGAAAAAATCTGCTTGTCTGAAACCACAAGGCCTAGAGTCTTGATATTTGGTATGTAGTAATATCCAGTGGACCTGTACCAAGTGTGTTCAAATTTTAGCCCTGGGGCCAAAAATGGCCCCGCCTCGGGGGTCACATGTTTTACATAGGCTTTTATAGGGAGAAACATGAAAAAATCTTCTTGTCTGAAACCACAATGCCTAGAGCCTTGATATTTGGTCTGAAGCATCATCTGGTGGGCCTCTACCAAGTTTGTTCAAATTATAGCCCCCGGGGCCAAAAATCGCCACACCTCAGGTATCACATGCTATACTTAGGCTTTTATAGGGAGAAACATAACAAAAATCTTCTTGTCTGAAACCATAAGGCCTAGAGCTTTGATATTTGGTATGTAGCATCACCTTGTGACCTCTAACAAGTTTCTTTAAATTATACCTGGCCCCACCCCAGGAGTCACATGATTTACATAGACATAAATATGGAGAAACATGAAAAAATCTTCTTGTCTGAAACCATTAGGCCTAGAGCCATGAGATTTGGTATATAGCATCACCTTGTGGATTATGCCCCTGGGGCCAAAAATGGCCCCGCCCCGGGGGTCACATATTTTACATTGGCTTATATAGGGAAAAACATCGAAAAATCTTCTTGTCTGAAACCATAAAGCTAAGAGCCTTGATATTTGGTTTATAGCATCACCTATTGGACCTCTACCAAGTTTGTTCACATTATGCCCCTGGGGCCAGAATGGCCCTGCCCCAGGGTCGTCAGGGACATGGTCAGCTTTCTACAGATACCTATATGTAAGCTTTAAACAAAACTCAGGTGAGCGCTTTAGGGCCACTTGGCCCTCTTGTTTGCAATAAGCTTTGAGAAAATTTTCTCTGTCTTTATAGTGCGATAACTTCACTATAATGGGTTGTGGAGAGTTTTTACCCCGGATATGATTTGCTCTTTCAATTTGGATAGAAGCTTCATCAATGTTAAGGTGTTCATTAATGTAATTTTGCACTCTGGTCTCTAATTCTTCCCATGACTCATCACTTTTATCAAAAACTCATAAAACCGTAGATTCTCACGTTAGGACTGCGCTTCTAAATGCTCTGTTTTCATCTCCTGTTCTTTATTTTGCGATTCTAATTTTGATACAGATGCTTTTAATTTGTTGACCTGTTTTGTAAGGTGCGCATTTTGATCTTTTAAAATTTGCTGTCAGATTTTAGTTGGCAAAGGGATGTTTCCAAGTGGTCAAATTTTTTTGTTCATCTTCTTGACATCTGTACATATCTCTAACAGTATTCACATGGTATGAATTTTGCTGAAATTAGAAATTATCATGAAGGTCTGGATGGGGGTGGGGTCTGGTATTCACTATTCATTAAAATTTAGCCCATTATTCATCTTATTAAAATTTTGAGTTATTCATTAAAATAAGACCGATTTTTCATTAAAAGTAAGAAAGGTGGCAAAGAAATCTGATTATTCACTATTCATTAATTCTTTCTTCAATTCATTAAAAAAAATTAGGATTATTCATTAATTTTTAGGCCCTCATTATTCACTATTCATTATTTTTTGGCTCATTATTCACTATTCATTATAAAAAAGGGTCGTTATTCACTAATCATTATACCCCATCCAGGCCCTCTATCATCAGATTCTGTCCGTTGTTCTGACGTCTCGCTGGCTAAATCCATATCCCTCTGTAAGCCAAGAGCTCACTGATGGTTGAGAACTAACTGACGGTTGATTTTGTGATCTGAATGCTCGACATAAGGTATAGGGTGGGTCTACTTGGTTGCTCAGACCAGCGGGATCGCGTACAGATGTAACCGCAAAAGCATCATCGATAGGATCTTGTCGACTTTCACAACCAATTCCACAGCCATTGCAACGACGACCTTTCGGGCTGCCTCTCTGCCTCTTGGAGAACTATATTACCACGGGTAGATCCAGTTTGAGGCCCAGGATTAGATTCTATTCCCTCCTCAATGAGCAGATGAAATAACACTAAACAAATGACCAAGTTCATTGTCCCCCGCCTTTGTGTAACAGAAAAATAATTTTCAAATTTCTCAATTGTGGGTGCTCAAAAGAACCGTCTCATTGAGACGGTTCTTTTGGGCACCCAAAATATATGCTAAAAATTATGGGTAAGAAAATATTTACAATTTTAC
This sequence comes from Loripinus fragilis, assembly GCA_964019695.1. NCBI lineage: Eukaryota > Metazoa > Mollusca > Bivalvia > Lucinida > Lucinidae > Loripinus > Loripinus fragilis. The sequence continues at coordinate 38,932,677 of OZ026529.1, forward strand.
ACTATCATAATTATCATCGGGTTTTTGATTAACCTGCAGGTGCAGGGGCATCATCCACATCAGTGGGCCCCTTTCCAGGTAACTGGCTAGCTGCACGCATAGCAGATCTCACACCTGATCTCCAGGTGCTCCTTTCTTGAGGGTCAACTGTAGTGAGCTTACACTGATTTTTTTTCTTTAAATAAACCTGTACACTTGTTATAGATATGTCCAGAGAGGTGGCAGAAGGTGATCTTGATAAACAGCCAGTTGAGAAGAGTGAAGGGGAACGATCAGGTGTGTCTCTAAACAGCTCCTTTGTGACTATATCCACGGCAAACTCAAGCTCATCACAAGGTAGGGGACAACTCCCACTGACGTTTACATTTAGGAATTGGGTACGCAGGCCTACAGATAGGTGTGTTATTGTACTTTATTTATTTTTCATATTTCTCAACCAAAACATGTGTTGTGGGTACTCAAAAGAACCGTCTCAAAGAGACGGTTCTTTTGAGCATCCAAAACACATGTTTAAACTGATGGATAAGAAAATAATTACAATTTTACACATTAAAAAGTTCTAAGTATCTGGACTAATGGTTACTGTTATTGAGATGCATAACATGTAGGTCTAGATTAGGCCTCTAGATAAGAGTGTGTAAATAAATTATTTTTTGGGGGGTTTCTCATTCAAAACACGCTGTGTCTACTCAAAAGAGCTATCTCAATGAGACAGTTCTTTTGAGCAAACCGATGGAGAAGAAAGTAATCACAATTTTGCACACAGGGTCGCGAGTTTGATCCCGGTCCGGTCCCATACTTTCGTGGAGATTGATCGTGAAATTATTTCTACGGTCATTCTCCTCCCTTCCGCTGATTTATTCAAGAAGGGTTGTTGTCAGTTACAAGCGAAAGTATGTGCACGAATTACTGGTTAACTGCTTGTTCAAGCCTGCCCAGGAAAAAGTGTGGTTAGGTTAACTGACCGTCCCGCCATGACCATAGCTGTTGACTTGGGACGTAAAGCAACAAAACAAACAAAAAACAATTTTGCACATTAAAAATTTCTATATCTGGACAAATGGGTGCTGTACAGCACTTTTAAGGTCTCCAGATTGAAATTTATTTTTTCATTTCTCAACCAAAACATGGACTCTTTCAGACTTTTGTAGTCTGCTGATAAACTTTGCAAACAGTTTGGACCCAGATCAGAACTGACAGAATGTCTGTCCTGATCTAGATCCAAGCTGTTTGACACTGACAGTGTTCCTGAAAGAACTTTTTGAAATAGTTAATTTTGAAAAAAGTCAGCAGATGTCAACAAAAGCATGAAAAATACCCCCCCCGGGGGCCAGCACAGGGGGTAGCTACTTTGCAAAGAGCAAGTGTGTGCGTACACATTTGAATAAAAAAATGGGCTGCTTCTATCTGAATTGTGGTGGTTTCTTCATGACAGAATATTTACATTTTCGAAGCAAGCCTTAAATGAATCTTTAGATTTTTGCAACCGTTCATAGCCTCATGAAAGACTATGATTTGATTGACAACTGCCAAGCTTACTTGCCAGTGCAATACGCTTCAAACATCTAATTTATATGCCAGAAATGACACTGGTGTTGTGATTGACATCGAGCCACATCTGCGCCGCACATGCAAAACAAGCTTCTTGTTTGCTCCATTGGCTGTTCTGCTTTTCCATTTTACACTCAAACAAAACTGTTAATACAATTACATATATTAAATACAAAACTGTTTTGTTTCCTAAATTATTTCTATATTTTAGATCTTTATAGTAAAATGTAAATATAAGCAATTTTCATTTTTTAGAATGTTCATGGAATCATGAATGCTTGGGTGAAAAATTACCAGTAGGCAAGGAGTTAACGGGTGACTTTACATGTGCATGCCCATTCTTTTTCAGAATCTTTTGATCGTGTAAGTGAAGACAGGCTAAGCAGCTCACAGTCATCCAAAGAGGCTTTCTTATTTGATAAATCTTCTGATGGCCAGTTAGATTATAATGACACATTCACATCAGGGGAGAAAACTCCAAATTCTAGCATTTTATCTCCTGGGAACCAGACAGTCAAAAACACAGGTATTTTTTTTTTTTGGGGGGGGGGGGGTGGGGGGGGGGGATGGATGGACATAGGGGTCCATTGGATTGAAAAATATTTGGTTTCAGAATCGGAAAAATTTGTTACCTTTAGTTTGAAGTTACCATCTTAGATTTTATATCATTGCTTATTACTGAAAAAAAATATACAGAACTGGCGGCTGTGCAAAAAGGGATTCAACAATGTAAAGAAAAAAAAAATAGATTTTTTTTCTGGAAATCCCTTGGTGGGAACAGAGCTCAAATTCTAACAGATAGTGATCTGGCTATAAATAGAAAATTAATATTACAGTAAATATTTAGACATTTCTCCAAAAACAACAATGCAATATGTGTCATTTTCAAAGTGAAACAGCATAAACAAACAAAAAAATGGAGTAAAATGCCTATAAATAGGCAGACATGAACATTATAATGGTTTTCACGCTGTTGACATTTTAAATTACAGAGACAGGGGATGACAAGTAGCATGATAAAACATCATAAGTGGTATCTGTCTTAAGTTAGGAGTATATAACATGACAAAAATATCTATGGAACCCTGATTGTGATATTGCCAATAGGAAAGTCATTTAGAAGTCCTTGATAATTCCTTGAATTTCAAACAAACTTGCCTGTATGAACCCTGTAAAATTTCAGATCTGATATAATATATCTCTATCAGATGTGTAAGAAGTATTATTATTGCATGAACCATGGGCAGATCCAGAGATGGGACACAGGGTCTAGACCGCCCCTTGAAAACCACAAGTTGCCATAGGTTTCGTTAGAAATGCTGGTACAGACACTCCTTGAGATTACAACTGTCATAACATTTATTGAGATCCGCTAATCTGATTGGTCAAGAACGGTCATCTGATCGCATTGACCTGCATTTCATTTTCCGATGAACCCGGTTCGTATTCATGAGGGGCGGGGCTTATTTTCGGTGACTGGAACTACTTTTTTTTGTTAAAATGTAAACAAACGATCGAATGTTCGTGTAATGGCGCAGTCGATAAAAGATTTACAATCAAAGAATAAATATAACCTTCATAACTGTTGTTTTAGTTGTTTTTTCTGCCCCATTTCAAAAATACAAGCAGGCACGTTGTGTTCACGAGCGCGTTCAGACCGAAAGATCAACAATAGCCGACCTCGACCAGTTGCTGTCGTCAGTCCAGTCAGATTTTCAGTTGTTTGGGGATTTGTTTGCTAATTTCGAACTACACATGCCGGATTTCTCCGACGAAGAGTCTGTAGAAAACCCAGAGGCGGACATTAAGCAGCTGCTGGCACTGCCTAGCACTGAAACAATCAACACTGCCACCCCCGCCCCCCTCGAGAGTTCAGACGGGTCTGAGTTGAAAGATCAAACAGACTGTATTATCACTCCAATAAAACAGGAAGAAACTCAGACAGTACAACAGAGTGTTTCAGAGCAAAGTGCGGCCCAAAATGTACATGGAATCAATAAAGCAGAGTCCCACCAAAGTGTATCTGTCAAATCTGATCAAGCCAAGCAGACCTCAAGATTCAAGGCATTGACAGCAGCTGAACTAGATAACATCAAGGAAAACAAATATGCCCCAAAAACCAAATCCAACACAAAATGGGGAGTTAATTTATTCCAAGGTTAGCATTATCCAATGACTTTATTTTTGACTCAGAAGTTAGAAACAGAAATTGTCTAGATAGATTCTTTTTTTGTTGTTTTGTTTGTTTACCTATTTTCATACATCTTTGAGCTAATATGTATGGGAATTGTCAACAGATATAAAATCAGAAATAAAACACTACTGCATTCATTGTCATAATTGGCATAAAAATAAAAGAAATAGATATAAGTAAAGTTCTTACCTAAAAATATTGTCCAGTGGTTTCCTTTTTCTTTTGAAGAAATATGACACACACGTTCCAATTATTATCATGTGTTGGAACATATTCATTTGTAATTGTATTTCTGTTCCTTGCTCTATGGGTCTGTTCCAAATTTCTGTTGCAATTGGAACACAGCAAATTTCCATTTTACAGCTGCATGCAGGGAACAGAACTGTTTTGGCTTTTATAAAAAATAAAACAAGTTCCATTCTATTGCATGTTCCATTCTATATCCCATTCCATTTTCCATTGCATGTTCCAATTTCCATGTTCCATTGCATGTTCCATTGCATGTTCCAATTTCCATGTTCCATTGCATGTTCCAATTTCCATGTTCCATTGCATGTTCCATTGCATATTCCAATTTCCATGTTCCATTGCAGTTTCCATTCCGTGTTCCATTCCATGTTCCATTCCAGGTTTTAGTAATGGGCTGCTTTGACGACATTTGGCAATTTATGAAAAGTAAAGTGCTTGTTAGTCAATTAATTGTTACTGCATAACAAAGCATTTTATTTCATATATGCTCATATTTTGTATCTACTTGGCTCTCAACTCTGCAGCTCCCAGGTGTTGTCTGATGTCGGCATTTGATTTCCAGCAAATTGTGTCTGAAAAAAGACATATGAAGGCATTTCAAACAGGTTAGCAGGCCTCCAGATAAGAGTGCGTATTGGAAAACTATTTTCTTTATTTCTCATCCAAAACATAAGTTGTGGGTACTCAAAAGAACCATCTCAATGAGAAGATTCTTTTGAGCACCCAAATCACATGTTTAAATTGATGAGAAAGATTTTAGACGCTCGTAAAATTTCCTTATCTGGATATATGGATGAGGTTAGGCCTGAGAAACAATTATATATTTTTTTTATTTGGCCTTATGCAATTTTTAGGCTGTAAACTGATTATTTTCATAAAAATAAGGTGGTATTTTTGTAAAATGTGCTCTAAAACATAGATTGCCGATACTGGCTTAAACCACAACATTTGAAATTATACATGTCAAAACTTGGTTCTAAAACAAGCAGTCCATATCATATTATTTTTTTCAGAATGGTGTGTCGTGAGGTGTGGCGCTCAAGTTGACCTGACTCAAATATCTAAAGCTGATCTGAATGAAAAGCTCAAAGTTTTCTATGCCGAAGCATGTCCCAAAGAAACAGAGTCAAGAAAAAGAAAATTTACAGATGAACGCATTGCCGGTGAATACCACCGAAACACAATGAAAAATGCAAGGGCGGCCATTTACCGACATTTCTGGGATATTAATTGGAGAGTTGATATTGTAAAGGACTTGGATTTCCAGGAAGCAAATGATATGCTAGATGAGAAAGTGAAAACCAACCTGAAGGCTGGCCTAAATCTGCCAACTCAACACAAACCAATAATTCCAACAGCAGATCTGAAGCTCATCTATATGTACTTAGCTAAGGACAATCCAATTACTCTTAGGTATAGAATTTGGTATATTCTAAGCATTCAGTTTGTATCTAGGGGGCTAGAATTCCACCCACAGCTAAACAGAAACAGTTTCCTGCTACGACAAGATGAAAACGGTTTGGAATATTTCCAACTGACCCACGAAGTAAAGGAAAAACAGAACCAGGAAGGAGTCTCTCATGAAAAAAGGATGTATGCCTCTGAGGACCCAATAACTTGTCCTGTGCAAAATCTGAAATATTATCAACAAAAGTGTCACCCAGAGGCAGAGAAACTGTTCTGTCAGATAGATAAATTAGCAATTGAATCACCAGAGATGGCTGCCATATGGTATACAACCAAACCTGTATCACCTCGTCAATTTCCGAGTTTCATGGGGGATATCTGTCGCAATGCTGGGCTTGAAGCAAGGTACAGGATAATTGAAAACATGCTTTTTCCAATAACTCCCTCCCTCTCTTTATACTTCATTATTTTTTCTACTTTTTTAGTTTCTTTTGAAGGCAAGGCCAATATTTTACATAAATTTGATTTTCACAATATTTTCCCAACAACAACAACAATGACTTTCAATTTTGATAGTTCATAGTTCATCAACATAATTATCATTTTGCTTTTTTTCATTGTTTAAATTTTTCGGCTTTAGTAAATACTTTTCCAAAAAATGTATTTTCGGCAAAAATCACCACCGTTTTTTATGCATCCATTCATAGCAAGCATATTCTTAAGGTTCTTCTATTGTTTTCTACTTCAGATATACTGCCCATAGCCTAAGAGCAACAGCTACCCAAAGTCTTGATAATGCTGGGTGCGAATTAAGACACATCATGTTTATGACTGGCCATAGAAATGAAGCATCTGTCCGGAGCTACTCTAGAGGCACAACGGAAGAACAGATGTTTAAAATGTCGAGAATTCTTACAGACGTTTCCACTGGCGGACACGATCATAAGCACTCGAAGTTCAGCCAAACGCCTGCAGCTCAAATGCCAAAATTACTGCCATCCAAATCTAACCAGCCTCAGCCTGCATGCAGTAATAAGTCTCCGGAGACCAGGGACCTTCAGTTACGTGCAGGAACCTTCAATCCTGCATCATGCACATTTGCAAACTGCACCTTTACCATTAACAGCAATTAATGTCTGAAGTTGATGACTGAAGACATTGCAGTGTTGTGTAACAAGAAATTATTTTTGTAGTTTGGGTTGGTGGCGGCGTTAACAATAAATTTGGGTGTGAGCATGGGTCTCAGGGGGGGGGGGGGGGGGGGGGGGGGGGGCACGTACCCATATTTGTACTTTCTCATCATTTACATTTGCAGCCTTTTGGGCAATTTTGAAGTCTGACTGGGCTGTTTCGTTATTGTTTTTGAACGGAAGTGTAAAAGGTTGTTATATGCGGGAGTTAAAATACTGGGTCAAGGGCACGGGTCTTGACACTTGTTTCTTCGAGTGGACATTGTCACACGGTTCACCCGATTTTCAAGGGATTTAAATTAAGATAGATCGACATTTCCAAAATCAGTTTATTAGAAATGTTTTCATGTATTTAAACAATGATTCTAAGAAATAAAACACTTACAATTTTGTTCATTTAATCCGTTTTTTGTACTGACGACCTTCTAGCGCCATTGATTCTCTGTGTGTAGTGATGGCGAGAATGTATTCATCCGCGACAGGATTACGTCAAAGATTTGTGACATTTTAAGTGCATTTAAAGAGACTGTCTCGATAAAAACGATTTAAAAGAATAACCGTCAAAATAGTTGTAATTATAAGAATTGAAATTCATTTTTGTGTGTTTCACTGGTGTATGAAATGTCAGGAAATTTACACCTAATTTGCATGAAAACCGAAGGGTTTTCATGCAAATTAGGTGTTAATTTCCTGACATTTCATACACCAGTGAAACACACAAAAATGAATTTCAATTCTTAACTCAAGGGAGGTCTGTACAGGCCTCTGTGAAATACTTTGAAGACTAAAAAGTTTTCAGGACCCCCTTACGGAATTTTCTGGATCCCCACATGTGATTTGCCTTTTTTTACTTGGCTGATTCAGGGTTTCTCAAAGGTAAGGTAGGTATCTAAGCTTGGCTAGGAAAAGTGTGGTTAGTTAAGCTGACCATCTCATTATAACCATAACTGTTGACTGGGACATTAAACCTCAAACCAAACAAAACCAAATAATATATCTTTTGACCTGCATAGTTAGCATTTTATGTATCTCCAGTCTGTCTCCCGATCCTTGAGAAAACAAGTTCCATTGCTTAAATCTGGACCTGTGATACACTGATGTCTAAAACTGGTGAAAATTTGAACCATTGAAGCTTACAAATAGAAGAAATTTGCTGATGCAGAGGCATTGTATTAAATTCCAGCCATAATTGAGATAAACCAAAAAAAGTCAGAGAAACGAGAGAATATTTTTGCATGACCAGATAAGAATATATGAGAATTTAGTAAGGGATAGAAATTCTTATCTCAGGCATAATATTTGTTATCTTACCAAGACTGTCATGAATGGGTCGCTTATTGATTGTCTTGGAAGTTACACACATCGTCGTCCAGTGACGTCATTGCTTTGTCCATGTGATGTTATCATGTAATATAACACCTCATTATATTCAGGAATATCTGGGAGCTTATTTTTAAAAAAGAAATGCAAAATTTGATATTGATCGAGCAAGAAAGAGAATCCATTGTTCATGTGAGGAAATCTGTCTCTCAGGATCACTGTCTGTCATCACTGGGCAAAACTAGTGATGCCAAACAGTGATCCTCAGGACAGATTTTTCTATACCCCAGGCCAGAATTATTTTATTAATTGATTTACAAACCCACCTACTGTAATTTTCCGGAAAGTAGAGAAAAAAATATAAAAAAAAATTGAAAAAATTTATCCACCGACTCTAAATATTATTTGTTTCATTAAAAAAATTATATATTTTGGAGGTTCTGTCTGTGTATTTTTGAGAGTGACACTGTTAAAAGTGATTGTCTTGTCCAGATTTTTAGAAAAATGATGAAATATTTAAAGATTTAATGCAGACTGTTGGTTTACATTAATTATACTAGTTTTGCTTTTTTTTACTGGAGATATTTAAAAAAAAGCACTGAAAAAAAAAAAGCTCTGAAAATGCAAGTCAACTAGTCATTTTCTAAGCTTTTTTTTTTTTTCGTCCCCGACCCTAAATCTGAAAAAAAAATCCCGTAAATCAACTACTAAAAAAAATTCTGGCCCCACCCTCACACTCATGATAGTTTTTATTTATATTCTGCAGCTGACTCTGTGCAGGATGTAGATCCTAATATTACAAGTGATAAAGAGATCACAGAGGTTGAAAATGAGAAAACCAATTCTGTTACAAACAATGAACACAGAGACATAAACAATAACCTGGATGATGAAATCCATCGGAATAATTTGTCTGATCATGAGATTATGTCCAGCCCATACAAGCCACCATTGTTTAGCCCAATTCCAGTCAGGGTGACTAAAAATCCATGGAGTTTGAGTCCTTCTGAGTGTAATAGGACTAATAGTTATATAGATGATATAGACAAATCAAGATATATAGAAAAGAATAACATTAGTGTTGCTGATAATGGTACTTCGGATCAAGAGATTATGTCACAAGATTATCAGCCCAAAAGGCTTCCAGCAGGTGACACCGAGGTTCAAGAGATTATGTCACAAGATTATCAATCCAAAAGGCTTCCAGCAGGTGACACCGAGGTTCAAGAGATTATGTCACAAGATTATCAATCCAAAAGGCTTCCAGCAGGTGACACCGAGGTTCAAGAGATGTCACAAGATTATCAGCCCAAAAGGCTTCCAACAGGCGACACCGAGGTTCAAGAGATTATGTCACAAGATTATCAGTCCAAAAGACTTCCAGCAGGTGACACCGAGGTTCAAGAGATTATTTCACAAGATTATCAGCCCAAAAGGCTTCCAGCAGGTGACACCGAGGTTCAAGAGATTATGTCACAAGATTACCAGCCCAAAAGGCTTCCAGCAGGTGACACCGAGGTTCAAGAGATTATGTCACAAGATTATCAGCTTGAGAGGCTTACGAGTGAAAGTACTGAGTACCCAATAGAAGACAATATTACAAAACAGAAGCAGACATTGATACAAAAAAGGAGACAAATGGAGACAGAGGCAGAACGAGTTTTACAGAAGTCTCCCTTAATTGGTAGCCAAACAGCATTTACAGCAGTTATGCCAAATGATCTAGAACCTCGGCAATTGATGCAGGTAAAAGCATAGGTGGGCCTCGACGAGAGAAAAACTGTCTTCGGGGTTTCCGGCAATGTCAGATTCAAACCAGTATGCTCAGCTACAGAGACTAGCTAGAAAATTTAGACACGCTAGTAGCAAGTATAGATATGATACTTTCCAATAAGCGAATAACAAACACGCTGATCAGTCTGCGTGGATGCTTAGGCTGGTCTGCGTCTTTGTTGTTTGCAAACTCCGAAGACAGGTTTTCTCGCCTCGTGGCCCAGTTATAGTCAAGCAAATTTTTTTAGAGTAAACTGTAATTGTTTTCTTATAAATGTATCCATTGGTCTAAACATATATTTTGGATGCATAAAGCAAATGTCTCTTTGAGTACCCACAACATTTACCCGACAAAAAAAGAAACACATACAGAAAAACTTATCAATTTTTCTGAAAGCCGTAAATGAAAAACACATTTTGTTTGCATTATTTTGTAAGCATTTTATCAGAAGTTTCATTCTAGAAATTTATTTTCAAAGATTAATATTAACCTCAATAAAACCGTCTTCAAACCAGATGGGGGTCAATCTGCAAAATCATAGTGTCTGTAATACTTGTCTCTTTCAGCTTAAAACAAAGCAATGAGACAAAGATCAATAGTCCAATAATTAGTCAAATAATCATGCTTTTATTGTTTAGGTGCATGAGTAACCAATCATGGGACCTCTGTCTAAGATTAAACTGATGTCATTTGTAAATATAGAATAGTCATTTTCTGGTTTCCCAGTCTATCTTGAAATTCTGATTGCATCATGTTCTTCAAAGATTGACCTAGGACGACCTGTTATGACATTTAGCTACTATTCTGCTGAAGAGAATAATAAGACAGATGGTCAAATCCAAAGTAAAAAGGGGGCTTATTAAAGCCCAGATAACATGAAATTATACAAGTTACACGATGCATGGATTTTTAAGAGGCAAATAGTCAAGTAGATTCTTTATGTGGTGCCTTACCCAGAGATGATTTGCGAATGCATAAATGCATAAAGTCTGACATGTCTAAGGTCATGTACCAGATGAAATGTATGGACCCTTTGCATGCTAGTCCTACTATTAACCTTTCAGACCCTAATCAGACTAGCGAAATTTTGGTTGTCATCCAAATCCAAACTGTTCGACATACTTATGGTTTAAGTCTAGACTGGCATCAGTCCTGAAAACAAATTGATACACCAGAAAAATAAGAGTACCTTTTATTTTTAGTTGGAGGTATTAGACTGGCCCCAGTCAAGACAGAAAAATCCCAATTTTCCATTCAAGAACTCTTATAATCCTCTTTTAGCTAACCTAGGTTAGGACTTCCTTTATGCGTCTGTTCATCATCAGTGTCAAAAATATATACTGACTGACAAAAGAAACGCTATAGGTAAAATTCAAAGCCATGTCACATCAATGTTTATACATTAGGTAATAAATGTTAATTTGGATTATTTTTTACTTTTAAATGCATGTTAATGTTGTACCTCAAAATGTACCGCAGAGGAACAGATAAGCCGCTTTTTGGGGGTATTTAAGCAATTAAATTTGTGAAAAAAGCAATTGTTTTCAAATGAAGGGGTAACAAAAAGGAATTAAATTTTGGAAAAAGCAATGGTTTTATAAATGAAGGGGTAGCGAAAAGCAATTAAATTTTGGAAAAGCAAAAGAAAAAACAAACTGATCTAAATATGAATATATCCCATGTTAGCACACTTAGTGTGGTAGCCAGTTCAAGCCTTTCTTTTGTTGTGATGTTACTAAGTCTCCTTTGAAGTTTGATACATTATGCAAGTCATTTGTCAGTTACTGGCTAAAGTATTTGCACAAAGTACTTAAAGTCACTCAATCTGTATGTTTCTTCCATTACGAAAACTTAGATTATTATTTAAATTATTAACTAAGATTATTAGGTACTTTAATTATAACTTATAAATAAGCAATTTCAAAAATCTATGTGGGGTAAAAAAATATTTTAAGCAATTGTTTTTGGAAAAAAGCAATTTATAAAAATCGTGTGGGGTAAATACCCAATTGAACTGAAAGCTTATCTGGACCTCTGTACTGTCCGAGAAAATTCAATGGGTAAAATCAAAACATGGAAAATTGATGTGCAGTTTATTGAAAACAAAAACATCAATATTTTTAGGGAGCACACAAAATTTTGGTACTTTATTGTTTGGTAAAACCCTATAAAACCTACCCAGCGGCTTAAAGGTCTAAATTTTGGTCAGACATTTTCTACATGTAGTAGCGAAGGTTCATTCGCAAGAGCTCATGCTCGATAATACAATCTGTACAAATAATCTTTTCAAACACCTATTCTGCCTCGGACCCAGTATAATTGGGTCCGAGATTCTGCTGACTCTAAGATTTGTTAAACAAGACCTATTATAATAATAATAAAAGTAAAGGAATGCTGTCATAAAAACAACCTATTTGCCAAACCTAAACTATTGTCGGCTTTTTAAAAGCAGCCAACTTGTTTTTATTATATCTCATATTGAATTATAAGAGCGTAAAGGCCCTGTTGGGGACTATCCAAAAACAGTTGATAACATACTGGAGAGAAACCTTATGAAATGTCAACAGATTAACACGGCTGTATTCACCTTTAATTGTCACAATTGGTGTCCAAATGCAATAATAGTTATCTAGAATGGCTAAAATAAGCATTCTTAACTAGACTTTGTTTTTCAAAACTGTTATCGAAGACTGAGAATAAACACATTATTAGCAGTAAAGTATTATATTTTTTACCCTGAAGTTTAAAGGTAGTGACCTATATGCTATTTTTATCTCAGACCTGTTATCAATAGTTTTCGCCAAATATACAGGAATAAATTAGTTTATCGGAATTTCAAGGTATCATAACAGTAGTAATATGATTTAGTTGTCTGCTGTAGTGCAGTGGGCTAAGCACAGCACTCTTATTATAGAAGAGATAAGTTCGAATGTCACAAGCAGCTTTTCATTTTTTTTCAGTAAAATGGTTTCTTATTTATTGCACTGAAAACTCTAGAAAAGCCTGAAAATGCTTACTTTGTTTCGCCATTGTGTATATGTACACATGCAGTTGCTATTCAATGGAGACTGTTTCACCTTTGGATCAAGATTGGTTGTCGGATACTCTGGATTCACTAGCAACTGTGCACAGTTTCCTGAAAATGTCTGCTTTTTACTTCTGCATATAATATGACGGTTTAAATTTTAGGTTAGACAAGAGAGGCATTGTCCATTGTCACCCATTAGTGAAGAGAATCTTGCTGTGGAGAGAGTGGCTAAGGAGCTGGTGAAGACTTACGGCGGCAAAAACTCAGTCAGGTAACAATTCTACCATCACATACTTACTTCAAATTATAATTATAGAGGAGCACAGTCGCTCATTTGTAGAGTGCTTGACTTGAGATCAAGGGGTTTTGACCTCATTGGAGGCACTGCATATGTGTTGCCTCTGTGCATGCTGTTTACCCTTGCAGTCAATATAGTGTGGCTTATTTGCTGCTTACACATAGGTTTAGATATACAAAATTTTTGAGCGTAAAATATTAAATATTTTCTAATCCATCAGTATGAAAATGTGTTTTGGGTGCTCAAAAGAGTACTCATAACATATGTTTTAGTTGAGAAATAAGAAAATAGTTTTTTGGTACGCACTCTTAACTAAAGGCCTGTTACATGAAGTGTACTTAATTCAAAAATTTCAAATAGTATGCAGGATATACACTGCGTATTCACCAGAAGTACATCTGTGAAACACATTTTCTTGTATACTTCCTCCTGCGTATATCTTTGGAACTACTCAAAATGCTTGAAGTACACAGGAAAATTAGTACATTTGATATATGTGACATGTTCAATAGAAGCATACCAGTGAATTCCCACACACAGCATGCATGCAGTTTATGTGCACAGCATATACACACATTCAACATGAAAGTTGTACACATGCATATTCTCTTGAAATGTGTAAAAATGGTGTTGTTTTTTCAATTCCTTTAATCTATTTTCATTATCTTTGCAAGCATGCTAAATCAGAATAAATGTATATACATATAGAAACCCTGCTGAATTTAAATATTGACTAAAAGCATGCAGTCAAACATGTTTTGTAAATTCCCAGAATAAAGCTGAAAAGTATACATGCATGTAGTGAGTATAATCTAATTCAAAGATGAGAAAACAATGAAAAAGCAAGTGAGTATGACCAGGAAATGCAACAAACACAGACGTACCCATGGCACCCACGAGAAAGAGACACAGAACACTAACAGCCATGTGACAGCAAGAAAACAATTAAAGAAAACTTGAAAGGACATATGAGCTGTGACATGTGATTTCCAACAATGTGGTATTTTGACATGAATAGACTCGGACATTCACAAGCCTGTGCATCCTCCTGTCCAGCTTAGAAACTCCAAATGCTGCTCAGTCAGTAGCTTAACAGGTATAGAATATTCAAGCGACTAGCAATAGCTCTGATCAGACTGCACATATGCGCAGGCTGGTCTGAGCCGTTGCTGGTTGCACATACCACATGATAAATCTCATGTGGCGGCTCATCTAAGTATTGCATTACAAAACAAAGACCAAACACAACCTCATCCCCCACCCCCTCCACAAACAATGAGATTAACAATAAACAAATAATCAACAACAACAGAACTATGCACTGCTTAGAGCAGACATCTTCTAAAATGCAGGACAAACATCTCATCTGATTGTTATTTTTAGCTCATCTAAGCTGAAGGCTCATGGGTGAACTAATAGTATGCTAATGGCTCTGGTGCAGTTGTCGGTGAACATTTTTAAACATTTTCTCCTCTGAATAAACCATGAACTGGGCCAATTGAACCAGAATTTCAAATTTCATATGGATACTATTTAGGATGGGAAACGAAAGTTTGTTCATATGGTCCTTGTTACGTCGACCAAGATGGCTGCTATTTTGGTTTGGTTTGATCCTTTACGTCTCGGTCAACAGCTATGGTCATGTCCAGGGATGGTCAGTTCACCTAACCACACTTTTTACCTGCGCAAGCTTGACTAAGCAGTTAACCTGTTCTTCGTGCACATACTTTCCCTTGTAACTGACAACAACCCTTCTTGGATCAGCGGAAGGGAGGAGAATGACCATAGAAATTATTTCATGATCATGCAATCTCCAAGAAAGTATGGGAACTGGCCGGGATCAAACTTGCGACACCTGGATCTGCAGTCAGATATGCATCTGCAGCCAGACATGTTACCGACTGAGCTATGCGGCCCGGTAAGATGGCTGCCATGCCTATATATATATATGGTAAAAACCCTTTAAAAATCTTTTTCTCTGAAACCAGAAGGCCGATGACCTTTGGACTTGATATGTAGCATTGGGGATCAGGGGCATACCAAGTTTGTTCAAATGATGGTTCTATGTTGACCTTGACCTACTTAATGTCAGGTCAAATTTACTTCATTATGCATTTAAATCGGAAATATTTGAAAAGTAGATTTTGTTGAAGCCAAAATCATTATACTTACCGGTATTATTTATATCCCTTAAAGCGCCAAGAAAAAATTGCATCTGAAAAATGGCGTCTGCTAAAGTCGTCTGCTGCAAATTTTTGCCTAACAGTACTGACAAATTTAAGTATAGAAGCAAACACGGTGGACCTACATCAGACTGCTCCTATAGAAGCATTCTGATCTGGGTCCACACTGTTTGTCATAGAGGCTTCTTAAACATTTCAGCAGACAAGAAAAGCAGACATCTTTTGTTGCGATTGGCACTTTAAGAGATATTTACCTGAAGTAATGAGACAAAGACTAAATAAGTTCAAAAGACTATAGTTGTCCTTTTAGCTGAGGTCACTCAAATTGAATTCAAATCAATTGATCAATAAAAACATATTTTCTCAGTAACCATCAGGCCAATAGAACTCAAATTTTATATGAAGACTCCCTGGGGCAGGGAAATGAAAATTTAAGCAAATAGTTATGGTCACATAACCAAAACATTGGCCATGTGCATATATTGAAAACCCTTGAAAAATCTTCTACAGAACCAGAAGGCCAATAACCTTGGAACTTGGTATGTAGTATTGGGAATGTGGGGCCTACCAATTTTGTTTAAGTGATTAATCTAGGTTGACCTTGATCTACTCAACGGGATCGAATTTTGATTTTTCTTCCCAATGCATTTTAATTGGAAAATAGATTAAATCTTGAAACATTGATATAAGTGTTGAAGCCAAGGTCATCATACTTACTATATATTGTTTGTCTAATAAGACTGCAGACAAGTACTTAAGGTCAAGGTTGACCTTTGACCTTTTAGTCAAGGTTGCTCATGTTGGACTGCCATTAGTATATTTGAACACGTTTTCTTAGTCCCCACAAGGTCAATTAAACTCAAATTTAATTTGGAACATCGATTTGAGGAGACAAGGCAAAAATGACTATGTGGTCTAGGTCACATGACAAAAATGGCTACCATGCCCATACTAAGTCAAAACCTTTAAAAATCCTCTCCAGAATCCATCAACCATTTGAGCTCAACGACCCTGGGTTTTGTAAGAAAAGTGGATGTGGGCTTTATAGTGCATGTTTGACTAAAGTGATCTTAGGTTGACCTTTATCTACTTTATGACAAGGTAAAGTGTGTTTCTTAATGCATTCATATGGGGGAAATTAAAGCTTTGGAAAGATATTTTTGGATAACTGTTGAAGCCAAAGTCATAATACTCTGGGAATAAGCTGGGGGCGGAAATTTCGCCCTAAATGGGACCCAGGAAGAAGTGTGAGTCTCCCTAAAAAAAGGGGGGAGACTCATTTTCAATCTGTCACCACACTAATGCAAGCTGTGGTGCATCATATTTCTCAGTCCATTTAATGGCAATAGTATGTGTAATGGCTAATTTGCTTCTAAACTGGCAGAAAATGCTGTAATTTTTGCGCATAGTATCTTCTCCCTCCCTGACTGTAACATCTCCCTAATTTTCCTGTCACTTCTCCCAGCTGTCAGGGCCCATCTTGAACCCTGAATACTTACTTAATTAATTAAACTGATGAGATAATGACTTTTGGTAACCACAAATGGTCATGATTGATCTTTGAATGTTCAGCCAAGGTAGTTCTTATTGGATTGCAAACACCTTTTTTTCAGAAGGCAGGAGGAGGCCAATTGAAGTTGGATTTCAAATGGAGCATGCTTTGGATTAGTCAATTTTAATTTGACTATATTGTCCATGTCACATGACCAAAATGTCTACCATGCCAAAAATCTTCATCTCTGAAACTAATAGGCCAATCACTTTTGGTCTTGGTATGCCTCAGGCAAAATAAAAAAAAATACCTGTGTTTAGGGTAACCCAAGCTAAGCTACATAAATTTACTGGTGAAACCTAGACTTTTTTCAGGTGTTCTGGAAAAAAATATAATTTTATGTATTTTGAAAGGCAAAATGCTTTTCAAAATGCATAAAACTATATTTGTTTCCAGAAAAAAAAATGATTAAAAAAATGTGTGCCTACCCTACCTAAGCTTTTAAGACCTGTTACCTGAAACACACTTATTTTTTTTTATTTGGCCTCATTAGAGATATATAGGCCGTTGCAAAGTTTGCTCAAATTATGATCCTAGTTTGATCTTGACATTGTAAAATCTTTATTCTTAGGTCATCTACATTCTTATGACTCAGTGCCAGGTGAGCGCTTCAGGACCTAAGGTCCCTCTGGTTTATTTTTTCCTCAGTAATCACTTTTTTTAATCCTCTAGTGCCCAAACATAGAATGCACTATCAGAAAACATTTATATTCCACCCAGATACTAGCTTTGGGAAGTCAAATAGAAAACAGGGTCTGAAATTGTGCTTTCTAGCAGTTAAACTTAACTTTCAAGCCAATATCCTGGTCAGGGCACCAAAAATAGAATGTAGCATATATGATACACAGGGCACTAGAGGGTTAACAACCTCGATAGCTCAGTTGGTCAAGCGTCCACTTTCAGAGTGGGAGGTTGTAGGTTCAAATCTGGGCCACACCTACCAAGGTGTAAAAATGGTACTAGCAGCTCTCTGCCTGAGGCTTGCATAAAAGGGGTTGTGCTAGGAAGATAGAGTAAGGCAGGTAAGTATCTGTTAAAGGTATTGTTATGTCGCAATAATTATTAAATAAAGCTTCTTTATGTTTATCTTCAGAATTCCAGAGATTTTGCATCGTGAAGCAGGTGTGTCTGATTATGGTTATAACAATTTCAGTTCAAGTCTACCGTACCAGCCACCCAGAGATCCTAGACAACAATCACAGGTAACTACTACCATAGTTAACCCAATAACAATCGGGAAAGTCCTGCACAATTTGAGAATCGAATCAAGCCTCGGGTGTTCATAAGCGCATTACGCGTAGTACTGTGTACCAAAAAGCCCCATTTTGTTAGCCGGAACTGGCGTAAGGAAATTTTAGTTTTGTAGCATGTGGGTTCAGCCCTATTAACATCCATTTTTCTAAATTACCCCGAAAAGTTTAATCAGCAGAATAAATGAAGATTATGTATTTTTCAATAAAATATGGCTGTAGCGCTATTTTATTGAAAAAAACAAAAAACTTAATTTATAACCGTTTGTTTTGCTGCAATCACATTTGTTATTGTGTTGGCATGGTTTCTGTGACATCAGTGTCACATTACCAAAGTAGATCCTGGATGTACATCCGAGGTCTGATTCCTCAGAATTTCACGAATTGGCCGAGGCAGTTCGGATTGAACCCAATAAGTGCACATTGTGTACAACTTTTTCAAAATTCAAACTATGGTCACAGGTTTAGATAAACAAAAAATTTCAGCATAAAATTGCAAATTTGTTCTTACCCACAATTTTTAGCATATGTTTGGGTGCTCAAAAGAATCATCTCATTGAGACTGTTCTCTCGAGCACCCACAACATATTTTTTGGTTGAGAAATAAGAAAATAATTTTTATGCTACACACTTTTTTGTTTGTTTTGTTGCTTAACGTCCCAAGTCAACAGCTATGGTCATGGCGAGACTGTCAGTTCACCTAACCACACTTTTTCCTGGGCAAGCTTGAACAAGCAGTTAACCAGTACTTTGTGAACATACTTTCGCTTGTAACTGACAACAACTTTTCTTGAATGATTCAGCAGAAGGGAGGAGAATGACCGTAGAAATTATTTTATGATCAATCTCCAGGAAAGTATGGGACACGTTACCGACTGCGCTACATATGCTACACACTCTAACTAAAGGCCTGTACAGCATATTGGACTACTTCTCGATAGTGTAAGATTCTGCCCCTTGCTTTTGGAATAAATGGAATAGCAGCTGAGTGCATCTGCTAATAAAGTAAAGTGTAATCATTTACCGGTAAAATTTGTAATCAACAGTCAACCATTTTTTTCATTTGGTGTTCTTTTTATAGATTATAGTAACCTACTTAAATCCAGCCAAAGAAATGTGCATATCCATGTTCTCAATAGACAATATAAATGATGTCATACGGTAAGGTGACTGAGTTGATGAGACCATGTATGGTGGCATTTTTGTGCTATAATGTGTGATGTCAACAAACAGTAAAATTGCAGAGAATAAAGAATACATACAGGAGAAATGCTTTAAAAACTGTAATAGTTAGTTTCATGAATTTTCTTCTGAAATTTAGCATGATCAGATATGTGTACAGAAGAGCTTTTGCAATAACTATTGCCTTGAATTCCATTGAGAACAGCACTTAAACTCAATCAGAGCAAATAATCATCGTTTAAAAGTTTAATATGAATTTATATAAACAAAATTTATTTAAATACTGGCAGTATTTTATCTAGCATCTTAAAAAAAAAATTTGCAATAGAAACTTGTTTACATAAACAGGGTTCATACGCGTCAGGGAAATGTCAGGGAAAGGGGGGGTCTCATATGCGCCCACGCATGGATTTTCATCTAGTTTTACATGGTGAATACCTATGACCTATCAACTATAAAAATGCATTTATTTATTTCAATAGTGACTTTTAGGTCTCAGGAGAGCACCTTTTGTTACTCCATTTTTTCGATGACACCTGTCTAATATTTTGTCAATTTTTAAACATCAGTTTTATTGGATATCACCGAGTTTAAGCTAGAATAGTGAAAGGACTCTATATGGATTGCTTTGATACTATTTTGGCCTATACAAACATGCACACAATTTTTTTACGAAATTTTAAAGTTAAAGTTTTCAAAAATATATAAGTGAAATTCATGTGTATGCCAAATTGCGTCTACAATTTCTATATGTTCCTGTCCTTGTCAACCTATGATACTGCCTATGAAATTTGCCACACATGTCCTCTGTATGTTTGCAAATTTTCGAGATTTTTTGAAACCGGTAACAGTGCAGGAAAATGCATTATATACATGTAGGTCATTTTTGGAAATTTATCATAATTTAATGTTTGAGGCTAGTTTTGTCCGGGAACCTTGTAATTTCTCATTTTTGTTATTAAAAATATTATATACATCGATAATAAAAAGCTATTCATGTACAAATGCATATTTAAATTGACATTGGACCAAATCTAAGATTTGTGTAGCTTTAACAATTAGTTAGAGTAACACACAAACAGTCTGCAACATTCAAATTTCTCAAAATCAAGTTGAAATACATTAATTAATGGATTCAGTGCTATGACCTCTTCACCAATTGTTTCTTTACTCTAAAATGTATTTTAGTTTATAATTGCATTCCAATGTTTTAATTGACGGTTCAGTCTTATAATATTGCTAGATAAGGCAAGGCATTTGATCGCTGACTTCACTTATTTTGTCCCTTTGTAAGCTTATATGCGATATCATATATGTAACTGGCATTCATTCTAAGGCATGTGTCTCAAACCTTTTTAATTATTCTTGTTTTATCCTTGTTTAATTTGATATTAAGTTGTTTTGCATGATTTTCCCCTAAAATGTCAATGTGTTTGGAAAAGCCTAGGGTGTAGCTTTTTTATTTTAAATACCACGTACTGGTTGGGATTCCTAATGTACCATTGGCTGACTGTTGCACAGGCATTAAATTCCTGGCAAATGTTATGTCTGTTTTGAATTCATAATTTTGTCAATTCATTGAATACCAAGATGCATATGCAACGTTATCAACTGAAAGCACTGACTATATTTTAAACTCTGTTTGCAATTTTACTACTTTTGGGAAAGAGTTGCCCATGGGTTCTGCTTTCCTTGTGTTCTCCAACTACATGTATTATGTTTATTTGTAGTTTTAGAATCGGGTTGAATATTGGCTTCAAGTTTTGATTGATTGCCAATTCGTTGCAAGGGCAAGACTTTGGTCAGATTACCTCAGTTCCCGATCATTGTGACTTCTTCTTATACGGTCAGACCTTTTTTGCAATTATGCCTGTTTATATATTCAATAAGTTCTGTATTTGTAGTTTTATGCAATTCCTTGAGTTTTGATGATGTATTTTCAAAACTGGTTCCTCAGTCAAGTAAATGGCAATTTAATCAGGGAATCAGTTATCCTTAGAGCGATCTGATTGTACTAGATGATACTTCAATAAGATATTGTCGACATTTTTTTTTGTCTGTCCCATTTGATACTATGACATTTTACAGGTTACGGAATATGATTGTAAGCACCTATGATTGTAGAGTTTGGTACATGTATCCTTTAAATATTTCAGCATTTTTATGGTAGAAAAATAATCAAGCAAAAGATCCCACAGCTACATAAAATGGGTGAATACTGTAGTTTGGCATTAAAGTGAATAGCAAAATAAAACCATAATGAAATGAGGCGTTCGACAGGGTGAATTTCTCTCTATGGGGTCAGTATTGGAATAAGGATGACAGCTTTGAAAAAAATAAAGATTCTGTCTTGCTCACACAGGAAAATATGCAACATGTTTTTAATTATGAAATTGTGCAGAATGTGGGATATGATTACATAAGGTTGAAATATTTATTAAATATTTATTTTATCATGTTGGTGATCAAGAAATGCTAAAACAAATGATCCCTCGACACAAATGAAATAAATGAATTATGAAAAATGACTTTCTATTAAAGTTAATCTGGTATTGAACTGTATTATGGAGATTATCAAATTTTACTGTTCTATGAGGAGTTGGACAAGGTGAAATTCTCCCTAAGTGGTCAGTATTCATGTTGTCATAATAGTTTTAACAATATTTAAGATTCCATCTTGCTTATAGAAGAAAGCAAACACAAAAACTTGCTTTTAAACTAACCAAACACTTATTCATTAGCTTCCATCATTTTTTACATTTCTGAGAACTTGGATTAGTATCATTCAAAGTTCTAGGACAACATGTTACCGGTCTTCGATTTTCTTGAAAATTTTAGCTAATCATCTATATATGTATAGCCTAATTTGAGAGTAAATTCATAGGTTGACAAGAACTAGAACATGCCTAAATTTAAAAACAAAATAGTTAAAAAAATATTATGAAGCCGAAATTTGGGGATGATTCCAAACAAATTCACAGTTTTCTGAATTTAACTTTACAGAAACTGATTTTTGTTCTATGCATATCTAATCAGTGATCATCTTAGATAGTTTTAAAAATAAATATAATACAATACATGAAACTATAAGAGTCATGGGCGGCTTAAACTGAAGATACCCCCATAATTAGATGCCCGATTACATAATATCTCATTTTTTGACCATGTGAATAGGTATGTGGGAAACTATATCACAAATAGAATAGTTGTATGTGAGGCAATCATTATGTATAATATTATAAAAATCTATGCGTGGGCAGAACCCTATGTAAATTTCCTATAGGGTGAGACCTCCCCTTTAAATTTTTTCAAGGTCAGGGAATTGTCAGGGAATTTTATATTGTGTCAGTGAAAAATGAATATTTGCTAAAATGTCAGGGAATTTTGTAATTTCCAATTTGTATCAAATGATGAGAAACAGAAAATTGCTAGGGCAGTTTTCGTAACATTTTTGACACAAGGTAAATCATTTTGATAGCTTCTAAATTGCTTTCAAAAGTATATCTCTAATGTCAGTTAGCCAAATGTGATGAGATTTCATGTAAAGATTCATCAGGTAGGGTGAAACCTAAAGCTCCCATTGACTTATAATTTGTGAAAAACTTTAAAAATCTTCTTCTGAAACAATTAGGCCCACAGCTTATATATTTAATATGTAGCAATGTCTATTAAAACCCCTTCATAAATCTTGCCAGTCATGCCCCTGGGGTCAAAATTTGGGATCAATATAACTACATTTACTATGGGAAAAAATCTTCTGAATCCATATATATTTAGTATGTGGCAAGGTCTAGTTTTCTGCCACTTAAATCCTGCCAATCAAGCCCCTTGGGTGCACTGGTGATCAATAGCTCAATGGAAAAAAACTTTAAAAATATTTTCTATGAGACCCATGGTTTATATATTTAGTATATAGCAGTGTCTTGAATCATGCCAACCGTGCCCTAAGGGTCCATCTTGGCCATACCCTGAGGGGCTGTCATTAGCTTCCTTATAATGGGGAAAACTTTAAAAAATCTTCTGAAACCATGAAGCCGATAGCTTTTATATTTGGTATGTAGCAATGCATAGTGTTTCACCAGCTGACCTTTTGCAGTCTATAACCCTGGGGTTAAAATTGGCACCCACTTGAGGGATATTTGCTCTCATAGACTCATAAAAAAATAATAAAAAAAATCTTCTGAAACCATGAAGTCATCATCTTATGTGAGCAGTTTAGGCTCATTAAGCCTCTGATTAGCTCACCTAAGCACTTTGTGCTCAGTCACTCAATGTTTGTCCTGAGTCATCCGCTGTCAACAGTTTGCTATATTCAGGGTTTCAGTATAATTTTATCATGACAAAAACCTTTTCTGATGTAGCTTTTACAATGAAATATTCCACAACATCAGATTGCAAATGCTTTTCTTTCCTTATATCTGTATATACTGTACCCCGGCATCCAATTTAGGTTACCTTGCACCCCCCAGGACAATTTTTCATGGGTGCCAAATTGTTCATTGGGACCCCCTGGATGGGAAACGAAGGTGTCCTCAAAAAAATTTTGGTTTGGGCTATGTGAAATTGCATGGTTTCTATGCCAACCCATAGCTAATTTGAGAAGAGGGGTCTGCCTATAAAATTACTCATATCTCAGCTGTTACTTATCCTAGACTACTAAACTTAATACCAAATTAAAGCTTAGACATATGCCTATTATCCCCTTGTTGCATATGGAAATTATCTAATTTGCATATTCATAAATATTTATGAAAACATTAAAAATGTGTTTCACGAATGGGGGTATACGTACAAGATCAATAATATCTCAGCTGCTTTTAGTCATAGAGTACTAAAATCTGTACTAAAATAAAGCTAAGACATAGGCCTTTCATTTCATGGTCAAATATGCAACGTACCTTATTTGCATAATTTGCATATTCATGAATATAAATAAAAACGCTAAAAAATAAGGGAAAATCATTACAAATATAAATAGGCTGATTTCATCCCAATATTGTCATTGTTGCATGTTTTAATATAATCAATGTTACAATTTGACAGGTCCAATCATCCAGTGGTCCTATATGAATATTATCTCATTTGAATATTCATGAAAATGCATGAAAACTTAAAAAAATGAGGGAAAATCACGTAAAAACTATAAGCCTAGGGGAGGGGTTAAGGTACGATCTATCCTGCACTCCTATGGCCTTTTAAATTTATGCCAAATTGTTCAGTGGGACCCTCAGAATGTAAAATGAAGTTCTCCTCACAAGAAATTAGGTATGGGCTATATGAAAATGCGTGGTTTCCATGGCAACCGCTTATATGATTCTGGAGATTGGGGGTTAGGCCTACAAATTCAATCATATCTAAGGTTCTACTTATCCTAGAGCACTAAAATTGGTGTCAAATTAAAGCTAAGACACATGTCTTTCTTCTTGTGGTCAGATTTGTAAATCATCTAATTTGCATATTTATGAATATTAATGAAAACCTACAAAAATGAAGTAAAATCATAAAAAAAAAACATAAATGAATGTATTTCAGCACAAAAACATCATCAAACCACCATTGTTGCCAGTTTTTATACCCTCAGTGATTCAATTTGATAAGTTCTTTCATCCAGTGGTCCTATATGAAAATTATCTCATGGTCCTATATGAAAATTATCTCATTTGCATATTCATGAATATTAATGAAATCTTAAAATGATAGAAAAAAGCATGGGTAAGCTATAGTATGCAACGGGGGTAATCAGACCTAAATTGAACACATCAGACATTTTATTATGGGCATAAATTTGCCCAATAGGACCACTTAAATGTAAAAAAATATTGTCCTCAAAAATAAATGTTATTTGGGTTTTTGAAATTTCATGGTTTCCATGGCAACCCATTATACCAACTGTAAAGATTGGGGTTATACGTACAAAAAATACTCGTATCTTAACAACATCTCATCCTAGATTACTTAACATGGTACCAAACTAATCCCTGGACATAGCAGTTTAATTTGGTAGTTAGATATGCAAATTATCTAATATCCATATTCATGAATATTAATGAAAACTTTAGAAATGAGATATAAAATCTCAGAAAAATTAAGGGGTGTATGTATAAAATTACCAATATCTCAGCAGCTATGCGTCAGAGTGTATCAAACTTGGTGCCAAGTCAATGCTTAGATATAATACTTTTACCTTAAGTTCAGCTTTGAAAAATAGTTAACATAAATAATTATGAATTTTAATTAAAACAGAAGAAACAAATGAAAAATCGCGGGAAAAATCAAGGGGGTGTACTTACAAATCTAATAATATCTCAATTGCTAAGTGCCCTAGAGTACCAAAATTGGTTTTAAACTAATGCTAAGACAATAGTATGTTTAACAAATCATCAAATTTTAAAACGTTCATATTATAACATTCATGAATATTGATGAAACCATGAGCATTTTGAGAATAATATTTTAAAATGAAGGGGATATACCTACAAAATTACTCATATCTCAGCAGCTTATAGCCCTTACGTAGCAAACAAGGTGCCAACTTATTGCTATGATTCAGCCCTTTATCTGACTGGTAATATTTGCCAGTTGTTGCATTTACATATTCATGAAAATTAATATAAACATTAGAATAAAGAGAAAAATCGCCGAAAATGAATGGGGTATACCTACAAAATAACCAATATCTTAGCTGCTAATTGCCCTAGAGTAGCAAACAATATACTTAATTTAAGTCTATGCATAGCAGTTTTACCTTGTGGGAAGATATAAGAATTAACTAATTTGTTTAATATCAATATTAATAAAAACTTTACAAATACAAGTAAAAAAATGTATACAAATTGATAGCAGTGTACTTACAAAATTACTCATATCTCAGCTGTTATAAATTTTATACTTTTTTCTTTTACTCAATTTTACTTAGGATTATGCAGTTTGATATGGTACCAAGCTTGTTACTATTTGGCAATTGGAAGCCAAGATATGAATCACTTTGTAGCTATACCCCCTTAATTTTCCTGTATTTTCTCTTAATTGCTCATGTTTTCATCAATATTCATGAGAATTTAAATTTGATGTGTTATAAATTGGATCATTTTGGTAAACATGTTGTGTCTATGCATTGACTTAAAATCAGGTTTGGCACTATTGGGCACTTAAATACTGAGATATGAGTAATTTTGGAAGTGCACCCCCTTGATTTTTCCGCAATTTTTCTTTAATTTCTTCTTTTTACATTAAAATTCACGAATATTCATGATAAATATTTTTCATATTATACCATATGGTAAAGGTACAATGCCTAAGCATTAAATTGGCACTAGGTTTGATACACTGGAACACATGGTAGGTGAAATATTTGTCATTTTATATGTACATCCCTTAATTTTTCTGAGATTTTTTCTTTAATTACAAAACTTTTCATTAATATTCATGAATATGCAAATGAGATAATTTTCATATAGGACCACTGGATGAAAGAACTTATCAAATTGAATCACTGAGGGTATAAAAACTGGCAACAATGGTGGTTTGATGATGTTTTTGTGCTGAAATACGTTCATTTATGTTGTTTTTTATGATTTTACTTCATTTTTGTAGGTTTTCATTAATATTCATAAATATGCAAATTAGATGATTTACAAATCTGACCACAAGAAGAAAGACATGTGTCTTAGCTTTAATTTGACACCAATTTTAGTGCTCTAGGATAAGTAGAACCTTAGATATGATTGAATTTGTAGGCCTAACCCCCAATCTCCAGAATCATATAAGCGGTTGCCATGGAAACCACGCATTTTCACATAGCCCATACCTAATTTCTTGTGAGGAGAACTTCATTTTACATTCTGAGGGTCCCACTGAACAATTTGGCATGAATTTAAAAGGCCCTAGGAGTGCAGGATAGATCGTACCTTAACCCCTCCCCTAGGCTTATAGTTTTTACGTGATTTTCCCTCATTTTTTTTAAGTTTTCATGCATTTTCATGATTATTCAAATGATATAATATTCATATAACACCACTGGATGATTAGACCTGTCAAATTGTAACTTTGATTATATTAAAACATGCAACAACGACAATATTGGGATGAAATCAGCCTATTTATATTTGTAATGATTTTCCCTTATTTTTTAGCGTTTTTATTAATATTCATGAATATGCAAATTATGCAAATAAGGTACGTTGCATATTTGACCATGGAATGAAATGCCTATGTCTTAGCTTTATTTTAGTACAAATTTTAGTACTTATGACTAAAAGATGCTTAGATATTGTTGATCTTGTACGTATACCCCCATTCGTGAAACACATTTTTAATGTTTTCATAAATATTTATGAATATGCAAATTAGATAATTTCCATATTCAACAAGGGGATAATAGGCATATGTCTAAGCTTTAATTTGGTATTAAGTTTAGTAGTCTAGGAGAAGTAACAGCTGAGATATGAGTAATTTTATAGGCAGACCCCCCTTCTCAAATTCGCTATGGGTTGGCATAGAAACCATGCAATTTCACATAGCCCAAACCAAAATTTTTTTGAGGACACCTTCGTTTCCCATCCAGGGGGTCCCAATGAACAATTTGGCACCCATGAAAAATTGTCCCGGGGGTGCAAGGTAACCTAAATTGGATGCCGGGGTACTGGTTGCATTATGGGTGGCTGTAGAGAGGTTTAGAGGTCCACATCCAAATTTTTTGAAAGAAGACAGCAGTTTCAACATAGTAATTTGACAATCTTGTAAATTTCTATTTTGAAAACAGAGCTGTTCACTGAATCTATATATACACACAAAGATTTGAATAAATTCAAGTTTCTCCGACGAGTACATCAGTTATGTCAGGGAAATTTGGATTGGCGTTAGGGAAAAGTCAGGGAAATGTCAGGGAATTTTGTTATGTCCAGTCTGTATGAACCCTGATAAAACTACAACTATACTATGCACAATAAATTAGCAATTGTTTTGTATGGGTGAGCCCATTTACATCAGATCTCGAGTTTCATTTGCTGTCATGAAGATACAAGCGCCGATCGTCTGACAAGATTTTCCATTTAAAAAAATACAGAATTACCAAACGCAGCAGCCGTGCTAAAGTGAGGTTTAATTTTAAGACTAGCGGGTAACGTGGGTATTTCTGATCATTGGGGGAAGCCGAAACCATTTTCAAACAATTGTTTGGTCACTGAAAACCAAAAAAAGCAGAGCAAATGCTGTAATTTTCTGAACTTTCTCAGAGAAATAAAGGACCAATTTTTCACAATTTGACATTTTTACTAATGCTTTTACGTTATCGCCTTTAAACGGTGTTTCTAGTCGGGTTTTCTTGAACCACATTAACTAGTAAAATTGCTTGATGCCTTCCAACACATTCAGACAAATACTGTTGAATGAAACATCTTCACTACTACAGTGCACGAGCCGAAAGATAAAATCTAACGTCACTGTTATCTCGCAAATGCGTCGCACCATTTTTCAGTAACTTAAGGTTTTAATCAACCATAAGATGAGTTGCATTGTAAGTCTATGACATCTTTGTAAACTGATACTCTGTTGAATTGAAATGCCAATTAACATTAGGAGTTTAATCAAATGATGACTACGTTTTGACGTCATTGATGGCAGCTGATTTTTTTCAGCATGAAATCTCTATCACATCTGTCACATAGCTAATTGGTTTTATTGGCGTATGATGCATGTAGAAGATGCAAGACCACCAAAACGAAAAATCACATGCTTATCATTTTAGCACTACTTACAACGGATGTGTTCTTTGCTTACTGACCCCTTCTGCAATTCTTGCTCTCCCCAAATGCCTATTTAACGAATGGGGTCTTAAATTTCGTGGTTTTATTTGCCTAAGATCCTTTTCTCGTCATTGCAATTGAAATTGATCGGCATTGCACAAAGATGAGCACAAAAAAGATGCGAAACATAAGAGATTGCTAAACTTATTGTGCATAGTATATTCCAAGCTTCTATAAAAAAATCTCGGGCGTATTCCTGCCGATCTGTCACCTGCTGTTTTAAAAGCAGTAAAGCTTCTGTTAACACAAATAAGCGTAGGTAGCAACAGACAGCGAAAAAGTTAAAAATGTGTGGTTTATAATTGACTATCAGTGGAATATGTGAAAAATAGTAAACAAGAAAAAGCATAACATGTTATTACATGTTATATAAAGGCGTTGCTACATGTTATTTAAATTTATTTGTTATCTCTTCGTGCTTTTTGATACAAACTCAGAAATGTTCCTCATGATACACCTCTACCAAATTGCTCAATTGACAACAAATGGCCATTATATATTCAAACAACTCTCCGAATCTGTGGCCCAAATAATGTCAAAGAAAATGTTACTCAAAACTCCCTAGATACCAAAATTGCACAAACCGATATGGACAGTTGAACGGTATAGCCAGCCACCAGTACTAAAACTAGATTAAACTTCAAACAACAACTTATTCTGAACCACTGACCCATAACAAAAATAATTTCACACAAACGTTCCCAAAACTGTTGTTCTTAGCTCCATGGAAAAAATTGCCCCATCCAATGAATCTTATGAATGCTATATATTTACCTTACTCGTCAAAATAACCCAGTTGTCACAGTGGTGATTGATCTGTAGCAAGGGTTTATAAAAAAAAAAGACAGGCTTTACCTAACCCTAGTGACTCTCGGTCCGGAGCTTTGTCCGTTGGTCCTGGTGTGGTTAATCACTGAAGAGTCCGTGATGTGTTCTATGGAATAGCACTAAATTGTTTATGCTATACTGAAAATAATGACCACCCGCGCTTAAAATAGAAACAACTTAAACCACATCCGCTGAATCTCCTATACTCAAATAATCATTATTTCAAAGATATGTTCCTCATAATGCCCTCTACCAAAATTGCACCAACAGTTATGTGCAGTTAACATAGCACCGCCCTAATTCACCAGCTACATAAAGTTCAAATATATAATTATATACATGTAATGGAAATTGCGCCTGATTCGCTAGTGCCTGTTCAAAGCTCGGTGCCAGATGGATAATCTCGAAAACATCAAATCCGTTTTAAGAAAGAAAAGGTACATCATGCGAAATCCCAGCTTCTGTACCTACAAATGAGCATGACCAAAATAGATTGTGCATTTGCACAGGAAAGAGAATGCTAACGACAGGATAACATGTACTTGTAAGCAATACACAACCTTTAAATAACATCGCCTGTGAAAATATACTGACGGGCTTTAAAAACACTACACTATGCAAAGCAAACAATTTGATTGCATATTAAAGAGTATGCATTTGTGAATAACACATGAAAAATTGTCCATTTCAAATTAATTAAAAACATTGAAAATGTAAAATATTTAAGATAGGGGTCAACTGTTTTCATATGACAAAATTTCATAAGTGAAATTTCTCCTACTAGAAACCCGAGAAGCATCAAATGTGTGCCGTGAACTTTGTTAGTCATCAAGAAAATGCATTCATTTTGATTGGCAGGTTTGTGATATGGCATGTTTGCTTTTTTTAAAGTTAATCTGTATGTACCTGTTCATTCGATGACTTTAAATCTCTATAACGTCGTCGAGTTTAGCTAAACGATTAGAATTTAAGAGTTGGCTGAAGAAGCCACCTCATGATGACATCATCGAAGCATAGGAATTTTACATTAAACTGTCTT
This sequence comes from Loripinus fragilis, assembly GCA_964019695.1. Classification (NCBI taxonomy): domain Eukaryota; kingdom Metazoa; phylum Mollusca; class Bivalvia; order Lucinida; family Lucinidae; genus Loripinus; species Loripinus fragilis. The sequence continues at coordinate 38,963,525 of OZ026529.1, forward strand.
TTGAGATATTTAACTGGAAGTTAGAGTAGCGTTTTAAAGCCCGTCAGTATATTTATATTATTGTGAAAGTAAGTAAGTTAGATCTTAATTATCGTGACATATGCATATTCAATATTGTAAATCAACTAATGATAAGAGAGTTGCATCTGGCCCATCTATTTGTCACCAGATACATCCATTATCAGCGATTTCTACAACTGGTAAAAAAGGGAGAAAACGTTCTTAAATTCAAAAACTTCCGAAATGTACATCAATAGCAGGTAAGATAGATTTAAAAAGATAATTTGCATGAAAAAAAATAAGTGACAACGTCGGGTCTCGAACCAGCAAAATCCGACGTAAGAGTCAGCGATTCTACTAACTGCGCCAGACTGCTAGTTACCGTTCTCAACATTAAGTATGCAACTTATAACTAATTAACCGATTATGTCCCCTATCGGAATATAATGTTTGATTCCGATTTTAATTCAATTTTTAATAGTGCAAACCTTTTGTATATGAGAGATACATTCCTTACGGTGATGAATCACTACTTAGAAGCTACTTTAGATCACTTTAAAAGCCAAGCCCAGTTTAAAATAGATGGAAGTCGTGGAACCGCCGAATGTAGGTCATCGGTCTAGGTCCCTGGTGCCGATAATAACAGTATTAAACAGAATACGGAAAGAATGCGCTCAAAACAACTCGCCTCTGCAAAAGCAATTAAAATCTACAGTGTTCTAATCTAATACGACTTCTCATTTACTTAAATAGAACAATATCACGAATGTAGCCTAGAGACCCCATTGTCTTGCGCAGGCGCGATACTAAAGAATCGACAGTATTTGATAAAATGCTTCCGGTCGATGACAATGCTAGACACCCTCACTTTCGCATTGACCGAACATCCCATTATTTGAAGGGCATTTAGGATATCCTTACGTTATTTCACAATTGTTTTAAGAACTTTGAAGACTGTCAAAAAGCATTAATTCGCTGAAACAGAACAAAGTTAATTAACTTCTTATCTTTTATTAACCTTAGAACGAAAACCTTTTTCAAATAGCCTCGATAGATAAAACAAACCAACGCTCAACACCCACTTGGAACATACCAATTGAATTTTGAATACAAATATAGGCATTATGAATATCAATACTTAGAAGTATACAATTGAATATATACTTATTGAATAATCAACGCCTAGAAAACAGTAAGGCAGATGGAAATATATGTAAAATAACTTTATGCGCCAGCATTTTCTCCAAAAATGTATGGAAATGTTGAACAGATAAGTAGTTGATAATTCTGTGTTTACATCCCGATGCATGATGTCAAAATCTTGCAAAATTCTCTCGAAGAAAAAAACCTGGATTTTTGAATTTTTAAAACTCTTATATTGAAAATGTCACATGCAAAGCCTTACATTTTATCTCTTTTTCTCCACTACAGTAAAACCTGTGTAAAACAGCCACTTTCTAAAAGACCAAAAATTGGTTTTCAAGACCAATTATCACTAAATGCAGGTCAAAAGTATTGCATAATGCTCCAAGGGGAGCATTATGCAATACTTTCAACCTTCATTAAGCTACGATTCTTTGTTTTGTCTATTTTTGAGTGGCTCACTAGTTTTCCACAGGTTTTACTGTAATTAAATAAATTCAGTAATAGCTGGATATATTGAGGATATTAAAGGCAAAACACCTTTTTACTTTAGGCCCAGTATATAGACAGAGAACCACACTCCAACCCTGGTCAGCTGATGAATCCGGTACCCTTTGGCGACCCTCAGGCGAGCTCAACCCCAGAAATATACCAGAGAAAACCTATATGCTTCAGCCCTGATGACTTCCCTAGTCCGTACAGTAATTTTGATTCATCTCTGCCAAATCAATCTTGGACGGGGTACCCAAACGGTTTTCCACAGACTCCCCGGCAATCTGATCTATTTCTACTGCAAAATTCACGGCAGTCAGATTACTTTTCAGAAAATCCGCTTCATACTCCAAATATTAGTCAGACGGCACAGCAGAGAAGTGGGTACAAGGGAAAAGGTATTGTTGACCTGCAAGGAGGAGGTGATCACCGCCCAGCACCATCTCATGAGATTACCACCATGACCTTTACACCCCGAGCTCAGATGGAGTCCCATCTCTCGGGAAGCTATTATTCAAACAATTCACAAAATGCTGCCCATCCAAAAGAGTCAAGTTCGGTTTCGGCTTTTAGTAATCACCCTATACACCATGGAACCAACATGGACTGTTCCTCAATTTATCCATCTCGAGAGTTTATTGAGAAGAATTCTGGTGGTAGCTACCAGTCAATGGCTCCATCCAGAACTTCAAGTTACGATACTCTTGTGCCACCACCGAAGAAGAGAAAACTAAAGTCGTTTTCTGAAACTGATCTTAATGATGACGAGCCTCTTCCGGGTGGATATCATTTTGGCCTGCCTCCGATAGCACCAAATTTTCCTCAGCAGAGAAAGAAATACTACGTTGTAAATCCATCAGATGCTGTCACAATGCCATCCAAAACATTGATCTCAAAATACATAGACTTTCTTATTCTAGAAAATGAGCAAATTACTGAAATTTCTAAATCTGTGAGCCAGCCAGTGGATATCTATGTGACAGAGGATATGTATTTCATGGACACATTGAAAGTAAAAGTACCATTTCCGAGTAAGAAGTTCAAGGAGTGGGTGGGGAGTTTCTACCCAAAGCTGAGAGTTGAGAATATGAGGTTTAAGAGGATGGGTCGTGAGAGTGGGGAGCAAACTGGTTCAGATAACCGACCCACCCAGCAAGTTCTTGAAGACATATTCTACTTTTTTCAGCGGGAGGCAATGACATTGGAGGAGGATAGTTTCTCTAGAGGCCATGATTAATCCTGAATGATTATGCCAAACATATTGATACAATATGTATGGGATAGCCCATTTTGTGTTTTAAGGGGTCAGTGGTCGAAATTTCTAAATTTTTATGTATTTATGCCCCTAAAGATTGTTTTTGTTATAGTAAGCTGTGCAGACTCTGATGAAATGCCGCCTTCACTGTTTGCTAATTTTGTTTTAAGTGTTTACTGGCATCCAGAATAAAACAAGTGAATCCTTTGTATACAGGAAACCAGTAAACTTTGGCAAACAGTGTATACCCAGATGAAACGCCACAAAATATTACATTTTGTCAGGGTCTGCACTGTTTGCTAAGCTAAGATACAAAACAATATTTGCACCGTGGCATGGGATCTCCAACAATGTGTTATGTGCGACCAGCAAAGCCTCAGATCAGCCTGCGCATATGCCCAGTCTGATCAGAGCCTTAAAATGTTAGTCGCTTGAATATTTTATTAGTGTTAAGCTACTGACCGAACATCATTTGGAGTTTCTAAGCTTAAAAGGAGGCTGCACAGGCGCGTCTTGAGTCTACACATGTCAAAATGCCACATTGTTGGAAATCACGTGTCATGGCTCAAATGTATGACAGAAATACATTCTAATGTGGCAATTACAACCCTGACCCTTTAACTCTGTGGGAGATTTATGTTTGAGCGGATCCATAATACGAAAGAGCAGATTTATTTTTACGAATGAGTGGAGAACCATAAGGCAAAAGAGCAGATGTTTAAATTATTCAAATGAGCGAATTTTCCGGGTATACTTCCAGATTCAGGGGGCGGATTAAGGATTCCTGGAAATGGGGGTCCATATGTCTAAAGACGCGAGGGTTCGCTTTGCTGATTTTGTCTCATTTATCTTAAATATCCCATGAAAATGAATTAATTTGGTCTCAGTGAGACCAAACTATTTCATTTTCATAGGACATTTAATAGCGTAGAACCCCCTGAATCCCCTTTGAATCTGCCACTGAAATGCGCTCCCAATCACTTATTAAGGACTGAGCAATATTGGCTTTTATGAGTGAATACTTATTTAAAGGTCATTACCTGGATAATTCGCTCATTGGAATGAATTATCCATCCGCTCTTTTGACTGTATGGTTCTCCGCTCATTTCATACTCCGTCACGGTATGATTTCCGCTCAAACGTAATTCGCCCAACTCTTTCCTACTAGTGTCATCATCTGTGCTGATAGCCTTTGCAAACAGTTTGGACCCAGATTAGGCCATACAGAACGTCGGGCCTGATCTGGATCCATACTGTTTGACACTGATGGTATTCCTGAAAGAATTATTCGAAAAAGTTGATTTTGAAAATATCAGCAGACGATAAATAAGCATAAAAATTACCCAGCATGTGTGACCCCTTAAAATGTATAATGGATGATCCCATCCTTATTGAATCAATCTGGATGGAAAAGCCCATTAGTATACCAAAGGTTAACAGTTTTTGTGCTGATTTTGAGCTGACTGGAAATTAAAGTTCATGATAGAAAATAGTGTAGATCCAGATCAGCGGACTTCAGAGGGAGCAAGCTGATCAGGATCCAAACTGTTTTCATCCATTTGAGAATTCATATTTGTAATGAAAATGAAAGGAAATAAGAAGTTCACAAAGTTTCAATGTCCAATAGAAAATACTCAGTGTGGGCTGATAAGAGCATGTGCACTTGTATATACCCCCTTTTGTGAGGCTAAAATGATTTGTACATCCAAGACAGGTAATATGGGCCTCGCCGCGAGAAAACCTGTCTTCGGGGTTTCCGCCAAAGCGAGTTTCAAACCAGTCTCCTCAGCTACAGGGACTAGCTAGAAAATTGAAATTTCACCTGTAGCAAGTTTAAATATGGTACTTTCCAAAAAGCGAATAACAAAGGCGCTGATCAGACTGCGCGGATGCGCAGGCTGGTCTGCGCCTTTGTTGTTCGCAAACCACCGAAGACAGGTTTTCTCGCGTCGCGGCCCATATGGCCCCAGTCATCCAAATGGCATCTAGCATAAAGGCAATAATCTGCATACAGTAAAACCTGTCTTAAACAGCTACTCAAAAATAGACAAAACAAAGAATTAATAATGACAAATGGCAGCTTAATGAAGGTCGAAAGTATTTCAGAATAATCCCCTTGGAGCATTGTGGAATACTTTTGACCTGCATTAATCGATAATTGGTCTTGAAAACCAATTTTGGTTATTTTGAGGGTAGTCGTTTTATGCAGGTTTTACTGTAATCAGTATTGACTAGATTCATGTACAAAATTTGCAAATTCCAAATGTTTATTTTAACCAGTATTTTTTTATGAGTATATTTATTTACCTTAATTTTCAAGTCTGAGAGACTTTTTATTGTTTGTGCCAATTTTCAAGTCTGAGAGACTTTTTATTTTTGTGCCATCCATCTTTTGTTGCATGCTTTCTTTATGTGAATTTGTCTATTGTTAAAAATATTTATTTCAAAATGATTTAACTTGTAAATTGAAATTTTATTTTTTGAAATATGTGTATGTTGCATGATGAGAATTTTTTAACAAAAATATTTTATTCCATTGATTTTACTTACAGGTATAAGGGCCACTATGTGAGAAAACCAGTTTTCGGGGGGTTTGTGAACAAGAAAGGCGCAGACCAGCCTGCGCATCCCTGCAGTCTGATCAGAACCTTTGTTGTTCGCTTATTGGAAATTATCATATAAAAACTTGCTATAAGCGAAAGGGGTACGTGCATTAAGGGGCTATTTTGGCCCCCTCTAGAGCCAAAAACTGAAAGTGGCTTTTCACCAATTTCATCTTATTGGTTTATTAGAAGAAGAGCCCAAGTGTAAAATTCTGGCATTTATTTTAAATTTACTGGTTGCTATGGTAACCAAAATGGCCGACAAAATAGGCTTAAATTAGAGAAATTGCCATTTTAGGCTAAATTTGAGGCTTTTGGAGACTGATTTTTTAAGAATTGGATATCAGCACAAGCAAATACCCAAAACAAAACTTTTAATGTATTGTGTGCCGTGATAATTCTCATCATCTGTTAAAATATTTTTTGGTATTTGCTTGTGCTCTATATTAATTCCTCTGTTACATGTCTCCAATTTGCTCCAAAATGGTCATTTTCCTATTTTCAGCCTACTTTGGCAGCCATTTTTGTTACCAAAGCAACCGTAAAAGTCGAATCAATACCAGACCTTTACACTTTGGCTATTGTTCTAATAAACTAATAAGAAGAAACTTGTGAAGAGCAACTTTTATTTTTTGACCTCATAGGGGGGCCAAAATAGCCTCTTAATGCACGTACCCCTTTCACTATTCTAGCTAGTCTCTGTAGCTGAGCAAGCTGGTTTGTATCTCACTTTATTGGAAACCCCGGACAGGTTTTCTTGCATCCGCCCATATAGTGATTTTTGTTACGCTTACTTCTAGCTGGGTGTACTTAAGAGTTCAAATTTCTGTCCATTCCACCACTCATTCATCCATCAATAATTTATTTACATACGTCAATACCTGAATATATGCAGCAGAGGTAATAGGCCGACAAATTTTGGGGACAAAAAAAATGGCAGGATAAGGGTTAAGATTGAATTGTTTGCTTTTAAACCAAATGGGGCTTCTACGACTTTTCTTACCCTTCCAGTTGCTATACTACCTCTGTGGAATTCTTATTGTTAAGAGTATTTACTGATTTTTCTAGTCAGATTTCTACTTTTCCTTCCATTTAATTTTTGTCACATGCTTTTTTGACAACAATTTGTAAATTAATTTCTTGTTAAAATTATTTTATTCAAATGATTAACTTCTGTGCATTAAGAGTTTTAAAATATTTTTAAGTCCTTCTTTTTTGTTTTACATGTTATCTTGACCAAGTTTAATCTGACAATGATTGTTTCTTAAATCAGATTATTTCATTTTTCTGGTCAAGAGATATCAGCTGTTTTCAAATTTATTTTTTGTATTGCATGCTTCAGCTGGTCAAGAGATATCAATTGTTTTCAAATTATTCATTTTTAGTATTGCATGCTTCCTTGACCAGATGTGAAAGTTGTTCTTGTTAATGATAGTTTAATTATTATGAATAGTTGTATTATCCTGTAAGGCTAACTTTTAAAACTCTTTGCCTCCTAGTGTTGTCTGCTGATAACTAGCTTTGCAAACAGTTTGGACCAAGATCTGGATCCAAACTATTTGACATTCTGAAGGTATTCCTGAATGAATTTTTCGAAAAAAGTTGATTTTGAAAAAATCAGCAGACAACAAAGAAGCATGCAAAATTACCCAGGGGGGCAGACTTAAATAGTTTTTGTTTTCCCCTTTCCTCTACCATATATACTGAAGGACTTTAGAAAGGCACCACCTGCCTACATGCTATTACATGTCGAAATTTTAATATTTTCATTTTGTGAAAAATGAAATTGACAAGTTCCGTCATTTAGGTTGCATTCAATCAGAAAATTAAACTCTGTGGTTTATGATTGCTGTGATGTCGCGATAATTCTGAGACAACTCAAATTCAAAAAGCCACAGAGTACCAATACCTTCCATAATGAACGAAACAAAGTTTTCGAACCGGTGTTCATTCTCGAAAGCAAAAGGAAAGGCAAAATCAAAACATGAAGTTTTAGGCTTCTGGCAACGGTTATTTCGTCTACATGATGTCATTACTTTTTGACGTAATTGGCTGTTTATAACTGAAAAATCAAAAATAATCAAAATCCTTTTATTGTCAACACACACTCATCAATCAGTTGCATAAAAGACAAAAGTATCGCGACATGGGCGAATGTCATCCGCCTGTTATTGCTGTTTGAAAATTTGAGACTGACGTCAGCAAAGAAACGCTGCAAGTGGGAGTGTAATAAAAAGATTATTTATAAAACCTTTTGTGTTTCTCCATTAGATAAGACGTCTGGCTACCACCTAAAAGTGTTTGTTTTCAAATTGAATCAAATTTACATTTGTCAGACGACAATTGTTGAAAAACACTAACGTCGGTTTAACGTCAGAATGAACAGTATGAGCACATCAAAATGATGGCTATTCATGGTCGATGTTGCAAAAGGATAAAAAATGATAATGTAAACATCCACACATCAATCATGTGAAAGAGACAGTGAATATAAAATGGTGCATTTCTAAAGTCCCTCAGTATATAAAAGGAAAAGGTCAGTCTGATGGAAATACACAATGAAGATACTTGAGAAAGAAAAGCCAAGACAACCAGTGCAGACCCAGATCTGTCAGAGAGTTCTTTCTCCATTTGCTGTTCTGGTTAGCATTGATTTTCTTGTTAGTGGGTTAAGAGTAAATACTAGCTGGTCACATTAGAGGAAACAATAATGTTATATTTTCAGTATTAGAGATTTAAGTTATTACAGTAAAACCTGTGTAAAAGGGCCACTCTCAAAAAGTCTGAAAATTGGTTATCAAGACCCACTATCACTTAATGCAGGTCAAAAGTATTGCAGAATGCTCCAGGGGGAGCATTCTGCAATACTTTGACCTTCATTAATCATTTGTCATTAAGATCTTTGTTTTGTCTTTTTTCAGTTGTTGTTTTACACAGGTTTTACTGTATTTAAGTTTTTGAAGGCATTCTTAATGTCTCTGTTGCATTTATTTGAGAAGATTGGCATCTATCTCATTTTTTGCCATGTATGTATATTTTTATTCAAATGATCTTATTGTTCTCATAATTATGAGATTTCTAGTGACCCAGTTGGTAGCTAGTCGGATAAGTAATCTGACCTCTATGGAATGCACTAGAGATGTTGTGAACCCCAGTCCGACCAGAAGGTGATCGGGGATTCGCTTGAGATAGCATTAGCAAAGTGAACACCCCCACACCATTATACATATGAACCCCTTTTCCAGAAATCCTTGATCAGCCCCTGCTGGCCACATACAGTGCAGTCTCTTAATAACACACATAATTTGGATATAACATATATTTGAATATAGCTCCCCAATGTTTTTTACCATAGAATTTTACAAGTGAATTGTAGGAAAATGGTCATTTTGTAAAATTATCTCTGTAACATCAGATGATTCAATTATAACACAAGGTAGGGAAACACGTCACTTGTGACGTCATATTTGCTACAGTAAGGAAATTATACCCATATGTGGTAAGTTCTTTTGTTTTTTTCTCCATAACACAAAAGTTGTAAAAGCAAGCAACTATTTCGTGAGCTAGCCCACAACTCCTGTAATTTAAATATGTTCCTTTTGTGATCGCACGCTGCTTGTTTACCCTTTTTTACTTTGACACCAAGTTTTTAATTAGGTCATTGTGTCAGCTGTCAAAACAGTATTTGTTTGTGTCTAATAGTTTACAGAGCATACAAAGCATTTGTTACCAACAAAAATACAAAAAAGTATGACTCCTGCACTTATCATTTCTGGCGTTCCTTTTAAATAGACGCACAGCGGATAGAAATTGTATCAAGCTGCAATATGGCGGTAGCCACAATGTTGTACAATGACGTCACAAAACATGTCACATATCATGTGTCCACCCCCTTGTACCAGTCCATTTCTATCCCCCTTCAATATAGGGTTATAAAGGGACTGCACTGTACTTTGGTAGAGTAAAATGGTATGGGTGAGCTCTACAAGTTATTAATTCTTTGCCAACTGGGTAATTTTTCATGCTTCTTTGTCTTCTGATTTTTTTTTCAAAAAACAAATTTTTCAAAAAATTATTTCAGGAATACCATCAGAGTGTCAAACAGTTTAGATCAAGATCAGCCTGGACATTTTGTCGGGCCTGATCTGGCTCCAGATTGTTTGAAAAGGTTATCAGCAGAAGACACAATTTGAGCCGCGGCATGAGATTTCCAACAATGTGGTATGTGCGACCAGCAAAGTCTCAAATCAGCCTGCGCATACGCGCAGTCTGATCAGAGCTTTTGCTAGTCGCTTGAGTATTCTATGATTGTTCAGCTACTGACTGAACACCATTTGGAGTTTCTAAGCTTATAAAGGGGCTGCAGAGGCTCGTCTGAGTCTACACATGTCAAAATGTCAAATTGTTGGAAATCTCGTGCACTGGCTCATTTGGCAAAGAGTTAGGAACACAACATATCTTCAATAATCTTGTCAAAATGGCATACTTGTACTCAGGTAATCATCTCATTTTTCAACCATTTTGCTGCTATTCACCATATGCTCTCTTGTCTGCTTATGTCAACTTTTGATGGCATATATTGCAAAGAATAGTCTCAGATCAGACTGCCCTGATAAGGGTTCATAGTGTTTGCTTCAGTGACCATAAGAAGTCTGAAATGCATTTGAATACAGCAGACGTAAGAAGCAGACATTTTCAGGACAAAAATTATTGGCAGGATAAGGGTTACATGTAAATGTATAAAATGTTGTACAAACTGGATAAAATATTTAGGCCTTGGTGCAAGAAAACATGTCTTCGGGAATTTGCGAACAACAAAGGCGCAGACCAGCCTGTGCATCCGTGCAGTCTGATCAGCGCCTTTAATATTAGCTTATTGGAAAGTATCATATCAAAATTTTACCATTCTAGCTGGTCTCTCTAGCTGAGCAAGCTGATTTTGGTATGACCTGATTGTAAAGACAAGTTTCTCCCATCACGGCCCATTTTATAGTGCTAAGGGCTCCAACACAAGACAACCTTATTTTGTATGCAAACACTAAAAAGGCAGACCAGCCTGTGCTACCAAGCAGTCTGATCAGTGTCATTCCCCCTCTAGAAAGTATAAATAGCTCAACAATTTTAATGTGGAAGAGTGTTCGAGATTAAGGGGTTGCTAGTAGCACTGAGTTGTGTCCTTGAGGGAGACACTTTATCCTCTTCTTAGTACTGGTTCAACCCAGCAAACGTCACCAAAATGACTGAAAATGGTTGAATGGGAGGTAATTTGTTTGTTTGATTTGATTCTTGTGTCCCTGTCAACAATTTTTCAGTTATGTCGGGATGGGTCTTCTTGGGTTGAACCAGATGAGTACGAAGCAAGGATAAATGTGTCTTGCTCAAAGACACAACAGTGAAGCCGGTGAGGCTCGAACCCGCGATCCCTCGGTCTCAAGTGAAGCACTCTACCACCGAGCCACTGTGCTACCTGAATGGGAGGTAAAGCATAAACTCAAACAAAAAGAAATTTTAACACTTGTCCTGCTAAAATCCAATATATCCCATTTAGGAAACAGTGCAGATCCTGATCAGCTGGTTTCTGACGAAGCCATCTGTTCAGAAGCCACAGTTTTCCACGCTGCTTGTAAATGTATGCTTATAACAGGATAAAAAATTGGGGAGGAGTGTAGATTAAATATTCAGCATTTCAAGGGTTAATATTTTAGCTGGTCACGGTAGCTGAGCAGGCTGGTTTGAGCCTTACCTGGTTGCAAACTCCAAAGAGAATTTCTTTTGTTGAGGCCCTGTTGATTACAGCAACTAAAACTTGTGTAAAACGGCCACTCAAAAATAGATAAAATAAAGATCTTAATGACAAATGGTAGCTTAATGAAGGTCGAAAGTATTGCAGAATGCTCCACTTGGAGCATTCTGCAATACTTTTGACCTGCATTAAGGGATAATTGGTCTTGAAAACCAATTTTTAGTCTTTTTGAGAGTGGCCATTTTACACAGGTTTAACTGTAATTACCATAGAACTTCAAACATTCTTCACCTAGAAAAATGTGGTTAGGACTAAGGACTGTAATCTCCTCCAGCAGGACTTAAACATAATATTTTTTTAACATGGAAGCTGCCTAAAATGCCTAAATATTACTGTCAATTTGGAAATTTTTGTGAATAGCTTTAAAAGATATATTTGCGATGTTAAAAGTTAGTGACTAGGGCATGATTTAGCCAGTTCAACAAACGACAGAGTGATCTGGTCATTTCGCACGATTTGATTTTCTCGAAACTTTGCATATGCAAAGTTTCGCGAAAATAAAACCCTTGCGAAAATTTCTAACTTTACAGTACATGGTGGGAAGGCTTATATAAAAACTAACCTAGTCCTTTTTTCGGTTAACTAATGTTTGAAAGTTCAGGAAATTTACTGAAGTTGTGTATAGTAATAAGTTCCAAGCCAGTTAAGTGTTCATTTTTTAACATTTTTGATAGTTTATTGAATCAAATTATTTTTTTATATAAATTTACTTTTGAAGTTAACTGCTCAATTTTGTTGTTCTATTGCTACTGCAATTAAAGTTAATATTTTGGTGATCTTGCTTTTCTTTATTCCAAAATGTGTATCTTTCAGCAGAAACTTGCTATGACTATTATACCCCCACCCTACTAAAGGCAAGAAGTCCAAAAATGTATAATCCAGAGTTATGGTTCTTGCACTCTGCATGACATGATATTTCACATTTATGTAAAGTTTCAAAAAATTGTCTGAAACTATTTTTTGAGCTACAGTGGACAAGACCATATCACAAAACAACTACTTTCACTTTCAAAAGGCCAGTCTGCGTAGCGCAGTCGGTAACTCAATGCAGATCCGGGGGTCGTGAGTTCGATCCTGGTCCAGTCCCATACCTCCATGGAGATTGATCGTGAAATAATTTCTAGGGCCATTCTCATGTTGTCAGTTACAAGCATTTGCACAAAGTACATGTTCTGGTTAACGGCTCAAGCTTGACCAGGAAAAGAGTGTTTAGGTGAACTGACTGTCCTGACATGACCACAGCTGTTGACTGGGACATTAAGCGTCATTTTCCAAAGGGCCTTAACCCAAAATAAATGCATTACAGTTACAGTTCATTGCATGTTGTCCCATGCTGCTTAACATTCTTGAATGTATCTCAAACTGTTTTCAATTTAGAGTAGACATGAGCATATTACAGATATATCTTTTTTTAAATTTCAAAGCGCCACAGCTCTAAAAATATGCACTCACAACTTCTGCTTCTTGAGTTCTGCTCATCATCCAATGATGCTAGAGATGTGTGTAATTTTTCATGAAAATAAATGAAAAGGCTTTGGGATTACAGAGACACAACCATAGCACAGCATCATGCAGTACAAAGTTCTGGTTCTTGTGCTTTGAAGTCGTCTAATGTTACTTAATATATTTGTAAAAAAAATTAATGATAAATTTTATGAAAAAATCTTAGCATCTTCACACCAAAAAAAACAACATGACTTCAAAGTATTAATAATGACATATAATAAACAGAGTCAAACACTCTTGCACCTGTATCAAATTTTTTAAACTTGTTGCAAAAAGCAATAAAATGCTCTGCAAGCTTCTCATTTTCTTTTTTCCCCCAAATTTGTTAAATATATTCAATTAAACATGAGTGCTTGTTAGATCCTCTATATCTCGAGTCGTTACCTTTTTAAGGGTAAATTTTGTAAAAGAAAACGACAAAGGAAAAATTCATTCATGGTTTTAATACTATAAAGTATAAAACTGACATCTCAAGCAACAAATAAATAACTAGCATTTATTTTTATAGCAATTCATAATAGTATCACAGACTTTAGTTTCAATTATTTGGCATCAACTACTTTTCTATCTACAAATGGCAGAAAAAGATTATACATGTATAAATAAACCACATTGTTATGTAAAGTCCTTTTACCCTTTACTCCATAATAACCCCTTTTGACGCCTTTGAAATATCATGTATTTGAAAATATTATGGAAAATGAAGCAATTGCTCATTTGGAGCAAATGCTCCATTTTCCATAATATTTTCCAAAGTATTCAAAACTTAACTTAAATTTTCCTTAAATTGTTTCAATGTTGTCTAAAAATAGAAAATGATGTCATGATCTAAAAATAGCTTATGGAGTAAACGGTTAATTTACAAGGTAAGCATAGGCATACTAACACCACACTCAGCTAAAGACATAGTATAGTGCTAGACATATTTGTTATAACACTGATTTGGATACATACAACCCGCTTTATAACAACACTGCTTGTTCCAAACTATCTTTGACGTTAAAGTGAATTTGCTGTTATAAAGAAATTCTGACCATTACCTGATTTCAACATAATAATCATTTGGTGAAAGAAAATATTGTACCAATGAATTATAATGCTATTATTCCAAATTTATACATCAGTTCAATTTCATATTGCATCAAAATGCACAAAGCTTCCCACGTATCAAGTGAGACAGAAACCTGGTCATGCAAAAAGACCGTGTTCTGATCACAAAGTTGTCTGATACATGGTAACAATTCTTTTTTATGAATTTATTTTCAATAGAAATTGTATATCTGTTCCCAGAAGTTACTGTCAGTGTCGTTAAGTGAATATTCTGTTATAAAGAGGGAATTTTAATGGAAACAGATCTGTTCCCAGCAATTATATGTCGGCTATTGAATATTCTGTTAGAACGAGTGACGTTATAAAGAGTTGACTTTATAAGTATGGTCATGTTATGGCTCCCAAATATTTTTACCATGTAATTTTACAAAGAAATTTATAGGAAAATGACCATGATTGCCATTTTCCTATAATTCCTTTGAGAAATGGTCCCTTTATTACACGAATCACTTATAAAAGTTTGACCCAGTTCAGGCCTGACATTATGTTGCCAGAGTCTGATCTGGGTCCAAACTTTTTGCAAAAATTATAAGATAGCACTAGCAGACAGAGAGTTAAGCAAACCAAGCGGCCCAGATCAGTCTACATATCTATCAAAGGAGGAACCACCTGCTCAAAGTAGTGTTAGCTTGACAGACATCAACCCTTTACTCCATAGGCTATTTTTAGACCATGACATTGTTTTCTATTTTTAGACATTGAAAAACTTTAAGCTTTTGAAAATATTAAATGCTCCATTTTCCATAATATTTTTATATACATGATATTTCAAAGGTGTCAAAAGGCACTATTATGGAGTAAAGGGTTAAACGTGGATACCTAAGCAGGGGTTTCATTAACTTTTTTGGCATCCGGGTATCAAGGCATTTGACAGTATTTGCCTATAGACTATACAAATTTATCAAAAGTAGCAGGGGAAACTTGCCTGAGTAGAAGGGGAAAATCCCCGCCTCCCTCCTCTTAATGAAACTCCTGCTAAGTTTCATCCCTATAACTAAATTGGTAGGTAGGCATTTAATTTAGTTTTGTTTTACTGAACAGTAAACTGGAAACACACATATTATTGGCTGTGGCTTAAAAACATCTAGCATGATAAGAGCTAATATACAATATTACTGTTTATAAATACAAAATTCCATGCACTGCAAAAGTAAACCCCCACAGAATTTCACATATCACTAAAAACCATCAAATCTATATCTTACTCTTTACCTTATAGAGAGGCCTTTTAACGGTTTTTCCTTTTATCCTTTGGGATCATGGGTTTCATTGTGGAACTTTGAAACAATAAGAGGGTCACTGATGAAGCCTAAATGGCAGAAACTAGCTAGTCTGGCCCAGGAAATATGCACACTCTAGTTTCAGTTCTTTGGTGCAGTCTTTGCTTCCAAAGGATACCCTTTTAAGAACATATTTCAAATGCAGTAGACTGGGATCCGGAAAGAGCTGCCTGATCAGGGTCTACTCTGTTTGCTTATGGAAATATGACATATCCGATCCTACACAAGTGGACCTGACTGTTCTATGTACCAACATGAAAGTTTATGGGTGGAGCCTAGCATGAATATTAATGAAGGAAAAGGGGTTTAGACAAAAAGCACTTGTGAGCACTGTATTGGACCTAATAAGCACTCTGTTTGCACAACCTTTTTTTTCAAAATTTTTACAGCGATGATCCAAATAAGCTGGCTTCATCAGGAACCCATTAAATAAATCAAACTTGCACGCTTGGATTGTCGCTGAAAATCAGTTCATATAGTGTAAATAACATAGATTACAGTAAATCCTGTGTAAAATGGCCACTCAAAAACAGACAAAACAAAGATCTTAACGGGAGCGCAGTGGCTCAGTGGTAGAGTGCTTGACTCGAGACCGAAGGGCCGCGGGTTCGAGCCTCACCGGCGTCACTGCGTTGTGTCCTTGAGCAAGAACATTAATCCTAGCTTAGTACTGGTTCAATCCAGGAAGACCCATCCCTTTATAACTGAAAGATTGTTGATGGGACGTAAAGAATCAAATCAAACAAACAAACAAAACAAAGATCTTAATGACAAATGGTAGCTTAATGAAGGTTGAAAGTATTGCAGAATGCTCCCCTTGGTGCATTCTGCAATACTTTTGACATGCATTAAGGGATAATTGGCCTTAAAAAAACAATTTTCTACAGTGTAGGTTTACTGAAGATAGACAGCAGACTTACGCAATTCTGTTTCTAAGACCCTGACTGTCTAGTGGTGGGGGAAAGCCAGTGCAGTTCCTGGGAAATACCCGGAGAAAAACCAACGAAACTCTAGTGACAGACAGTCAAACCCTTGATACAAACCACTGCAGGAACAATTTGATAATTTTTTCACTAATCAATATTTTTTGCTAGCATTGTTAACTAGATAAGAACCTGCGTGGCAGAGGTATTTAGCTAGTCAGAGCTAAATACACTACCCACTGAGCTATCCGGTGCCTGAAGGCTTATAGGAGCATGTGCGCTTTTTACGTCAAATACAGTGTTTTCTATGAAAATACCGTTACATTGTACATGTAAATGTTGTGGATTCTTAAAACTTCTCGGTGAAAGGAATCTTTGAAGTACCCATACTATAGCCTTTAATAAGGGCCTCAATGCGACAGAACCTGTCTTTGGGGTTTTTCCAACAAAGGGAGACTCAAACCACCCTCCTCAGCTACAGAGACTTGCTAGAAAATTGAAATTTCACCTGTAGCAAGTTTAGATATGATACTTTCCAAAGAGAGAATAATAAAGGCCCTGATCAGACTGAGCGGATGGGCAGGCTGGTCTGCCCCTTTGTTGTTTTCAAACCCCCCGACCGGTTTGCTCGCGTTGAGCCCCATATTTTCTGCAATTATTTAGTCAAATATGGAAAAGAATCATTTATTCATTACGTTAGGTTACACATTCTCAACAGACCAACTTCTTTTAACTTAAAAACTGCTGAAATTATAAATTCTGGTACTGTGGGCTTTAATGACAGATGATTGGGTGAAAGTTCTTAAATCTAAGAATCTTAGCAGTCTTATCATAGATCCAATTAAAATATGATAATTTTCTTATCCTGCAGTTTAAATATGTGTTTTGGGTACTCCAGGGGTGTGGAAATAGCAAAAGTTTATATCTGCCCCGGAACAAGTAAAATGGTTTATACCTGCCTTAGGACAAGTAAATTGCCATAAGTTACTTATCCGTAGAAAGGTTTACTTGTCCCCCCCTATTGAAGAATAGATAATGCACAAAGATCTGAGCGAAGCCCACACTGAGCTTAAACAATATTTATGTGTATTAAACTCCTTTAAAAACAATATAAAACCATACAAACTATTGAAAACAGTGTAGAAGCCAGCTGATCAGGATCTATACTGTTTTCTACATAACATCCGAGTTCATAATAATTACCAAATTATATGAAATACAGAATTGAAAATTTATTCTCACTTGTCCCAGGAAAAGTAAATGTAAATAGAAATTTCTAACTACTGCAGTCCTGAATGAAATGGGACCAGGTCGGACAAGTTGAGCATGGTATTTTCACACCCCTGGGTACTCAAAAGCGCCATCTCATTGAGATGCTTATTTTGAGTACACGCACCATACAATAAGAAAAACAGTTGTTAATTATGCAGCCATGTATAGAGGTCTGATTCTAAGCCTTAAAGCATTCATGCCTTAATTAGTATAAAATGATAAGATTTCAAATCCAGGAAGGTGAAGCTGATAGGTATCGGGATTTCTGAGCTGACTGTCTAAGGAAATGTTCTAACATTAAAACTCAAATTCTGGAATGCTGAAGCTAACATATTAGACCTGCATTTAGGATTTGGGGGCCTCCAAACCCTGAACCCGGGAACAATGTTCTAAAAAATCAAATCTTGGAAGATTGTACATGAATTAAGGATTCTGGGACCCACTTTCCAGCGGATATCAGCACCGAAAACCCTGAATTCAGGAACCTCCGAAAATTTTCACCAATGCATTTGACTGTACAAAGACTGGTGACGCTGTGCTATGAAGGAGCTTCCACAGAAAATTAGCCCCAAAATCTAGACTTCAGGGAAAATCATGAAAACTTTCATCCACGCAGATGACTGTACGAAGACCATGATAACATAGTGCTATGACAAGGACATTCGTCTTTTGTTCGATACAGGACCACCATTAGGAATGTTTAAGTTTGTAGATGTTTTCCCATTATATGGCAGTAGCTTGGATCGCCGACTTGATGGTGCAGGAATCTGCGAGGGTCTCGCCGGCAGACCAAATGTCGGAGATGACAACACTTCATCAGTGGGTGTAGAGCTTGAACTTGTCCCCGCTGATGGCATATTGAATGCTGGGGACACTGGGAGTGGAATCATAGAGGCCCTTTTTCGTTTTTTACACAGGTTTCTCCACGAGACAAACACCATAGTTAAACTCTGCTTCCTTTCGAAGGCTTCCACTTTCTTGATGGCTTTCTGCTTGGTAAAGGCTTTGTGCCACTTCTGCCAGGCATGTATCAGCTGGCTTTCCTTTCTCTGCAAAAGATGAAAGAGCAAAAAAATAAGTACCCTACATGTATAGGTTAAGATAAACAAAATGTTTGAGTAAAATTGTCAATATTTTCTTACCCATAAGGTCTAACATATGTTTGGGGTGCTCTAAAGAGCCACCTCATTGAGACAGGTCTTTTGAGTATGCACAACATGTTATGGTTGAGATATAAGAAAAATAACTTTCATTTAAGCAATCTGGAGGCCTGCAAGCTACCTTTGTGTTTATGCGAAACTGCGCAAATATGCAAGCTCATCGAAGACATAGCTGCTTGCCAATTACAACAAAAGTTGTCTGCTTTTCTCGTCTGCTGAAATGTTTAAGAATCCTCTATGACAAACAGTGTGGACCCAGATCAGATTGCTCCTATAGGAGCAGTCTATTCTGGGTCCACACTGTTTGCTTCTATACACAATTCGTCTGTAATGTTAGGCAATTTTTACAGCAGACGACTTCAGCGGACAACATTTTCAGATGCATTTCTTTTACTTGGCGCTTTAAGGGTTAAGCAAAAACTACCAAATTGTCATGTGCATTTTTAACAAGAACAAGAAGTGAGAGCAAAGCTCACATACCCCCGGCGGTAGCCATCAGAGGTTGTAACACTTTCAGAGAAAAGACAAAATTGTCAAAGATTTCATAATCCTAAATCAAGTAGTTTCTGAGAAAACTTTGATGAAAAATGTCCATATGTGTTATATAAGAGCGACTGAAGGAAAAATTGAAAATTTGAAAGAAGAAGACAAAATGAGGATTAGCACCTTAGTTTTCATTTACACAATACACTTTGCCCACCTGAAAGTGTACACAAAATTTCATAAACCTAAATCAAGTAGTTGCTGAGAAAACTCTGACAAAAAACTTCCATATGTGTAATATAGGAGTGACAGAAGGAAATATTGAAAAATAAGGTAAAATGAGCTTTAGCATCTGTATTTTCATTTACACAATACACTTAGCCTACCTGAAGGTGTACACAAAATTTGAAAACACTGGCTCCAATAGGAACCGAGAACTCTGCGACAGAAATTTTCATTGGAGAGAAAGAAAAATGAATTAATAAAGGGACTGATAAGCAATATGTGGCTTTTGTTTTGTTACACAATACAACTTATCACTATCAAGCTTTGTATCAAATTTCAGAATCCTAACTCAAGTAGTTGCTGAGAAATCTTTGACAGAAAAAATGTCCATATGTATTATATATGAGTGAAAGAAGGAAATCAAAGCACTGAGAGTACTGATGGGGACGGCTGTATTTAAGCGTTCAAGTCTTCAAATAGGGAGATTTTTAGTTTGATACCTTTTGTACAACCTGTGATTTAGCTAACAAGAATGGTTAAATAAAACCTTACAACAAAAAAGCCAAACAAGGACCAAGAAAAAAAATAGAAGAAACAATAAACAATTAATCAACATCAAAACCACTTCCTTAGAACTGGCAGCATCAAAATTTGAAACCACTTGGTTCCTATATAAATTTTCATTTCTTATTTGTATCTACATCACACGGAATTAGATATGAATTGATGTACTGCCATATAACGGACACGGTAAACAGTTTTATTATAGACTATTAATGGTTATGCATACGTATCTACAATATAAGACTATAGGTACTTAATTGCTGAAGGAACAGGACTTACTCTCATACTTTAGTATCACCGTCCATTTGTATGTACATATGGTCAAATTAAGATACTATTCTTTCTCAGCTTTTGACTTCAGCAGAATCCATCTAGAGTGAAGATCTGTCCAGTAAAATTAATGTAGGCACCAAGTGGTTTCTGCTGCTGTCAGCTCTGAGACAGTGTTTCAGTGTTTACATAATGTCGGGATCATATCTCTTGTATCATTTGAAGTAGGAATGCCAAAATTCGTGAATTCATGTATCTTGGGGTCACGGAGCGTCGCGTACCCTACCTTAACATATGCCCTCAGATCTAGAAAAATCGTGTCACGAGCATAAATCCTATGATATAGGAATCCCGAATTTGGTTTGTGGACACATCCTGGGGGTCAGGGAGTGTCGAATATCATTCAGTGTCACTGTTACCTTGCTTTCTGGCCTCAGTTTTAGAAAAAAATATCGTAAAAATGGGCTGTCCAATGTTGTCAAATAACGTTCCATAATTGTGTCGCATGCTAGATCCATTATCATAACATATCTTGTTCACGATAGACTATAAATGGCCATTCATAAGCCAGGTACTTAAAATCCAGCCACATAAAAAGAGTAGACCTATACGCGATGGAAGCACGTTTTAAATGGTAAACAATTACAGCTCTGACGTTTATATCTCAGAGCTTTGAACCATTGTAAATGGACAGGCTCGAGAAGTTAAAAATTGAAGCATGCAGTGTGCATGAATACATATTATAATCAGGTTAAACGACCGCCAGCTTTTTTAGGCTAATACTTGTTTCATAATTATTATTACCTGCGTGGCCTCAGCGAAAGCAGGTCTAGTAGTAGGTCCACTCCGTCCGTTCGTACTCACGAATGGACTCTCGTTGGGTACTTTAAATTTCCGAAATTTCTTGGTACTTTAAATTTCCAAAATCAATTACGGAATAAACCTCATTTGCATATAAAGGGAGCTAATGCCCCGGTTACATTTGCCTTATGACGAGTATACGATGCCCGTACGATGTCCAAATCACCGTTTCCGTACCACCTCCGCAGGGAGACCTTGCGATCATCGTACGGATTTACGGGCATCGTGGCCTCTACGATTTTGTTTAACTCTGCACAATGACAAATTTGAAAAAATCGTAAGCCCGTAGCCCGTAGACACATCGCAGTGACATCGTACGATCCCCGTACGGGCACCGCACGATGATCGTGAGGACAACGCAGGGTTTTAGATTGTCATCTTGGCCCAAAAATGATCGTACACTCTTGCGATAGTCGTAAGGAGCCCGCAAGGTCGCCGTACGATGCCTTTGCAGGGCCCATAAAATCGTATGGACATCGGACGGTCATCCTGCGGTAACCCTAAGGCGATGGCACGATGATCGTGCGTTCGCCTTGCGACGTGTCAACAATTTCCCGGAGACTTATCATTAGCTGTTTGTTTCATTTCAATATTTGTCTTTAGGTGATGTTTCTTATACCACCACTCAGTGTGACTCAATATGGACACAGTTCAGTTTGCTGATGGAAGCAGTCTAATCATGAGCGGATCCAGAGGGGGGGACAGGGGGTCCGGACCCCCTTCCCCCTGGAAAATCACAAAACTATAGTTTTTTTTATCAATACTGGTCCAGATCCCGTAGAAAATCTCAAAGCTAAACATGTACCAAGCCAGCATTACATGACGGGCCAGCATCGGTCTGCCAGCGAAACGCCATTTAAAATGACGTTTCGCTAGCGGGCCAATAATGACCCCCGCTTTTAGTGGTATTTGGATCCTCTCGCCCTTATCAAGTAAAAAAAGTTGAGTTGGGCCCCCTCTGAGATAACTTTCTGGATCCGTGCATGCTAATCAGGGCCTATAGAGTATGTTTCCATGATAAAATTTTCTGAAGAGCAATTCAAAATATGCATCTAATGTGAAATGCATATGCATTTTCAGTATATAAAATGCTGGTTGGATAAGGGGTTTAATTAATTAGATAAGATTAAAAAGTCCAGATATTTTTGTGATTTATAACTCTGGGATTTGAATTCTAGTATTACTTCAAGGAATAAAATCTCGAAGTGAGAAGATGTGACTAGTTCGAACATTGAAATTTGAATGAATGAATGTTCTACAAAATGTATTTTACTGAAAACGAATGGCAAATGTGCTGACCAGGCCGAGTGGAAGAAAGCGCATTCTGATCAGTACCTTTGCTGTTCGCATGCAACGACTTCATTTTTGCTTATGACGCAGATTTTATGTGTTGCTGGCCGTAGAGTGCCTTTGAAAGATTAAACTGAATAAAACCATAATAAGCGTTTTAGTCTACGCTGATACAATAAAAGCATCTTTATATTTTCAATTAAAGTGCTACTTTTCGAATTATAAAAGTGTACTATAAAAAAGTGGTTGCAATATTCTGTGATTTAAACTTTATGAAAACTGCAGAACTTAGAAATCGACATTAAAATATACACAAAGGTATCACGCTGTTTCATACCTTGGGACCATGTTCAACTAAAACACTAGCCTCTTCACATCACGAGTTGTGATCACATGACTTTGAAACATAGTTCAAATGGAATGCAAAAATGAACATGGATAGCCGTTTGAATCCATGCACATAATTACACGACAATTGCACAGTCAGCGTACCAACTCCTTGCGACTTCCGCAAGGGCTATCGTACGGGCATCGTGCGATTTATATAGGGAGGTCGTGAAGATAACACGATGATTGTACGATAACCTTGCGGTTGTCGTACGATATCCGCAAGGTCTCTGTAAACTTTTGTTCTAGTTTGTCGCCGAAAGAAATCGTAAGGTGATCGAAAGCAATGTAAACACATACGTCGTAGCTTTTAGCCGCCTACGATGCCGAAAAAATCGTAGAGAAACTCGTAGACAAATAAATCGTACGACGACCGTAGCAAATGTAACCTAGGCATTATAAACTCAAAATGAAGTTTATTCCGTTAAACTTTTCTGGGATTTGTTGGGTACTTACGCTTTATTGGCAACCAACAAGAATCCATTTGTAAGAGAGTCCGTCTTTCCGTCTGTCCATCCATCCGCAATACTTTTAGGGTGCCTAGTTTTTGTAATCTGTAACTCCAAAAGTTTTCATTCATTTTTATTAAAACTTTGCATAGTGATTGTTCACATATAGAAAATGTGCACCTCCTATTTTGTGCATAATTCATGAATATCAAGTTTCTTATTTTTGAGGGGCGTTGCTCTTAGACATATTTTCTGTCCAGAATGCTAAGATGGTGTCTGGTCTGTGTAATCTGTAACTCAAACACTTTTCATTCCTTTATATTCAAATTTTGCATAATGATTGTTCACACTTTGAAGATGTGCATCTCTTATTTTGTGTTCATTTGAAAAATATTTTCTCAATTTTTGACGGGTGTTGAACTTAGAATTTTTTTCACCCCGAAATGGCTTTGGGTGTATAGTTTGTGTAATCTGTAACTCCAACAGTTTTCGTTCCTTTATATGAAAACTTTGCATGATGATACGATTGAACATGTGCATCTCTGATTTGGCGCACATTCCCCAAATATTTTGTTTCGTGTTTTGGGGTCTTGAACTTAGGTATTTTTTACGTTCAAAATGCTTAGATGGTGTCTAGTTTGTGTAATCTGTAACTCCCACAGTTTTCATATCTTTATTATTCAAACTTTGCATAATGATTGATCATTCATGCATTGAACATGTGTACCTCCTATTTTGTGCACATTTGAAAAATATTTTCCGTTGAACTTGGACATTTTCCCATCCGAAATGGTTTGGGTGGCTCGATTATGTAATCTGTAACTCCAGCAGCTTTCATTCTTTTATATTCAAACTTTGCATTATGGTTGTTCCCACGTTGAACATGTGCAGCCTATATTTTGTGCACATTTGATAGTATATTTGGGAGTTTTGAACTTAGACATTATTATGTACTCTCATGTTTTTCTTCATACGTAGGCTTGGACCCAGCATCTACTGTCTACCCCCAAAATATATCGGGAATATCAGCCAGACCCCAAAAAATATTTGTAATTTTGGGCTACCCAAAATAATATCCCCATCCTGCACATTGACTTTAAGAAAACCCCTGAAATCCCTGAAATGTATAGAAATGACCTCTAAAACCAGTCCAATTTTGTTATGATATATCCACAAAATCTTCATACCTCCAAAAATAATGATATTTCTGAAACCCCCCAAAAATATTGAAATTCAAGATTTTGAACCCCCAAAAATGGTCCCAGCCTACGTATATATATGAAAATCTCAGCCCCCCCCCTCCCCCCC
Organism: Loripinus fragilis; assembly: GCA_964019695.1. Taxonomy (NCBI): domain Eukaryota; kingdom Metazoa; phylum Mollusca; class Bivalvia; order Lucinida; family Lucinidae; genus Loripinus; species Loripinus fragilis. The sequence goes on from OZ026529.1 coordinate 38,987,909, forward strand.
CCCCCCCCCCCCACACACACATTCTTGGGGCATCAGGGTGTGAAAAGCGGACGTTACAAAAAATAAGATTAAGAAAGTGGCACCTATTACAATTAAAGTATAATAATGAGCGTGCATCAAAGTGGTCTTAAATCATCATTGCCGACCCCTGTGAGCTGAGAAGAAATAGAAAAAATAATATAAAATTATGCTGTTTCGAATCAAACATGATTTCGTGTTAACCCGTAGTAATGTTGTAGATGCGCAACCTGATTTGTTGAGTCTTCTCTCGATATAGAATCATAGGTCTAGATTAGCAAACAATTCCAGCGTAATAGTGAGAATGTTTTCTTGTCCATCTGTTTTCATATTTGCTTTGGGTACTCAAAAGATGAGACAGTTCCATTTTGATTATCCACAACATATGCCTTGGTAGAGATTTAAACATATGTTTGGATGCTTTAAAGAACCGTCTTATTGAGACAATTCTTTGAGCACAGGTAGACTCACCAGAGCATTCGCTGAAGTCATATATGACAGCGAAAGCGCATTTCGGGCCAGCAAGAGAGTTTGGTACTTATTAGATTGTCGAGTGACAAAAGGCTCAGGTGAACCTGTGCAGCCTTGTGAACATTCACCAGAGCCTTAACTCGCTGCTCGCATAAATGACACACACACCGCCGATCACGCATGCACATGGGATTCTGATACTGTTACGAAGGCTCAAGCGAGCCTGTGCAAATGTGCAGACTCACCAGAACCTTCGCTTCTGGAACACAGATTTCCATTTGAGCTACCACATGATATTTTGGAACTGTGATGAATCATTAGGTGAGCCTGTTCTTTAGAGCATTTTCTGCTTGCAAAAATGACACCGAAATCGCCATTTGAGAGAGCACGAGATTTTGACACTCATCGCATTGTGAAGTGACTACGGCTTTGGCGAGTCTGCATATTTGCGCTGACAGTTTCGTCTGAGCCTTCGCAACAGTATTAAAATGTCGCGTGTTTGATCCCATGGTGCTTGGGTTGTCGCTAATACGAGCAGCGAATGCATGACGAGTCTGCACATTTGCCTGAGACACTCAACAATGCGACTGCGAAGGCGAGTCTGCACATGTTTGCGCGGAGTCGCCCGAGTCTTCGTCACTGGACAATGCGTTAAGTACCAAAGTGTCGTGTTGACTCAAATGGTGATATGGTTCACATTTATGCTAGAAACGAAGGCTCCGAGAAGTCTGCACATTGTACAGTCAACAGGTTTAGATTTTATTTACCTTTTGGCTTTTGCATTTTCCAGGGTGCATTAAATGGGAAAATGTATTAAATTGTAAAAATTAAATATAAAATCACAGCTGGGATATTAATAATCAAAACTTAGAACAAATATTAATGCAATTGGACAAGTCTGAGAGGTTCAAACACAAGTATGTAGTGCGTAAGACGACTTAAAATCATATCGCTAAACGACCGCTAACTTTTTTAAAAAGCCAATTCTTGTATATGTATCAACTGGTTCCCTGCTCACGTGGTCGCTAATTATATAAATTTATAATTGCGCGATAATAATTTACATATATTTATGATTGTTTTTTTGAAATCGAGCAGATAAATCTCAAATACTGTAGATCTAGACCTATTTTTAAAAAGACAAAAACAACAACGACGATAAAAAACACGAAACAAGTTGGAACTATTTTTACGCGGAAGCTTCTTAATAGGTGTTGTTAGGATCGTATTAATCCCTTATCATGCGGCTTGGTAATGCCCTGTTTTGAATACAATGTAGATCCATATCAGCCGGCTTCTCAGAAAGTAACTGATCCAGAATCAACTGTTTACCACTCTGCCTCTAAATCAACCATTTAACCTGATACTTTGCAACACATATGCTGAAAAATTGGGATTAATGGTAACATATTGATGTGTTCAACAGTGCAAGAGCAAATTACGACGTGTGGTCAAAACGCTAATGTTAAAATTGGGGAACGGACTAACATCCGTCCCCAAAAATGAAAAATTGAAAAAAGAAGGCAAAATGAGGATTAGCATCTTAATTTCCATTCACACAGTACACTTTACCTACCTGAAGGTGTACACAAAATTTTAAAACACTGGCTCCAATAGGAGCTGAGAAATCTGTGACAGAAATTTCCATTGGAGAGAAAGAAAAATGAACAAATAAAGGGACTGATAATAGCAATATGTGGCTGTTTTTTTGTTACACAATACAACTCATCACTATCAAGCTTTGTACCAAATTTCAGAATCCTAACCCAAGTAGTTGCTGAGAAATCTTTGACGGAAAAAAAATTTACAGACAAACAAACAAACAAACATAATTACAGAAAAGGCAAAAACTATATACTCCCTATATACTTCGTACCGGGGGTATAAATAGGGTTTGGTGGTTTTGCATGGTTTTTTTTTGACATCTGCTGATTTTTTCTTCAAAATTAACGTTTTTCAAAAATTCTTTCAGGAATACCATCAGTGTCAAATGGTTCAGATCCAGATCAGGCCCCATATTTTGCCTGGGTCTGAACTGTTTTTAAAGGTTATCAGCAGATGACAAAAGTAGCTGCTAAAATGTAAAGAAGGAGTGCAGTGGTTCAGTTGGTAGAGCATTAGACTTGTGGTCAAAGGGTCACTACTTTTGAACTCATCAGTGGCTCAGTGGTATGTCCTTCAGCCAGAGACCTTATCCTCTGCTTAGTACTGGTTCAACCCAGGATGACAGGAAAACATCCACTCATGACTGAAAAATTGCTGACTGGGATGTAAAGCATCAGCACAAACAAAATAGCAAGGAAAGAGTTGAAGAAAGTCGGTCAACTTACCATACATTTAGCAGTGTACATCAAGTCAACTTTGTGTTTCCAGATGAGGCCATACTTCACCTCTATTCTTGCCTTGTGACGAAGGATCTGTCTAGATACTAGCACTTCATTATACCAAGCACCAAACACCATATTGCTGTAATATACAGTTCACAGTTCATTTAGGTAAGTTTGAGTAAAATTCAAGGACTTTTCAAGGATATCGCAAGACTATTTGACAGTTTTCAAGGACTAAAAGTTTAGGAAAAATACTGATCATAGTGTTAAAATTCTTCTTCAAAAATGTTAGACTGAGATAATGGAGAGATTAGTACTAAAAAATGAGTATGAAATTGTTGTACCTTTATTTGGTGCAGCACTTGCTGCACCAAATAAAGGCACAACAATTTTATACTGATTTAGATCTCTATCAACAGTGTTAAGTCCTGCAGAAAATAGAAGAATTCAAGGACTTTTCAAGGCCTTTGAGTGATTTTCCAGTACTTTTCAAGGCAGATTTAATTTTCAAGGACTTTTCAAGAAAGCCCTCTAAATTCAAGTACTTTTCAAGCCTGTGCGAACCCTGACAGTTCATTAAGGTAAGTGTGTGTAACATTCAAGGACTTTTAAAGAACTTCTTAGACTATCCTACAGAATTCCGGAACTACCAGTAAATGATTTACACTGGTCTTAAAATTCAATTTCCCCAAATGTTTAACACAGACAAACTTCATTGAGATGTATTCGGCAGTTGGGCACACAAGCAAGTTTTGCTTAAATTTTGCAGTTTTTATGCCACATAGACCTTAATAATTGGGTCTAGGTCACTGAATATAATAAACTGTTCATTTCGGTTTCCACGATATATCCATGCAAACTTAGTTGTGATACATTGCACACAAGCAAGTTTTGGCTTATATTTGTCAGTTTATATACAGCAAAGACCTTAATAATTGGGTCAAGTTCACCAAACATAATCAAATGTTCATTGTGATTTCATGTTGTATCCATGCAAACTTGTCACAAAATGTAATCAACTATTAAAGCTGCATAGTCTGTAACTTTTGATATTTTAATTTTAGAAATAATGTTTCTATTTTTCAAGAACACAGTAAAAAACTAAAATTCAGGTATACATTTTACCAATTTCGTAAATCTAAACAAAATATCAGTATCTAAACAACAGCATTTATGTTAAAAATTGACTGTCTATAATTATTGGAGGGACGCAAATAATTACCAACAAGAGAAAAAACACCTGTTTTTTATAAGATAATTCACTTTTCCGTGCAGTTTTCAGCTATAGTGAACAGATTTGTGAAAACATAACTTAATTCTACTTTTCCATGCAAACTTTGTTGAACTCCATCCAGCAGTTGGGGAGATACTGTGCAAACAAGCAATTTTTTGACTGATTATGACCTTCAAAATTGGGTCAAGGTCTCTTAAACCTATGAGTTGTGTTAACATAAAAAATTCTGTTGAAAAAAGTGTGAGAATCTTGGCCAAAACATACCACAGTTTCCTCTCACAGAATCTCTTTGCCTTGGCCATCTGCTCCTGTTCATGCTGCCTTTCTTGACGTTTCCGCGTCACAAACCGACTCCAGGTCCTGGCTACTCGCTTCGCTAACAGATGTTGGTGACACTCTCCAGCAATTACAACCTAAAAATAGTAAAATAATGTCAAAAAAGTTTTAGAATAATGACCTTGGCCTATTAACATGGGTGAAAGTTCAAAATTTCCAAAATCCTGAACATTAGAAATTTAAATTTTAAAACTTGCAAGATGCCTATAAAAATGAACAATATCATGTTTAAATGATTAATTGTGTTTAGATAATCTGAAAACTAATCAGAGAACCTATTATAATCTGCCTAATTCAGCATTTTGAGGCTGACTTTCTATGGAAAGTCAGCCTCAAAATCCTGAATTCAGGATTAATCCTGAAAACTTTCACGTATGTATTAACTCTTTCCTTGCTAGCAGCCAATTTTGTCGTATGCTGAAAACCATTGCAAATAGTTTGGAACCAGATCAGGATCGACAAAATGTCAGTCCTGATCTGGCTCCAAATTGTTTGACACTCTGAAAGTGTTCCTGAAAGAATTTTTTTACAAAAAGTTTATTTTGAAAAAAAGTCAGCAGATTACAACAGAACCATGAAAAATTATCCAGCATGCAAACTCTTCTGCAAAGACAAATGAGCTGCAACATAAGATTTTGAACAATGTGGTATGTGCGATCAGCAAAGCCTCGGATCAGCCTGCGCATACACGCAGTCTGATCAGAGCCTTTGCTAGTCGCTTGAATATTTTTATGACTGTTAAGCTTCTGACTGAACATCATTTGGAATTTCTAAGCTTAATAGGAGGCTGCACAAGTTCGTCTGAGTCTACACTTGTCAAAATCATTATGCCACTTTGTTGGAAATCACATGTCCCAGCTCATTAATGTTTAAATATGAACTTTAACTCTTACAATGCTAAACCCTGATGTAAATCCAGATCAGCTGGCTTCTTTTAATCAGAATCCACACTGTAAATCAGGGATCAGATTAAAGAGTTTTAACTGCTTGCTTCAAATAGAAAATAATTATTTTTATGGGTTCACCATCCTTAAAACCATGCTTGCTTTAAACAGGTATGCATCCATCCATTAACTGTAAAATTAACGTCATATTAATTAAGTGAGATTGAACACATGCAGTTTTGTTTGTAGGACTATGTCACATGCTAAAGTGCTGTATATTGGTCAGTTATTCACTATCAGATGACTTTTGATTGGCATTCTGGTTGTGGTTTGGAAACGTCTATTTCTAAAGGTGTTAGTCAATTTGCTTTTTCATAGCAAATGAACTCCGTTTTTATGTGTTCAATTACCATTATATCTCAATTTAGAAAATTGAATAATATAAATTAAAATACCTGTACAGTAAAACCTGTGTAAAACGGCTGCTCAAAAATAGACAAAACAATTATCTTAATGACAAATGGTAGCTTAATGAAGGTCGAAAGTATTGAAGAATGCTCCCCTTGGAGTATTCTGCAATACTTTTGACCTGCATTAAGTGATAATTGGTCTTGAAAACCAATTTTCAGTATTTTGAGAGTGATCGTTTAACACAGGTTTTACTGTATTAAACAAAATTGTGTGTCAAAAAGTTTTTTGTCTAGGTTTCTGAGCCCACATAAAGATTACCTTGCAAAGAGTAAGGATCCAGATCAGTCAGCACCTGAATACTATTTTTTATTTATTTGCATTGATGCTTAATGTGCCTTTGGACACTTTTTCATTCATGTGGGACAATTTCCTGTCTTTCTGGGTTTAGCTAGTACTAAGCAGAGAATAAAAGTCATGCTCAAGGTCACAATGCAGTTTCTCCAGTGAGTCTCGAACCAGCAACCCTTCAAGCTCCAGTCTAACACGATCACTGAGCCACTGGGCTCCCTGACTATCTGAGGAAAATGGTGGGATTCTTTGCAGTTATATAATGATTTCTGGAGCTACCATGAAAACTGGTACATCACTCATACTCACCTTGAGCCTGAAGTCCCAGTGATTAAGTGCCTCTTTCATCAGAGCCTGGTTCTTCTCAAGTATAACTCTCTCCGCTATGTGTGTCAGCTCGAGACAATAGTGGAATCTGGTAGTCATTGTGTACCAAGTATTCGTCAAGATTCTCTCGTTCTTACGACGGGTAAAAGATTTCTCCAGTCGCCGTAGATTATTAGCCTTTCTTGTGTACAACAACCAGGACTTGAACACACTGTAAGGAAGAAGAAGCTGAGTCAGGCGACTGGATAGAATATGCTCACTATGTCTGTCAAAAGATTGGGTTTCAATCAGGCTAAAAGCTCAGTGATGAGAAACAGTGATCCAGAGGAATGTTTTTTTTCTATCCCACACTCACACAAATAATGGATTCTTTTTCCTGCTCATCATTGAATTTTCGTTTTAAGATAAGTCCCTGAATACCCTGATATGCAATATTACATGATAACATCACTTTGACTAATCATTGATCGCACTTGACGACCATGTGCGCGAGTTCCAATATCACCAATGAATAGTCTACATGTGACACCCTGGGCAAGATAACATGGATAAGATAAGAATTTCTAACCATGGCTAAAATCTTGGATATCCTTATTCACTGTACAAGACAAACTTTTCCACTTAGATTCTGATGGGTTGCTTCGTAAACCAGTAGTAAAACATTATTTCTTGTAAGCCTTAGCCAGAAAAAATTTGGCCACTCATAGCATTGAACACTTTTGCCACTCACAGTATTGAAAAAATTGGCTGCTCTCAGCATTGATAAAATAGTGTCTCCCATAGATAGGAACCAAATATATGAAACACTTACGTAAGCTGTATCTTAAGATTGGCGTGTCCTCGGATTGACTTGCGTGCTTTAGCAACATTGAACCAGTACAGAAAGTAGCCCTTCTGTGTGTGTCTCTCTCGTGACTTCTGATAGCCAATCAAATTCTGTCTTCTCTCACGGCAGGCTGCAAATATATAGAGGATCCTACATGGTTGTTCATGTATTTTTGAAGTTAATGAAGGAGATCCAGAAAAAAAAGATAAAATGTGAGGCTTGCTTAGCATTTTATCACTTTATTATAACGAGTTTAATGAATTCAACAATACAGAAGAACAAATGTTAGATTCAATTTATCCCACGACATTAAATCACTTTGAGATCGCAATTTTTTGGTGAGAAAAAGTAAAGATTTCGTCATTATGCATGCAACATTGTAACAGAGTGTGACAAAGTATATAAACCACTAGTGAACTATAAATGTTAATACATGGCGTTATATCAATTTTAGACGTGAAGTCATGCAATTTTATTTGTTGTTTGGTTTGATCCTTTATGTCCCAGTCAACAATTTTTCAGTCATGTTGGAAAGGGTCCCGTACTAAGCAGGGGATAAAGTGTGGTGCCTCACCCTTGGCGGCATCCCGCCATTCACTAACGAAGGCTGCCAGTAGCTTCATGTTAAATACTCTCCCAGCTTGAAGACCCATCAGAGCAGTTCTCCAGGTATCTAGACAGTCTTGTAGCAACACACCGTTCTTGTGACCCAGATACGCCTTCAGCTGGTCTTCACGCTCCACATTCTTATCATGAGCTGACTTCCACTTGTCAAAGAAGCCTTGTAGCTATAGAAAATAAAATACAGAAACTTATGTAAGTATGCAGGGGTGTAAAATAGCAAAATGTTGATACTTGCACAGGGACAAGTAAATTGCCATAGTCAATAGAAAATTTAACTTGCCATTCTGGGGGACATTTAGTGAAATTATTTTTAATTTTGGATCAGCGGGTAAGGAGAAGCTGAAGATGTATGCTATCATTAGAGCTCTTGTGGCCATTTTGTTCAGCATAGGAGAACCACTTACACATTTTTTTTTTCAAGAGGGTGTTATGAGGAATATTTACAGTGTGAAATTATTTTGAATTTGGGATTCGGGCTCATAGGTAAAAGTATTCTGGAGTGCATTTGAATATATGCAGCAGTTATTAAGCAGACAACATTTTCAAGACAAAATTTACTGACAGGATAAGGGTCGACAGCCATAATGACAATATTCTTACATGTCTGGTCTGTATCTGGGCTTGGAGTAGTTGTCCCCTTGTCTCCTGGGCCTTGTACTTCCATATTTTGGCGATTTCTATCGTCTTCTGTTGCACACGCCTTGTGTGTTCCTCATGCTCTAGCTGTCGCTGTATGTGGAACTGATGCCAGTGTTGGAACATCTGTTTAGCCTGAAGTTAATTTAAACTCTATAAACTTATGGATTTTCAAATGTCTTTTGATACACTATACACTAGGTTTTGATAAGCAAATTTTTTTAGCATGAAATTGTAATTATTTACTTACCCGTCAGTCTGAACATATTTAGACTGTTCTTTTGAGTACCCACAACATATGTTTTCATTGTGCAATAAGAAAACTAATTTTCATTTACACTCTCATATTGGGAGGCCTGTATACATTAGGGATACTTGGTTCATTGTACATTTCAAGGGGTCACAGTTTAGAAATTTCAAATTCAGAAGAATTTTAGTCCCTGAAGCTTGTATTTAATTTAGCAGACAGTGCAGACCCAGATGAAATGCCGCACAATGCCCAAAGTTATACTCACTTTGAACTAAATAAACCCATGACATTCATCCTTTCAAGAACATCCCAAAAGTAAACACTTCAATTTATTTTTAGAATACCTATAAAAACAGGACTTATTTTTAACTTAGGATATATAATAATTTTATAATATGTAATTTTTAATTACATTATCAGTTTTGTTGGATTATACAATGGAGCAGTGAAGCAGCCAACCACCAGGCTTGTGTTGAATGTGCAAACTGGCTGGGCCTAAACTGAAAAAAATTGTTTGCTTGCCGTTTCCTACCTATTCAGCAATTTAGCCCCTTACCCCAAAAATTCTATGGCCTCGGAATAGCATTTTTATTTTATCATTTACTTTTTTTTGCTTTTCTATAACTTTTGCATATGCAAAAAAATGCTACCTTTAACCTCCCAGTAGGAAGTGACAACCCAAATATTTTTTAAGCCTTGTCAATCACTATGTCAATCACAGCTACATTGTCACTACTGGCAAATTATTTATCTTTATGAATGAAGTGAATTGCATGTGCTAGTGAGCTTAGCTAGCTGTCAATTATATTTCTGATGTTTATGAATGGTTGCATAAGTCTGAAGATTATTGAAGGCTTGCTTTGAAAGTGTAAATTAACAGTGCAGTCCCTTTATAACGCTATCTTTGGGGTCCATAGGAATGGACTATGTTATATGTGAATTATGTGAATTATAATATAAAGGGACAATTTTACAAAGGAATTATACGAAAATGACCATTAAATGTAAAATTCCATTTATTGCTTGGTAAAATTCCATGGTAATAAAAATTTGAGAGCCACAATATGACTTTGTTATATTGAAATCCATGTTAAAATGAGATGTTTTATAAAGGAACTGCAATGTATAACAAAATAGTAGATAACTTACCAGTCTTGTAAAGGACTTAAGCCTGAAACTGACAAGTTTGTCTCTGGCATCTTTCTGCCAACCTGCCACAGACTGCCAACTCAACAAGGTCCTGCAAACATAAAACTTCTTACAGTCATGCTATCATGGGTAAAATTTCCGACTAGAATCACAGAGTCGATGGCACATCATCACAAATGAGTTGAGCACGAAAATGTTTGTTTATCACATGGCCTCTCGGAGTGATATAATGGTACAAACTAAAATTGCGAAACCACTAGTGGTTTACATATTTACTAACTTCTGTAGTGACATCAGTAACAATGCTGCATACATAATGATAAAATCTTAACCTTTTCAAGCCAAAAAAGTAAATTCAATGTAATTTTTTTATGTTGCATGATAAATAGAATCTACAATCCGTGCTCCTGTATTAATGAATTTATCAAACTTGTGAAAAAGCAATAAATGCTTGACAAGCCTCACATTTAATCTATCACTCTTCCCTAACTCATTTAACAAATTCAATAATACAAGAGCACTCATGTAAGATCCTCTTTATAACCTTGAGTCTAGGCCTTTATAAACAAAATTTTTGAGTGTAATTTTTTTTTCTTACCCATCAGTTCTAGCATAAGTTTTTGATACTCAAAAGAACCATCTCAGTGAGATGGTTCTTTTGAGTACCCAAAACATATGTTTTGGTTGAGATATAAGAAAATAATTTTTTGGTACATACTCTTAACTAAAGGCCTGCCTACATGTATCTGTCTGAGTACTTTGGGCACTTACCTCCAACCCATTATGGATAAGCCATTTGTCTGCTTGGTGGTTGTGCAAAAGTTGGGTTGGAATAGCAAACAGTGTAAAACCTGATCAGCCTGCTCCTTTAGAAGCAGATTGGCCTATGTTAGAATAGTTTGACCAAGCATATCTATTTCAATAATAGTGTTTTTATTACAACCCACTGCCTCCAAAAACATAAAATTTAAACTGATCCATATGACTGCCTGGTAAGGTCAGAATGTGTATTTGATATTAATTTTCTAATTTCTAAACCAAAACATATGTTGTGAGAACTGTCTCATCGAGATGGTTCCGTTGAGCACCCAAAACACATGTTAAAACTGATGGGTAAGAAAATATTTACAATTTTATGCTCCAAATTTTTGTTATCTAATTCTGTGTGAACCCTTTCACTGAGAATTTTCAAGTACCCAAAACTTATTTACATGTACTGTAAATCACTTAATATTAATGAACAAAATTGGGGGATTTTAAAAGAGCACCCGAAACATATGCTAAAAATTATGGGTAAGAAAATATTTACAACTGTACGCTGAAATCTTTTTTGTTTATCTAAAATTTTGAAGAAGGGTTAAAATGGCAAACAGAGTAAACCCTGATAAGCCTCAGGATCGGCTGCTCCTTCAGAAGCAAGCATGGTCTAAGTGAACCTTGTCTGAGCTAGCCCATTTGTCGGAATATCAAAGGAACTTTTGTCCAATTCACCACAGGCAAAATTGTGTGAGAAAAGCCTACCTTACTGTGAGCCTAGTCTCATACCACTGTTTCACCCTGATCAGCTTCTTGGTTTCCTGTTTCCACTTGTTAAACATGTTGAATACTATCATGGTATTCTGTCGCTGGGACACAGCCACAGCATGTCGCTGGTTCCTTCTCTGATCTATCAGAAATAAAGAAAATACATGATGAATACAAGCATAGTGTTTTGTCTTTGGGAGACAGCTACAGCTTGTCGCTGAATCCTTCTCTGATCTATCAGAAATAAAGAAAATACATGATGAATACAAGCAAGGCATTCTGTTGCTGGGAGATAGCCACAGCTTGTTGCTGGTTCCTTCTCTGATCTATCAGAAACTAGAATTGTCAGAGAATCTGACTATAGCCCCGCTGCAGTGCCTTGTATGCTGTAAAAGGCCAGAGTGTCTCAGGATATTGAGTGGTAATGTAATTCTGACAATCAATCAAGGGCCATAACTCTCTTTTAAATGTGCAAAAAATGACAGCTAACAATCCCAAAATAGATCTTGTCAGTATAAATAGCTATATAAAATTTGGTGAATTCTGTCCATTTCTTCTCAAGATATTGAACTGAAACAACATTTTGGCGTAAATCAAGGGCCATTACTCTGGTACAAATGTGTGAAAAATGATGTGTAACAATCCTGAGCTAGATCTTGTCATATAAATGTATATATAAAATTTGGTTAAAAAATGTCAGTTAGTTCTTAAGATATTGAGCGGAAACGAAATTTCGGCGTGCATCAATTGCCATGACTCTGGTACAAATTTGCGAAAAATCATGTGTAACAATCCCAAGCTTGATTTTGCCAAAATAAATGCATATATAAAATTTGGTGAATTTCTACCAATTGGTTCTCAAGATATTGAGCGGAAACAAAATTTTGGCATAAAAAAGGGCCATAACTCTGGTACAAATTTCCAAAAAATGATGTGTTACAATCCCAAGCTAGATCTTGTCAATATGAATGCATATATAAAATTTGGTGAAAATGTGTCCAGTAGTTCTCAAGATATTGAGCGGAAACGAAATTTCAGCGTAAATCAAGGGCCATAACTCTGGTACAAATTTGCAAAATATGACGTGTAACAATCCCAAGCTAGATCTTGCCAAGATGAATGCATATATAAAATTTGGTGAAATTCTACCAATTGGTACTCAAGATATTGAGCAGAAACAAAATTTTGGCATAAAAAAGGGCCATAACTCTGGTACAAATTTCTTAAAAATTATGTGTAACAATCCCATGCTAGATCTTGTCAATATGAATGCATACATAAAATTTGGTGAAAATATGTCCAGTAGTTCTCAAGATATTGAGCGAAAACAAAATTTCTACGTAAATCAAGGGCCATAACTCAGGTACAAATTTGCAAAAAATGTTGTGTAACAATCCCAAGCTAGTTCTTGCCAAGATGAATGCATATATAAAATTTGATGAAATTCTACCAATTGGTACTCAAGATATTGAGCAGAAACAAAATTTTGGCGTAAATAAAGGGCCATAACTTTGGTACAAATTTCCGAAAAAATGACCTGTAACAATCCAATGCTAGATCTTGTCAATATGATCACACTGGTCAATGTAAACGCACTGGTGGTTGCTACAACGAGCTGGTGGTTGCATTTTTCAGCACAGGTGGTGGCGTAAAAGGTAAAAAAATCTATACCTGTTAACTTTATTATTTATTTATAAACTTGCATTTATTTTATTTGTGATAACACCTGGAGCACAGACCACCGGTAACATTGCAGTTTATGGCTCTGTCAAGCAGTTGGTGATTTAATTCATGGTTTGGACTGCAAATCCAACAAAGTTCTGGAGTTTTGCAGTGACAGGTGCTTTTTTCTAGTGTAACTGCCTAAATTGAGGGAAATCTGCACGTCTAAGCGCAGCTGTTGTCATTTTCCCATAAAATAACATCCAAAAAAGATTACTACTTTGTTGGGTTTTTTTCTTGGTAAACTAGCAAATGTTTTATTGAGGAATTTTATTACAACGCACCGGGAGCATTTTTAAAAGCATTGATACAATGCACTGATGGTTGCACAGAAGTCCTGTGGTTGCTGGTGCAGACTTACCAAATCATTCGCTGTTCACATAAACGTTACAAAAATCGCCATTTCAACCAGCACATGATATTTCGATACTGTGGAGAAGGCTCAGGCGAGCCTGTGCAAACGTGCAGACTCCCAAGAGCCTTTGCTGCCTGCACAAGAGATCTTGATATTTATTACATTGTCCAGTGACTGCCTGCGCAAATGTGCAGACTCACCGGAGTATTCGCTGCTGGCATGAATAGCACACAAATCGCCATTTAAGGCAGCACAAGAGATTTTGTACATTCACGAAGGCTAAGGTAAGCCTGTGCAAATGTGCAGACTCGCCAGATCCTTCGCTGCTCGCACAAAATGGCATTCAATTGCCATTTGAGTCACCACATGAGAATTTTGAACTGTGACGAAGGCTCAGACTAGACCAAGCAAATGTGCAGACTCGCCAAAGTCATCGCTGTTCGCATGAATGACACCCTAAAATAGTAAGTGAGTATCACAATCACAAACTGCAGACACCCATGGCACTGAGAGGAATAGCCAAACAACAATCACGAGACACCAGGAAGACAAACTAAGCAAAGCAGCCAGCTCTCTCTCTCTTCCCCATCAAGATGATCACAAAACAAGAATGGACATAAAAAGTCAAAATATAGAACAATTACAGAATCCTGTAATGGGAGTAACAATCAACAACAAATCAACAACAACAGAATCACCACCTTAGAACAGACAGCAGTCTATATCTCTGGGGAGCTAAAATTGCATTTTACTGGTACCAAATCTTCACCCTAGATTCTGCTGTTGTTGAAGCACAAAAATTTTAAGCTCGCATGGAGGCTTTTTCAGGAAATTCTGCATGTCTAAGCACAGCTGCAGCTATGTTATCATAGTCCCATGAAATAACATCCAAAAACGATTACTACTCTCTATTTTTTCTATGCAGAGAAGGCTTTGGCGAGTCTGTACATTTGCACAGGCTCACCTGAGTCTTCGTCCTGGTACTGAAATATCATAAGCTGGCTCAAATAACGATTAATGTACCGGAATGCTGTGGTGAGGCTGCACAAGCAACCATGGCACATCTGGGCAACCATCAGTGCGTTATATCAATGCCTCAAAAAATGCTCCCAGTGCGTTGTAATAAAGTTCCTCAATAAAATGTTAGCTAGTTTACCAAGAAAAAAGATACCAAGTGGTAATCGTTTTTTTGGATGTTATTATGTAAATATGATAACAGCTGTGCTTAGACATGCATATTCCCTGCAATTTAGGCAGTTGCATTAGAAAAAATCACCTGTTACGACAAAACTCCAGAACTTTGTTGGATTTGCAGTCCAAACCATGAATTAAATCACCAATTGCTTGGCAGAGCCATTAACTGCAATGTTACCGGTGGTCTGTGCGCCAGGTGTCATCACAAATAAAATAAATGCAACTTTATAAATAAATAATAAAGTCAACAGGTATAGATTTTTTTACCTTTTACGCCATCACCTGTGCTGAAAAATGCAACCACCAGTTCATTGTAGAAACCACCAGTGCGTTTACATTGACCAGTGTGATGATTGCATTTATAAAATTTGGTGAAAATATGTCCAGTAGTTTTAAAAATATTGAGCGTTTCCGAAAAATGACCTGTAACAATCCCAAGCTAGATCTTGTTAATATGACTGCATATATAAACTTTGGTGAAAATATGTCCAGTAGTTCTCAAGATATTGAGCGGAAACGAAATTTCGGCGTAAAACAAGGGCCATAACTCTGGAACAAATGTTCGAAAAATGATGTGTAACAATTCCAAGGTAGATCATGTCAATATTAATTTAATACAAAATTTGGTTAGATTCTATAAAGTATTTCTCAAGATATTGAGCGGAAACTAAATTATGACAGGCAGACGGAATGACGGAAGGACTGAATGACAGACAACCCAAATCCAATATAGCCCCCACTTTTTCAAAGCAGGGCTATAATAAAGAAAATACATGATAAACACAAGCATGTTATTCTGTCGCTGGGAGACAGCCACAGCTTGCCGCTGGTTCCTTCTCTGATCTATCAGAAATAAAGAAAATACATGTTGAATACAAGCATAGTCTTTTGTTCCAGAGAAGAAGACATTTAAAGGGTTTTCACCATATATGGGCGTGGTGGCCATCTTGGTCATGTGACCAGTACAATTGGTATAAATTTTGGCTAACCTATCATAAGGAGTCTTCATATGAAATTTGAGTTCAAATGGCCTAGTGGTTTCTGAGGAAACTATGTTTCGATGTGTTGATGGGACTCCAATATGAGTGACCTTGGTTGAAAAGTTAAAGGTCAACCTTGACCTTTGAAACTTATTTATAGCCATTGTCTCATTTGGTTAAACATACATTTGTATCAAGTGAGAATAATGACTTTGGCCTCAACAGTTTTCAAAAAATGAAATTTTAAAAAAAAATCCCATTAAAATGCATTAGGAAGCAAATTTGACCTTGACGTTAAGGAGGTCAAGGTCAACTTAGGTTCATCATTTGAACAAACTTGGTAGGCCCCACATCCCAAATGCTACATACCAAGTCCCAAGGTCATCGGCCTTATGGTTTGGGAGAAGAAGATTTTTAAATGGTTTTTACCATATATGAGCATGGTGGCCATCTTGGTCATGTGACCAAAATATTTCGCATAAATTTTGGCTAACTTATCATAAGGAGTCTTCACATGAGATTTGAGTTCTATTGGGCCCATGGTTTGTGAGAAAACTATGTTTTAATATATTGATGGGACTCCAATATGAGCGACCTAGGCTGAAAGGTCAAAGGTCAACCTTGACCTTTTTAACTTATTTATAGCCATTGTCTCATTAGGTTAAACATATCAAGTGAGAATAATGACTAAAGCTTCCACAGTTTTTCAAAAAAATCAACTTTCAGAAATTTTCCCATTTAAATGCATTAGGAAGCAAATTTGACCTTGACAAAAAGTAGGTCAAGGTCAACCTAGGATCATCATTTGAATAAACTTGGTAGGCCCCACAACCCCAATGCTACATACCAAGTCTCAAGGTCATTGGCCTTCTGGTTCTGGAGAAGAAGATTTTTTAAGGGTTTTTACCATATATGGGCGTGGCGGCCATCTTGGTCATGTGACCAAGACCATTTGAACAAACTCTCGTTCCCCCATTCTAAGGAGTCTCCATATGAAATATGAGTTCAATTGGCCCAGTAGTTTCAGAGGAGAAGATGTTTGAAAATGTTGACGGACGGACGATGGACGCCGGAGTCACTGGTATACTATTAGCTCACCAATGAGCCTTCGGCTCAGGTGAGCTAATAATATTAAAGGGCATTAAATTGAGAAAACGCCAAAAATTTAACTACACTTTAGAATCACTAAATTTTGATTCCATGAATATTAAGTGTTTTATGGTATATGTTTTGATCAAATAATACAAGAACTATTTAATTATAACCCCCTCTTATCCTGAGACGTAAATTATAATAAGTCAACTGTCCTACCTTTGGCCCATCTGCTCCATGAGTGGACAATTAAGCCGAGATAATTGTGCCAGGCCTCCTCGTATCTTCGAGCCACCTCAGTCTTCTGTACATACCGCACACACCAGGTTTTAAAGGCCTGAAAAGAGCCAAGATTGTATAAGTTCAGGCCCCGAAGTTTTAAAAACTTTTTTCATGCTCAACTTAGCTGAGCATGAAATTTATCCTGCTCATAAATGAAAAAATGCCAACAATTACCAACATGTTTCAAAGGCCTGAAAAAAAACATGATTCTGGCCCCAAGGTTATAAATATTTTTTAATGCTCAACTCATTTGAGAATGAAATTTATCATGCTCATAATTGTTGGCATCTTTTAACTTTTATAAGCAGGATAAATCCAGCAACTGAGAGATATGAAGCAAGAAAAATCTAATCAGCGTTTTAGTTTTTATAAGAAGTTGGAAATTCATGCTCAGTTGATCTTGAAAAAGTTTTATAAACTCACAACCATTCTTATAAGAACATGGGTGAAAGTTAAAAATTTCCAAAATCCTGAACTTTAGAAATTCAAATTTTTAAACCAGCTAGATGCCAACAAAAATGAATAATTTCATGTTTAAATGGTTAATTGTGTTTAGATTATTAAAAAAAATAATCAGAGAAGCTACTATAATCTCCCAAATTCAGCATTTTGAGGCTGACTTTCTGTGTTTGATGTTTTACGTCCCAGTCAACAGCTATGGTCATGCAGAGACGGTCAGTTCACCTAACCACACTTTTTTCCTGGGCAAGCTTGTTTAAGCG
Source organism: Loripinus fragilis (assembly GCA_964019695.1). Taxonomy (NCBI): domain Eukaryota; kingdom Metazoa; phylum Mollusca; class Bivalvia; order Lucinida; family Lucinidae; genus Loripinus; species Loripinus fragilis. Next base: position 39,005,621 of record OZ026529.1, read on the forward strand.
GTTATCCAGTACTTCGTGCACATACTTTCGCTTGCAACTGACAACAACCCTTCTTGTGAATCAGGGGAAGGAGGAGAATGACTGTAGAAATTATTTCATAATCAATCTCTCCCAAAGTATGGGACTGGGCCGGGATCGAACTCACACCCCTGAATCTGCAGTCAGACTTGCAACTGACTGCGCTATGAGGCCTGGTAAGATGTATTTGTGAAACAATTACCCCAGAGCAGATGCAATTCGCAGAATATTATAATATGGCTATTCTATGTGTCTATTTTCAAGTCAACGGTGCAAGGTCCTATATTTTGGTATTTTTTGAAAAGCTCCTCCTACAATGTATACATGTGAAATATCAAAGATCTAGGCACTACACATGTATAAATAATAAAAACCCATGGATAACATTTAAGTTAACTCTTTGCCTCCTGGGTAACTTTTCATGCTTTTTTGTTGTCTGCTGACTTTTTTCAAAATCAACTTTTTCGAAAAATATTTCAGGAATACCATCAGTGTCATACATTTTGGATCCAGATCAGGCCCAACGTTCTGCATATTTGCATAAACTATCAGCAGACAATATTAGTAGGTAAAGAGTTAAAGACCCCAAAAATATGCCACTACTGGGCTTCCAGGTTAAGCGTGATTCCTGATTTTTTCTTTCAGAAATCAGCAGCTGACAAAAAGCAAGCCAAATTTCTAGCATGCAACGAGAGGGAATTCAATGACCTACCAGAGTTGTAATACGTCTCCTCTGAAACTCTTCACTTTTGACATGTCTGTCATGTCTCTCCAGAGCCCAGTTACACCAGGGACCAAAACACCTGGAAAAAAGAAGTTTTGATAATAACTGGTTTGCCACTCAAACTTTATTTCAAAATTTCTGACTTTTCACTGACTTATGGACATTTTCCACACCATATCGAAATTTACCATGCTAGATTTTTTTATGCTCTACACTCCATCCCATTTTTTGCCCAATTAACTTGTAGGATTCCACCTGATTAGCATATATTTACAGGTTAAAAAACAGTGTGGACTTCTCTACGCCATGAATACACAGATTATGTTCTAAGTGAGTTATGCAAACTTTACATACACCAATATACATTTGCTTCAAGTTACACATAGATTGAAAGCATGATGGCTGTAGGTTACGTGCGCTGATCCAGGAATTTTTGCCAGGGGGGTCCAGGCCCGACTGCCAAAAAGCAGCTCTAACATTGTTTTTTTTTTAGTTCTCAACTTATTTTACAGTTTTAAAGAGGTGGTCCAATGGTTTATCAACGGATAATTTCAAAGAAAAATATAATTTTCCAAGGTTTCAGAGGGGGCTCCAACATTTCCAGGTGTGTGTGTGGGGGGGGGGGGGGGTCCAAATTTTTCCAGGGGGGGCCAAATGCTAATTTCTATAGAAACCCATAGAACTTGTGATTTTACTGGTCGTTCCAGACCCACTATCTCCCCCTCTGGATCCACACATTAGAAATGTTACACATACGCTACAAAAGGGTCCAATGGGCTCATATTATAATGTATGTAAACGTGTAACTAACATGTAACATGCATGAACTTATGCATTATTTACATGTTGTGTATGTCTTACTTATGTCTTAACATATATACTAGGCCAAAAAAGAAACGCCGCATATAAAGATTAAAAATATTGCACGTTAAATGAAAGTTGCACAATTACATCTGCTATCTATGTTTCGCTACTATTCCTGCCACACATTATTCTCATTGTTTCATTGAGCTTAGTCAACCCAAACCAGTGTACTGGCTGTCTTTTTATTTCAGGTTTTTCACGTGCACATTCATTTTATTTCGATTTACACATGTAATAACTACTGAAATCACTAGTCTAATATCCAATTTGCTTGAAAACATTTTAAAACTTTAAAATTAAAAGTTACACATTGCTAATTTACGATGCCAAAACGGACACATGTTGAGCGCGAAAAGGCGATAAGAATGTTACAAGCTAACGTGACGTCATCGGTGATAGCCCAACAACTCTGATGCCATGCAAGGATGATTGAACGTCTTAGGAAACGTTTCTGACAAATTGGAACAATATCAGTCTGTGCGCATTCATGACGTCATCGCCTAACGACACGACGTCAAAATCGATAAAAACGTAGGTTTAAACTGCTGAATCAATTTTGTCCGTTGAGGACGATATCAAGCACAACCGCAGGAACTCATAATCCAAGAATCAGCACTCAAACTGTGACACATCGTTTGCTAGAGATTGGTGAAAGACCCCCATATACAATGTATGTTTAATATGCGGCGTTTCTTTTTTGGCCAAGTATACTAGGCAATACATCAGCATTTGCTAAAATTTTTAGGCATGAACAAATTTTTGGGAGAATTAAAGGAATGACAATGTGTACCACCGTATTGTAGCATGCTCGTAATTTGTTCAAAACTTATCTCCAAACTTTTCAAAGTACACCAATGTACTTGCTGAATTTTTCATGGGTCAGATATACGTGATGGTATACTTCATAGTGTGAAAGGGCCTTTAGAAGTCTTTTAGTCAAACAGTTCAGACCCAGATTAGAATGTAAGAGCAGTCTGATCGAGTCCACACTGTTTGCATCTCCACTTACTTAAGTCAAGAATAATAGTACATATGTGCAACAGACAACACTTTTAGATATATTATGCAGGCACTTTATGGGGTCAAAGCAAATGCTTGCTTAAAGCTGCATAGTCTGTAACTTTTGATATTTTTCGAAATTTTTTATTTTCTTTTTAAATCATTTGTAAAAGTAGAATTAAGATATGTTTTCACAATAAATCTGTTCACTATAGCTGAAAACTGCATGGAAAAGTGAATTATCTTATAAAACAGGTGTGTTTTTCTCTTGTTGGTAATTATTTGCGTCCCTCCAATAATTATAGACAGTTAATTTTAACATGAATGCTGTTGTTTTGATACTGATAATTTGTTAAGATTTACGAAATTGGTAAAATGTTTACCTGAATTTTAGTTATTTTACTGTGCTCTTAAAAACTAGAAACATAAGTTCTAAAAATAGAATATCAACAGTTATAGACTATGCAGCTTTAAAACGGGTAAATTTCAACTAATTTGCCTTCTTGGAGAACTATATTACCACTTGTTTAAGACAGGCTGCTTGCTTAATGCAGGTGGCCAATAAGACAAGTTTGACTCTATTCACATTGTTTACCTTCAAATGGTATATTACATCTTTTCACGCAGTTGGTAACATGTCTGACTACAGATGAGTGTCTGACTGCAGATCCAGGGGTCGCAAGTTCAATCCCGGCCCGGTCCCATACTTTCGTGGAGACTGATCATGAAATAATTTCTACGGTCATTCTCCTACCTTTCGCTGACTCATTCAAGAAGGGTTGCTGTCCATCACAAGCGAAAGTATGTGCACGAATTACTGGTTAACGGCTTGTTCAAGCTTGCCCAGGAAAAAGTTTGGATAGGTGAACTGACCGTCCCCCCATGACCATAGCTTTTTACTGGGACGTAAAGCATTTGAACAAACAATACAAACAAAATCCTCTTTTCACTTTTGTAGTTGTCTGCTGTATTTTTTCAAAATTAACTTTTTCAAAAAAATCTTTCAGGAATACTATCAGTCTCCAATGTCCTGATCTGGGTCCAACTGTTTGCAAAGGCTATGAGCACACAACAAGAAATGCCCCTAGCAAGGAATGAGTTAATTGCCGCTAGCTAGAGTTATCTTACCTTTCTAAAAGTATTCTGTGATAAGCATTCTTCAGAGCGGCTATTTTAGAGTAGCGTAACTTCCAGTTCTTGAAGCACAGTTGAAGGGACTTCCTGTTCAGCTGGTACCTAAATGATCTCTCCCTAGGGATCAGTTCTTGTTCCTCAGGGGTGATGTTGGTCCACAGGTGCACTATATGTTCTCTCTGGTGCTTCTCTTGAGCCTGTATTAGAAAGTTAAATCAATTATGACATTGTAACATGTATGGTGTTTATCTGTTTAAAATTTTGTTTATTAAATTTCTGTTGACCCAGATATTGGAGATGTTGATAGTAAACAAGTTGTTGTAAACAAGATGTTTATTTGATCAAGATTTTTTCTAGAATGACGACTAATCATCTAGAAATTAAAAATGCACTGTCATGGAAGTTTCCAGAAAAGTCTGGAATTCCCTAGAATTTTCTTTTCCATGCAAATAGAAGTTTCTGGAAATCAGTAGAATCACTGAGAAACCTCTGGAAATTTTCAGAATGATTTATATTTAGCATATGATATCATAGTTGTTACCTGATCGTTCTGGAACTTTCTTAAACAGTATATATAAGAGTAAATTTTTCATAAGGGCATCTTTGAAATAATTTCACCATTTAAAGCTGCATTATCTGTAACTTGATCTTCTAATTTCAGAAATAAAGGTTTTATTTTTCAAGAATACAGTAAAAATACTCAAATTCAGGTAAACATTTTACCATTTTCGTAAATCTTAACAAATTATCACTATCAAAACAACAGCATTTATGTTAAAAATCAACTGTCTAGAATTATTGGAGGGACGTAAATAATTACAAACAAGAGAAAAACACCTGTTTTTGTCAGATAATTCACTTTTCCATGCAGTTTCCAGCTGTACTGAACATGTTTATTGAGAAAACAAAACTTAATTCAATCCTTACAAATGATCTTAGAAGAAAAGAAAAATTTTCGAAAAATGTTCATAGTTACAGACCCGGTCTCTTTAAAAGTCGAAACCTTATGTGCTGGAATTCTATACTGGAATACTTAGTGTTTAGTTTATTCGTTCTGGATTACTTTGGATTATTCAGTTTTGGATTCAGACTTAGTGTTCATTTGGAATTAACTTCAAAATCTGGGGATCAGAAACTGCTGAAAGACTTGTGTTGATAAATATTCTGAGGGACAGTTTGGACATATAAGGTAAATTTGATTTTCTTTGATTGTAAAACTATTTACCATTGCTTATTATACTATGCACAATAAGTTTAGCAATTGTTTTGTATGGATGAACTCATCCACATCAGATGTCACGTTTCATTTGATGTCATGAAGATACAAGCGCCGATCATCGGACAAGAATTTCCATTTAAAAAAATACGGAATTACCAAACGCAGCGGCCGTGCTAAAGTGACGTTAAATTTTAAGACTAGCAGGTAACGTTGGTATTTCTGATCATTGGGGGAAGCCAAACACATTTTCAAGCGATTGTTTGGTCACTGAAAACCAAAAAAGAATAGCAAATGCTCCAATTTTTTTACTTTTCTCAGAGAAATAACGGACCAATTTTTCACAATTTGACGTTTTTATTAATGCTTGTACGTTATCGCCTTTAAATGGTGTTTCTGGTCGGTTTTTCGTGAACCACATTGACAAGTAAAACTGTTGGATGCCTTCCAACGTATTCAGAAAAATAATGTTGAAAGAAACATCTTCATGGCTACAGAGCACGAGCCAAAAGATACAATCTAACGTCACCGTTATCTCGCAAATGCGTCGCACCATTTTCATGTACTTTCACGTTTTAATCAATCATAAGATGAGTTACATAACATCTTTGTAAACTGAGTCTCTTTTGAATTGAAGCGCCAATTAACAAAAGAAGTTAAATCAAATGATGACTACGTTTTGAGGTCATTGATGGCAGCTGATTTTTTTAGCATGAAATCTCTTTCACATCTGTCACATAACCAATAGTTTTTATAGGCGTATGATGCATAATGAAGATGTAAGACCTTCAAACGAAAAATCACATGCTATGATTTAAGCATTACTTACAACGGATGTGAATTTTGCTTACTGACCCCTCTTGCAATTCTTGCTCTCCCCAAATGCCAATTTAAAGGATTGCGTCTGTAAATTCCTGGTTTCATTTGCCTAAGATCCTGTTCTCGTCATTGCAATAGAAATTGTTCGATATTGCACAAAGATGCGCACATAAAGGTGCGAAACATAAGAAATTGCTAAACTTATTGTGCATAGTATATAAATGATAATTTTGTTTTTAATAAATTTTAATAAATTTTAAAAGTGCTTTTTGCTGACTTTCCAAATATCAAAATTTTGGTTTCCTGAATTCTTTTCTAGTTACGCCTGGCATCTGTCCTGCAGGACAAGTGCAATTTTGAAAAAAAATTGTCAACTGCAGTATCAGGTACAATAGACTTTAACACTACAAAATCTCACTTACCTTGTCGACAAACCACAGAGGAAATATCTTGTTTAAGACACTGATTGAGCATGTAGTGCGCCTAAGCAACATATCACCTTCCTAGAACTTCTGTACAATACCAGACTTAGACATTAACATCAACACATATCTCACTTACCTTGACAAACCAGACAGGGAAAACATTGTTGAAAACATTAAGCATGAAGTGAGCCTTAGCAACAGAGGCCATGTGTTTCTTTTCCTTCCTAGAATTCCTGTATAACACCAGGCTGAACACATATCTCACTTACCTTGACAAACCAGACTGGGAAAACATTGTTGAAAACATTAAGCATGAAGTGAGCCTTAGCAACAGAGGCCATGTGTTTCTTTTCCTTCCTAGAATTCCTGTATAACACCAGGCTGAACACATATCTCACTTACCTTGACAAACCAGACTGGGAAGATCTTGTTGAAGACATTAAGCATGTAGTGGGCCTTAGCAACAGAGGCCATGTGTTTCTTTTCCTTCCTAGAATTCCTGTATAACACCAGACTTAAAACATATCTCACTTACCTTGACAAACCAGACTGGGAAAATCTTGTTGAAGACATTACGCATGTAGTGGGCCTTAGCAACAGAGGCCATGTGTTTCTTTTCCTTCCTAGAATTCCTGTATAACACCAGGCTGAACACATATCTCACTTACCTTGACAAACCAGACTGGGAAAATCTTGTTGAAGACATTAAGCATGTAGTGGGCCTTAGCTACAGAGGTCATGTGTCTCGTTTCCGTCCTAGAACTTCTGTACAATACCAGACTTAGACATTGACATCAACACATATCTCACTAACCTTGACAAACCAGACAGGGAAAATCTTGTTGAAAACATTAAGCATGTAGTGAGCCTTAGTAACAGAGGCCATGTGTTTCCTCCTCTTCCTAGAATTCCTGTATAACACAAGACTTAGACATTAACACATATCTCACCTACCTTGACAAACCAGAACGGGAAAATCTTGTTGAAGACATTAAGCATGTAGTGGGCCTTAGCAACAGAGGCCATGTGTTTCTTTTCCTTTCTAGAATTCCTGTATAGCACCAGACTTAGCAGAGCTTTATGCTGTAGCACTTGCTCCTAAAAATAGATCAGAAGATCGTGATTATCCCTGAAAGGGCCACCTATAATTTGCAGCAGACGACAATTTCAAATTTTGCCGCCTTTTCGAAAATAACAAATAATGTATGATATTTCATGAGAATCGTCTGCCAGCAGACAATTCTCATGAAATATCATACCTTATTTTTTCGAAAAATTAAGAAAGATGTTGCAAAATTTGTCGTCTGCTGCAGTCGTAATTGGCGCTTTAAGGGTTAATAGTTCTAAGTGAAATCTAGAACTTTATAAATCAACATCTTAAAACTTGTAGTATGCCTATAAAATATTCCTTCAAAAAGACAGTGAAAATGTAGTTAATGCGCCTACGTCCAGTGGCTGCCAGCTGCATAAAACCACTTGTCAGCCAATAAAAAGATAGGTTATGTAATGACATTGAGTTTGCGACAGTATATTGCAGGATATATTGTCACAAATTTATGACATTATCCAATCAGGCGTTGCATCATTAGAATCTTCAATATCCTTATCTGATGTGCAAGAAGAAAAAATCTCTGACATGTGCACATGGGTGAAAGTACAAAATTTCCAAAATCCTGAACTTCAGAAAATAAGAATTTAAAACTTGCTGTATGCCTCCAAATCATCAAAAATTCCAAATTTAATGGTCAAATACCTTTAGATAAACTGAAACTAAATCAGAAAAGCTATTATTACCTGCTGAATTCAGCATCTTGAAGCTGACTTTCTATGTAAAGTCAGCCTCAAAATCCTGAATTCAGGAATAATCCTGAAAACTTTCACCCATGTGTGCATGAGAAAAGATGAAAGTTAAGTTCTACTTACATAATGCTGTTTGGCTAATTTCATTGCCTGATGAGTCTTTGTCCACACGTTGAAATAGCGGCGTGCTTCAAGCTTCTCTTTTACACTGACCATCTGAGTTGTTAGAGACTTGAACTCCTGCTGCCGAGTTGTGAACTCCTTCCACTGGTCAAACAGAATACTCAGTGGCCAGTTCCGCAGTCGGGATACCACAGTAACCACAATCTCCTGATGAAAATGTCATAAAAGATTCATCATACAATTGGTGCATTCTTTTGAGGTTAACATCAGGATTTGTCAACCCAATAACAGTGATGTTCACTGAGGCTTTGACCAATTGTTTTGTTAAATGACACTGTCTCTCTTTTCCTAGTTTATAAAAAGTCTATCCATATTTATAAATTGACTCAAGTCAGATGTTCCTAGTGCACTGAAAACAAGATTATTTCAACAATTGCTTTTCAAGTTTCTGAAACTCTTATGAGATGTGCTTAAGAATTGCATTTTTTCAATTACTGTTCTCATAAAATTAACAAAGTCTTAATTCAAAACATTTGACCTGTGAACTATACGTAAGAAATCATGCTTTCTCTTGAGTATGTTTTCCAATATTCTATATTTAACTGTCAGGCATCAATGAAAAAAGTGATGTCTACCTGTCCTGGGCTTAATTAAATTCAATCTATTTTACCTGTCTGGCAGCACTGACAAATCCTGAAGCTAACCTGTCCTGGGCTAAATCTAGCTCATCACTGGTAGACATCAAGATCTGTCACAACCAGTTAAAGCTAGTTTCAGCCAATTAGAGGAGGTCTTTTATAGGAGTCATATAACAATATACAATTGATGCATTCTTTTGAGGTTAACATCAGGATTTGTCAACCCAAGAAAAGTGATGTTCACCAAGGCGAAGCCGAGGTGATCATCCCTTTCGAGTATGACTAATCCTGATATTGATCGGAAAAGGATGCACTAATTGTTTTGTTATCTGACACTGTATGGTCAATAAGCTGGGATGAAAACATCATCGTTTTAACTCTTTGCCTACTGTGTAATTTTGCATGTTTTTATTATCATCCGATGATTTTTTAAATCAACATTTTAGTTGGCAGACAACAACAAAAGCATGAAAAATTACCCAGCATGCGAAGAGTTAAAAGGTTTTTTTTTATTCTCAACTTACTCTTCTACTGGCTGTCTTTACAGCATGTTCCATCTCAAATCTGGCATCAAGGAAACTTGAACTGAGCATGGTAGCTGACTCAAACTCCATAGACTGTGCTAGGCTCTGATGGCTGAGGGATGGTGAAAATAACCTGTGAAATACAACCATTTATACAGTACAGTAAATTTATAACACACCTTGTTATAACACAGAAGGGATATAACACAGTTGTTATATAACACAGTTATGTTGCGGCTCCAAATTTTGTTATCATGAAATTTTAGAAGGGACATTTTTCTATAATTCCCTTGTAAAATTGTCCCTCTATAGCACAATTCACTAATAACTCAGTCCAATCCTATGGACCCTAAACATAGCGTTATAAAGGGACTGCTCTGTATATATACAAATCTTTGAAATTCTGGGATAATATTTGTCAAATACAATTTCAAAAGTTCTCTTTCTGCAATGAAATATAACATATGAACCAACACCTGAGATTTTGGTACTTATCCTTGTAGAGCACCAAAGGTTTTGGCCAGACTACGCAAATGCATTTGCGCAGACTGGCCAGAGCCTTCCCTGCTCACATACACAAAGTATGGATATAGAAGAAGACTCAGGCAAAATTTATATCTCTAGCCCCGCTGGAAATGTCAGTATAGGTATTTATTGGAGGCTTTTGTGTATATGGGATAAATACCAACATGTGCCGGTTCATTATATATATGCTTGTTGTACTACTTTTCATGGTATTTAACGTTTCAAAGTAAATCTGACAATTTCTCAACATTTGAAGAAAAAAATTGTAAGACATGTATCGAATATATTTAGGCATTGACGCGAGAAAATCTGTCTTCGGGGGTTTGCGAACAACAAAGGTGCAGACCAGCCTGCCCATCTGCACAGTCTGATCAGGGCTTTTTTATTCGCTTATTGGAAAGTATCATATCTAGAATTGCAACAAGTGAAATTTCAATATTCTAGCTAGCCTCTGTAGCTGAGCAGGTTTGAATCTCACTTTGTCGGAAACCCGAAGACAGGTTTTCTTGTGTCAAGGCCCATCTGATATTTATTACTGACCATTAACACACAGACACTGATTGATTCTGGGCTTGGCATCTTTCAAAACATGCATCAGCTTTCTTGTTACCCCTCACAAATCCAGGTTAGCACCATTCTCCACCAAAGTTCATGCCATGACCCCCTGTCCCCCCCCCTCTGGATCCGCACTTGGATTGATCATTTTATTCCAATCAAAAAGATTACCAATCCATTTTTGGCAGAATTACATTTTAATTGGGCTGTGACAAGAGAAAGCCCGACTTTCTTGCATGCACACAAAAAAGGCGCACACCAGCTTGTGCATCCCCAGTCTGATCAGCACTTTTGTCATTCCCTCCCTGCAAGCAATGGTATCTAAACTGACTTTATAGAAAACACTTCAATTCAATATTCTGGCTAGTCTCTGTAGCTGATCAGGCTGGTTTGAGCATGACCTGGTTGGAAATCATGAAGACAGGCCCCGAGGTCATAAAACTTTTTTCATGCTCAACTGAGCTGAGCACGAAATTTCAGCTGCTCATAAAAACTAAAATACCAACAAATGACGAGTTTATTGCTTAAAGTCTCCCAGATGTTGTATTTATCATGCTAATAAATGTTAAAATGCCAACAACTGTTGGCATTTTAACATTTATGAGCAGGATAAATTTGGTGCTCAGCGGGGCCAAGTTACACCAGAGGAAGCCCAAATAATAAATATGCAGATAATGTTATACCTTCTGAGTGGTGTACCACACGAAGAGGCGTGTCTAGGTGTGCGTGGTGTCCTCGGAGTTCTTGGACTGTATGACACTACACCAGTACTTGGATTCATCGGTTCAAAGGTCAACCTTTCCAGCTCCTCTGATCCTGAAAGCCAAGTAAGAGATCATTTTATTAATATTTAACCTATTTAAGCTGAATGGACTTTCCTAACCTTATCGGTAGGAGGAGCCCATTTTCAATTTTTGGGGTGTTGAGTGGTAAAGTCCAACATAATTGAGCCACAACATGAGATTTCCAACAGTGTGGTATGTGCGACCAGCAAAGCCTCGGATCAGCATGCGCATATGAGCAGTCTGATCAGAGCTTTTGCTAGTCGCTTGAACATTCTATAAGTGTTAAGCTACTGATTGAACATCATTTAGAGTTTCTAGGATTAAGTGGAGGCTGCACAGGCTCGTCAGGGTCTCACTTGCCAAAATGCCACATTGTTGGAAATCACATGTCACGGCGCATATATTCCCATGAGTCTCACGGTACATTCATTTAAATATTTTAAAGTTTAATTTCACTTAGTTATGTAGTAAGTTGCTCTCATATTGATTAATTCCACAAATCTAAGCATTTTTTTTCTTTTCTTTTTTTTTTATTTCATTGAGACTTAACTCTGGTTTTGCTGTGAAGTGGAATAACCCTAAAAGTGTACTGTACATGTGCTTATAACTTTTTCAACACTTTATATCACTTTTGGCAACAGTGTAGATCAAGCTCTGACAGCTGACATCTGGATCCACACTATTATTTATCCACATGAAGATCTTAAATTATAATAACTGGGCCTGATCTGGATCTAAACTGTTTGACATTAGTACTCTGATGGGTTTCAAAAAAGTTTATTTTGATAAAAAAAACCCTGAAAAACAGCAGACCAAAATAAAGCAAGCAAATTTACCGTTGGCAAATCATGATTATATTATCACTTTTTGCATATAGGTTATCAGCAAAGGACACTAGTAGGCAAAGAATTAAGGGTTTTAAAATTGTATCACCTTCAAGTAGGTCAATAGTCTCCCCTTGATCTTCTTCAGCATTGAAATTACTATCACCGTCTCCTTGATGTAGTCCTATAGCTGCTGCAAACCTCGCCACGGCCCCTTCAAGGGACTTCTGGGTAACATTGTGCCATTCGTGGAGAGCCTGCTTAGCCAGACGTCTGATACGAATCTTCTCATTCTCTCTGAATGGTAAGAAAATAATAATATTCTTCGTAAATTTCAAACGCAGATGTGGTCTAAAACAGGCCATTTTAGATATCATTGACCAATTGTGCTTAAAATGGGTCCTTTTACAAGCCAGATGATTTCGCATAATTGGTCTAAAACAAGCTATTTCAGAATATCACAGATATAGACTACATATGCTGGTTCTATAATAGGCCATTTTATATTATCATATGACTGGAGAGAATCCTGTATCTTGATTGCACAGTTTGTCTTCATAAATCTTTGTCTACCTGAAAACCGGTCTAAAATGGCCTGCAGGTTGATATAGGATGAAAACCAGCTCAAACTAGTTACCACAGGTCGATATTTTTAACACTTTTCTTAAACATTGCCCTCTAGAGAGTTAAAGATAGCATGATGAATATGAAATTAGCATGGGCTGCATGAAATTGATGGTTTTCTGTTTCATCTCCAAAATGAATTTAACAACAGTTTTTGTTTTGTTTGTTCACTTGTGTTTAGTTGTTTGAATAAAACAAAATGTAAAAAAAAAAAAAAAAGCTTTATAATTTACATTCTGCATTCAGAGAATTTATATACATTTCAAAATGCAAAATACTACATAAAATATTTTAAAAACAGTTGCTAAAACTTATCAGAAAGTTCTTAGATTGAACCTGACCATTCCAAGGCGGTGCTTCTTTTGTGGATAATTTATGTTATTTCTGTCCTGTTTTGTTATGCTTTCATGCACGTCTGTTTGATGATGCATTGTGGTCACCTGCTGGGAAAGGGCTGACCTCTACGCTCTCGTTTGTGATGTCTAATTGTGACGTTGTCACTTTCCCATTGGTATCCTGGGTCAGGTGTGGTGCTTGATTGTATTGATTCCTGATTTTTGCCCTCTTTCTTACTTCAACAATACAAATCTAGTTACAATAGTGAAAGTAAAAAATTTTCAGACAAAATTGAAAAGCCATATAACAAAACAGTTATTGACTTCAATTTTGGTAGACATAAGAATTTATCTATTTTTAAAAATGATATTCTGAATATTCATAGAGCCCTGGCAGCACAGGTAAACACATTTTTTGAGCTTAAAATTGTAAATGTTTTCTTACCCGTCAGTTTTATGGGTCCTCAAAAGAACTGTCTCATTGCGACGGTTCGTTTGAGTAACCACAACATATGCTTTGGTTGAGAAAAAAAAAATAGTTACGCACTCTTAAGTAAAGCCCTTGGCGTATATCACTTTTTGGGGTAGATAAATCCTTATGTTTTTGTTAAGGTAGACTGGATTTACCCTAAAACTCTTTTTTATATTTATGTAGACTGTGCTACCTAAAACACTCAATTATTTAGTCTGGACTAACCTTGCAATGAGAGTGGCTCTAAAGTGGCGTCTCCAAAAGTTGAACAACTGCCTAACTCTGTTATCTGCCTGCTGCTGTTGCAGCTGGGTGACACACTCCTCTGTGTAATTCTGTTGAACTTGTAACATCTGTCGCCAATGATCAAAGTACTCACGCTTGATACTCATTACAGTTTCCTGCAAATATTATGACAAAAATTAAATGAATCATTCTCTTTTGCCAAAACAAACATTTCCTGGTGAGAATCCGAAAAATATAATAAAATTCTTTGACCCATTCCTTCATGAATATTCATGCTAGGGTTCATCCACTATGAATAATTGTATAAATAAACTTTCATGTTGGTACATTGAGCAAAAATACTTGTCAGATCCACTTGTGTAGGATTAGATATATCATATTTCCATAAGCAAACAGGGCAGACCCTGATCAGGCAGCTCTTACTAGAGCTGCCTGATTTGGGTCTGCTCTGTTTGCAAACATGTTATAAGGCGTCTCTATGAGGTAAAGGTTTAACATGGTTGTGTTTTAAAAAAATTGCATGCTGGGTAGTTTTTCTTGCTTTTGTTCTCATCTGCAGACTTTTTTCAAAATAAACTTTTTCAAAAAATTATTTCAGTAAAAATAATATAGCAAGAAGTGAGCAAAGCTCACATACCCCCGGCGGTAGCCATCAGAGGTTGTAACTCTTTCAGAGAAAAGACAAAATTGTCAAAGATTTCATAATCCTAAATCAAGTAGTTTCTGAGAAAACTTTGATGAAAAATTGTCCATATGTGTTATATAAGAGTGACAGAAGGAAAAATTGAAAATTTGAAAAAAGAAGGCAAAATGAGGATTAGCACCTTAGTTTTCATTTACACACTACACTTCTCCTACCTGAAAGTCCAAAAATAATTTCATAATCCTAAATCAAGTAGTTGCTGAGAAAACTCTGACAAAAACGTCCATATGTGTTATATAGGAGTGACAGAAGGAAAAATTGAAAAAGAAGCCAACATGATCGTTAGCATCTTTATTTTCATTTACACAATACACTTAGCCTACTTGAAGGTGTACACTAAATTTGAAAACACTGGCTCCTATGGGAGCCGAGAGATCTGCGACAGAAATTTTCATTGGAGAGAAAGAAAAATTAATAAATAAAGGGACTGATAAGCAATATGTGGCTGTTCTTTTGCTACACAATACAACTAATCACTATCAAGCTTTGTACCAAAGGACGTGTAACGGTTTGGCCGTTTTTTGGCCCACGATGGATTTGGCTGAAATTTGAATATATGGTGGTTTGATCTTTGCCCTTTCATATGAGCATGTTTTTGAATTAACGACGGCATATGCAGTCACATGAATTAAAGTTTCTCACTAGTGTGTATAAACAGAGGTTTGTTCAAGAATGTGGATATTTTTGAAGATGCAACTAGCAAACTGACCTCAAACATAAAACCAAACATGCGTATGTTTATGCTCGTCATGCCTATGTCGTAATTTGAGCTAACACTACCACCATTAATTAAAAATTATGCTAAAACTTGGCTAAACACTGTGTTTACGATTACCCTGATGATATGTTGTTTTTAGGTGTAATATATATTGAACATTTAGTGCTTTATCGCCTTTTTTAGTTAATCAATAGCTCAAACAAGCCTATTCCGGTTTATTCATATCAATATAATCAGTACGACATGTACACAAGCGTGCATGTAACATGTTAAACGCGGCATTACATGCGCAATCTATTTTTTGTTAGATTAGTATGAAACATGAATATAAATAGTTATAAAGCAATAGAAATGATAATGGAAGCTTTGAACACTTTTTTTTGCTCACAGCCACAATTATTAAATAGATACATGTGAGTGTTGTATATATGTCTGTTCATCTGTCAGTTCGTCTGTATGTCACACATTTGTGTCTGTGACGTATCTTCCAAACACCTGATTCGATTATAAGATTAATTCACAAAACTGTGCACCTTTGTGGATGAACATGCAGAATAAATGAATACTTTAAGGCCATGTCAAAGCAGGCGGTCATAGGTTACATGTACAGAATGCATATCTGCTCCATATTTTACGCATGTCCCAGCTCAGATATCCAACAGTCGTGATAGCGCTGTGGTCTATATTACTTACCTATTATCTTACGTGTAACTAAGGGATCGCAGTTCACAATCCCCAAGAAACATATGTTTTGTGTCATTGTGCAAGACCCTTCATCTTTATTGCGTAATACATGTTCAACCGAGGAAACGTCATGACTGAAATATGGTTCACTGTAACGTAGAGCAGTGACGTAGAGCATTAAAACACTTAGTCGTGTTTCAAGCATTTGTGGTGCAGACATCTATTTCAAGGGTGACAACTTCCGTCAATGCAGGGATTTCGAACCGTTTGAACAAAATACATTGTGTTTTGATAAAGGTGAATAAACATCTAAAATAGAGTATTTCGATCCTTGAATATTAAATGTATGTGTTTGTATGTACCAGTGACTATTTACCATCTGCAGATAAGTGGTTGTTGTATATATACTGCATTATTTTAGCAAACACTTTACGAGAGCGATATTCCTTGAGGAAACAAACAGTTAAGCACAGATATTGTGCAGATGTTAGCATGAAAAGCGCATTACACTCATTATGAATAAAATGCTTGTGGCGTTCGCATTCATGCCATTGGCTGTTTTATACATGCTTTCTTGCATAAATAAAAATGAATTGAAAAGAACAAAACTAAATCAAAGAATTACATTGGTTTATTTGCGACAAAATCTGCGCCACCTATATACATCATATATGTACATGAGAAGTTACGAACTTCAAAAAAATACAGATAGGTGTTAGTTTTGAGGGTCAGTTACAATATATATTGAGAGTGTGCATTTGTATACATCACACCAGCTCCTTTTTGTTTAAATAACTTCACTTTAATAATATTACCATTAAACTGACACAGTTCTATCAAAATTTTGGAATCATATAAAATGATTCCTATATCTGTGCTGTGAAGTAGCTTTTTGCTCTACCTTATGAACCGCTAGATGAATTTCATCGAAACTTGCACAGATACTTATCTGGGACAGCCAAAACGAATTATAAGATTTCGGTGACCTCAACCTTATTTACAAGGCCACCAGGGACATATATAAAAAAAAAAAAGGCGTGTCTGTACTCTATCTTCCTAACCAATGACCAGATTTTTACAAAACTGACACAGATAACTCATTGGGAAGACCTTAATGAATGACTAGAATTCGGTCAAATTGACCTTAATTCCAAGATCACCAGCGTCACATAACTCCTTTAAGCGGGTAGGGGGACAACTCTATCTAATGTTATATACTTTCCATTCCTAACTACTCTAGTATGGCCATATTAAACAGTGTCTGCCCTGTAATTTGAGAATACCAATAATTGATTATTTTTCCTCATGCTCCAACGAATGATCACATAATTTTCCATTTTTGACAATCTTAATTCAAAGCAATGGGTCATGCCAAAACAAAAGTGGCGGTGAGCTGTCTTTTTAAAAGCAGATTGTACCAAAGAACTGTCTCCAGAAATCTATGTATCAGTTAAAGAAGGGGGCACAACAAACTCTCTCCTTGCACCTTCTCTCTCCGCTGGTCTCTCTCCCTTTCAAATTAGACTCACATTTACTGAAATGTTGTTGTATTTGCTTTTCAAACGCAATATACCCGAGGACTGTTTGTGAGAAATAATATTGATACGAGCTTGCTAATATGTACATTGTATTCCAATATTGTACGGGAATCTTACGTCTCTCCAGTGATTTTAGTATTGTCCGATTTTATTAACCTGACACAGGTGCATAATTTCACGGTCAGTGCACAATATCATTTTACCTTCCGTCGACTTTCGGTACACTAACACTACCACCATTAATTAAAAATTATGCTAAAACTTGGCTAAACACTGTGTTTACGATTACCCTGATGATATGTTGTTTTTAGGTGTAATATATATTGAACATTTAGTGCTTTATCGCCTTTTTTAGTTAATCAATAGCTCAAACAAGCCTATTCCGGTTTATTCATATCAATATAATCAGTACGACATGTACACAAGCGTGCATGTAACATGTTAAACACGGCATTACATGCGCAATCTATTTTTTGTTAGATTAGTATGAAACATGAATATAAATAGTTATAAAGCAATAGAAATGATAATGGAAGCTTTGAACACTTTTTTTTGCTCACAGCCACAATTATTAAATAGATACATGTGAGTGTTGTATATATGTCTGTTCATCTGTCAGTTCGTCTGTATGTCACACATTTGTGTCTGTGACGTATCTTCCAAACACCTGATTCGATTATAAGATTAATTCACAAAACTGTGCACCTTTGTGGATGAACATGCAGAATAAATGAATACTTTAAGGCCATGTCAAAGCAGGCGGTCATAGGTTACATGTACAGAATGCATATCTGCTCCATATTTTACGCGTGTCCCAGCTCAGATATCCAACAGTCGTGATAGCGCTGTGGTCTATATTACTTACCTATTATCTTACGTGTAACTAAGGGATCGCAGTTCACAATCCCCAAGAAACATATGTTTTGTGTCATTGTGCAAGACCCTTCATCTTTATTGCGTAATACATGTTCAACCGAGGAAACGTCATGACTGAAATATGGTTCACTGTAACGTAGAGCAGTGACGTAGAGCATTAAAACACTTAGTCGTGTTTCAAGCATTTGTGGTGCAGACATCTATTTCAAGGGTGACAACTTCCGTCAATGCAGGGATTTCGAACCGTTTGAACAAAATACATTGTGTTTTGATAAAGGTGAATAAACATCTAAAATAGAGTATTTCGATCCTTGAATATTAAATGTATGTGTTTGTATGTACCAGTGACTATTTACCATCTGCAGATAAGTGGTTGTTGTATATATACTGCATTATTTTAGCAAACACTTTACGAGAGCGATATTCCTTGAGGAAACAAACAGTTAAGCACAGATATTGTGCAGATGTTAGCATGAAAAGCGCATTACACTCATTATGAATAAAATGCTTGTGGCGTTCGCATTCATGCCATTGGCTGTTTTATACATGCTTTCTTGCATAAATAAAAATGAATTGAAAAGAACAAAACTAAATCAAAGAATTACATTGGTTTATTTGCGACAAAATCTGCGCCACCTATATACATCATATATGTACATGAGAAGTTACGAACTTCAAAAAAATACAGATAGGTGTTAGTTTTGAGGGTCAGTTACAATATATATTGAGAGTGTGCATTTGTATACATCACACCAGCTCCTTTTTGTTTAAATAACTTCACTTTAATAATATTACCATTAAACTGACACAGTTCTATCAAAATTTTGGAATCATATAAAATGATTCCTATATCTGTGCTGTGAAGTAGCTTTTTGCTCTACCTTATGAACCGCTAGATGAATTTCATCGAAACTTGCACAGATACTTATCTGGGACAGCCAAAACGAATTATAAGATTTCGGTGACCTCAACCTTATTTACAAGGCCACCAGGGACATATATAAAAAAAAAAAAGGCGTGTCTGTACTCTATCTTCCTAACCAATGACCAGATTTTTACAAAACTGACACAGATAACTCATTGGGAAGACCTTAATGAATGACTAGAATTCGGTCAAATTGACCTTAATTCCAAGATCACCAGCGTCACATAACTCCTTTAAGCGGGTAGGGGGACAACTCTATCTAATGTTATATACTTTCCATTCCTAACTACTCTAGTATGGCCATATTAAACAGTGTCTGCCCTGTAATTTGAGAATACCAATAATTGATTATTTTTCCTCATGCTCCAACGAATGATCACATAATTTTCCATTTTTGACAATCTTAATTCAAAGCAATGGGTCATGCCAAAACAAAAGTGGCGGTGAGCTGTCTTTTTAAAAGCAGATTGTACCAAAGAACTGTCTCCAGAAATCTATGTATCAGTTAAAGAAGGGGGCACAACAAACTCTCTCCTTGCACCTTCTCTCTCCGCTGGTCTCTCTCCCTTTCAAATTAGACTCACATTTACTGAAATGTTGTTGTATTTGCTTTTCAAACGCAATATACCCGAGGACTGTTTGTGAGAAATAATATTGATACGAGCTTGCTAATATGTACATTGTATTCCAATATTGTACGGGAATCTTACGTCTCTCCAGTGATTTTAGTATTGTCCGATTTTATTAACCTGACACAGGTGCATAATTTCACGGTCAGTGCACAATATCATTTTACCTTCCGTCGACTTTCGGTATTTACCGTAAGTTTTACGAGAGTTTTGCAAGTACTAATCCAGATAATGAAACGTTTTGCACTGTACTACTGACTAGTCAAGTGGTTTTGGTACATAGTTTACAAGCAAAAGGTCCTGAGTTCGAGTACACGTAAGTTCTTTTTTTTGTATTTTACCTCTTTATTCGATTCGTTTAACTTCATTATTATAGATTTACCACGACCTCTGAGTAATGTCCTTTGGATCATCATATTCAAAAGGTTGATGCGTAACGCATACACTGAGCCAGTCTGTCTGGAAAATCTGTGTACTTCAAAATAGAATTGTATACGTAATAAAACGCCTGAGACCCCTATTTCTAGATCCGTATTTTCAATTTTGTAAATATGGTCACGCTTCAAAGTTATTTGTTTATCTATACTTGCATTTGTTATTGTTATTTTTGTAGGATCCTCACCGAGAACGTTTACCGTACACTCGATATGTGAAGTTGAATCTCTGTGCTTTTGATATATATTTTTTAAAGTAATCACAGATATTTAAAAAAAAATCTGGTTTGCCTTAGTGCCAAGACTTAATGCATACTTTTCTTCAAACAACTTGTATAGTGAATACATTTTAACCATATGTTTTGGCTATAATATGGAACAATACTTTTCAATAATCTCTGAAGATGTTTTGGACAGACTGGCTCATTGTACGCGTTACGCATCAACCTTTTGAAATAGAACGATCCAAAATTTCATTCCTGAGAAGTCGTGGTACATTTATAATAAATGAAATTAAACGAATCGAATAAAGGTAAAAAAACACACAAACACGTGGACTCGAACTCACGACCTTTTGGTTGTAAACTCTGTATCATAACCACTTGACTAGTCAGTAGGACGGTACAAAACATTTAATTATCTGCATAAGTACTTGCAAAATTCCTGTAAAACTTACGGTAAATGCCGAAGGTCGACGGAACGTAAAAATATCTTGTGCACTAACCGTGAAATTATGCACCTGTGTCAGGTTAATAAAATCGGACAATACTCTCAGTGCTTTGATAAGTATGAATTGAATAGTACATTTCAGGATAAAATTTGCAGAAAAAGTCTTTTTACAGTATTTGCCACATGCGGAACCGGCTCAGAGTTACCATTTTATGGTGTAATATTATATGCACAATAAAATGAGAAATAGTTTTATCCGGTTCCGCATGTGGACATGTATGTAATTGAGTCACGAACTACACGAGGGTGTTTGGTTTTACCATAGACTTAGTGTTAAGTGTGGTTGACAGGGCATGCATTTAACCCCAAAATATATCATAAAAATACATTTTAATGAAGAAAATAAATTGTGGACATTAAACTAGAGACTGTTAGGTATCATTTGGTAATATTTTGGAGGGATTTCTTTACAATCGATTTTTTACTGTAAAAGTGGGCCATTTGTAATACAAAACCGTTACACGTCCTTTCAGAATCCTAACTCAAGTAGCTGCTGAGAAATCTTTGACAGAAAAAATGTCTATATGTATTATATAAGAGTGAAAGAAGGAAAAAAAATGAAAATTTGAAAAAAGAAGGCAAAATGAGGATTAGCATCTTAATTTCCATTTCCACAGTACACTTTGCCTTCCTGAAGGTGTACACAAAATTTGAAAACAATGGCTCCAATAGGAGCTGCATCTTTATTTTCATTTACACAATACACTTAGCCTACTTGAAGGTGTACACTAAATTTGAAAACACTGGCTCCTATAGGAGCCGAGAGATCTGCGACAGAAATTTTCATTGGAGAGAAAGAAAAATTAATAAATAAAGGGACTGATAAGCAATATGTGGCTGTTCTTTTGCTACACAATACAACTAATCACTATCAAGCTTTGTACCAAATTTCAGAATCCTAACTCAAGTAGTTGCTGAGAAATCTTTGACAGAAAAAATGTCTATATGTATTATATAAGAGTGAAAGAAGGAAAAAAAATGAAAATTTGAAAAAAGAAGGCAAAATGAGGATTAGCATCTTAATTTCCATTTCCACAGTACACTTTGCCTTCCTGAAGGTGTACACAAAATTTGAAAACAATGGCTCCAATAGGAGCTGAGAAATCTGTGACAGAAATTTCCATTGGAGAGAAAGAAAAATGAACAAATAAAAGGACTGATAAGCAATATGTGGCTGTTCTTTTCTTACACAATACAACACATCACTATCAAGCTTTGTACCAAATTTCAGAGTCCTAACTCAAGTGGTTGCTGAGAAATCTTTGACAGAAAAAATGTCCATATGTATTATATAAGAGAGAAAGAAGGAAAATTTGAAAAAAGAAGGCAAAATGAGGATTAGCATCTTAATTTCCTTTTACACAGTACACTTTGCCATCCTGAAGATGTATACAAAATTTGAAAACACTGGCTCCAATAGGAGCTGAGAAATCTGTGACAGAAATTTCCATTGGAGAGAAAGAAAAATGAACAAATAAAGGGACTGATAAGCAATATGTGGCTGTTCTTTTGTTACACAATACAACTCATCACTATCAAGCTTTGTACCAAATTTCAGAATCCTTACCCAAGTAGTTGCTGAGAAATCTTTGACGAAAAAAAAAGTTTACAGACAAACAAACAGACAAACAAACAAACATAATTACAGAAAAGGCAAAAACTATATACCCCCTATATACTTCGTACCGGGGGTATAATTATGGAGACAGAGGGTTTGGATCCAGATAAAGACTGACATTCTGTTAGTCCTCATCTGGGTACAAACTCTTTGCAAAGGTTTATCAGCAGAAGACAAAAGTTGCTGGTTAAGAGACATCAATACTATAGCAGACAACTTATTTCATGATACAATTAACGGTTAACTATTAAAACAATGCCATTTTAGTAGCAGACAACAAATTTTATGATGTCTGTCCTGATCTGGGTCCAAACTGCTTGCAAAGGTTATAATTCAGCAGACGACAAAAGACCCTGCTAGCAAAAACAGAGTTAAACTTACATATTCCACTTTCTCCATATGCTTCTGTTGGAGCTGTCTGAGTGTCAGCGTACTCCAGAAGTTGAAGGAATTCCGCACCAACTGCTTATCATGGAACTGTTCGGCGAGGTGTTTACGTTGTATGACAAACCTCCAGCCCTGTAGGCAACTGACGCCCAATTTCATTAGCGATCTCTTCGTGAAGTCTTTCTGAACTTGGTTAGCAAGATATTGACGTCTGTAAGAAAAAGGGCAAGCATTATTATGGAGATATACAAAAATAAGACAAAGACCTGATTTCCTTGAAGATCAATGCAAAAAGGCCAAGGTTATTGACCTCTTTTTGTATTTTTGTATTAAGCATCTTAAATTAACAAGCTTTTGGTGTAATTTACCAGTTTCATCATAAAAGAATATAATTTGAGCCGCTTCATGTGATATCCAACAATGAGACATTTTGACATTAATAGACTCAAACAAGCCTGTGCAGCATCCCTTATAAGCTTAGAAACTCCAAATGCTGTTCGGACAGTAGCTTAACAGTCATAGATTATTCATGCCACTAGCATAGGCTCTGACCAGACTGTGCATATCCGCAGGCTGGTCTGAGCCTTTGCTTTTCTCACATACCACATTGTTGAAAATCTCATGCGGGGGCTCATTTGTCATTTGCTGGACCAAAATTCTTTTATCTTGGCAGTCAATGTACAAGGCAGTACTAATTCAATATTGTGTTTACCCTAATTATTTTGACAAACTGCCATGCGCATACAGTTTAAACCCAGGTCTGACTGTTTCTACACCTCATCAGGCATGCACAGTCTGATCAGTGACTTCGTTATTTGCTTTCAAGAAAGTATGGTGGCTCTACTTGCTGCAGGCAAAATTTCAATATTCTGGCTACTCTCTGTAGCTGAGCAGACTGGTTTGAGCCTTACTTAAACGCAAAACCCCAAAGACAGCTTTTCTCGCCTTGAGATAATAAACATCTGCTTCCTTGCAGAAGGAGCCCATTTTTACGGCAAGATGGTATAAGTGTTCGCCTGTAGATACAGTATGTTAGGTTTGATTCCTGGCTGGGACAGCTTTTTTTTTTTGCGCTATGACAAATATTGCGTCCACTGTAAATAAACCACACTATGACTATACTGCACATAAATATCTCCCTTGGTCTCATTTCAATTGACTGGGATGTGTAATTCCTCTACCGAAAAATTAGAGGGACAAATATAAAAAACGAGGTGGTGAATGTCACAGAGTCAACTGGAGTGACACACTTCTATTTTCTTGTTGGACTTTTTTCACTCTACCACAGAATACTAACCTCCATGTGTTATATTTCTTCCTCAGCTGAATCTTCTGGAAGGTGAGTTCACTTTTCTTACATTGTCTTTTCTGTCTCACAAGATCTAGCCAACTCTTGAAACACCTATAGATGCAAATAACCTTTTAAAGTGTCCTACCTATTGTGCTCCGCCAACCGCCTAAAACATCATTACATAGTTTGTTTGTTTGGTTTGGTTCTTTACGTCCCAGCCAACAACTATGGTCATGTCGGGATGGTCAGTTCGCCTAACCACACTTTTTTTCCTGGGCAAGCTTGACTAAGCGGTTAACCAGTACTTCATGCACATACTTTCACTTGGAAATGACAACAACCTTTTTTGAATCAGAGGAAGGGAGGAGAATGGCAGTAGAAATTATTTCATGATCAATCTCCGCGAAAGTATGGGACTGGGTCGGGATCTAACTCTGAACCCTGGATCTGCAGTCAGACAAGTATCTGCAGTCAGACGAGTATCTGCAGTCAGACGCATTACCAACTGAAACATCAATTACATGAGATGACCAGAGTTATATCATATTATCAGAACTAGCATAATGGCAATGTTATGTCATAATTTTAAGGCAATTGGTTAAGAATGAATGTCAAAAAATCAATTGTTTCTTATTCTCAACTGAAACATATGTTGTGGGTACCCAAAAGATTCATCTCAATGAGATAATTTTTTTGAGAACCCAAAACTCATTTAAAACTGATAGTTAAGAAAATATTGGTAATTTTACGCTAAAAAAATTAGTTTATCTGAACCTATGATTGGAATATTATCCTAAGCTATATGTATGCCAGTATATGAGTAATGCACCAGTCATTTGTATCCACCGCTCTTCCACCTACGGATAGTGATTTTCACTTTTCAGAGCCCTGGTATAATCTCTGCCCTGTAGGGTCAAGCTGATGGTAACAAACCTGCTCTTTGCCCCACCCTACACAACTAAAAATCCCACCAGAGTAAGTGTCCCAATGTTATAACCCCCACACTTCCCCGGCAATGCAGTGACAATCCAAAAGTGCTTGCCCTGCACCTTAGCCCGGCTATTCCATGTGTATCCCCGTAGGTGGGGGGGGGGGGGGGGGGTTCCCTCGGGTACAAATGACCCAGATCAGACTGCTTCTGGTCAGGGTCTATCCACTTTGTTATTATGACAAGCATTTTTTTGAATTTCAGCCATAATATTTTATATTTTGTTATAGCAAATGTTCTAAAATATCGAACACTTTTCTCTTGCTGTTCTCAAATAAAATATAAGTTATTATGGCTGAAGTTCAAAAAATGCTTGTCATACTAGCAAAGTGGATAGACCTTGACCAGAAGCAGTCTGATCTGGGTCTGTGCTGTTTGCGTAAAGGCTTTTCGGTAGGCAATTAGTGTTCAAAATTTTAGATCATCTTCCAGGGGACAAAAATTCCACTTGCCCGCTTGTAATTACGAGTGAAATCTAGAAAGGACGAGTAATGCTTCCCAAGCACTCGTCCTGTGGGACAAGTGCTTTGGGAAGAATTACTCGAGGAAGTCATATTGCATATTACTCCCTTATGTTCTTTATTGCATACACTTTTAAAGGAGAAGTGCATGTGTTTGCAAGACAAGTGAAAATTGTAAGTCACTCGTCCTGCAGGACAAGTGCAATATTGAAATATTTTTGTCCCCTGTCTTCTGTACTTAGTATTTACATTGTGACAACTTTCTGTCTATATTCCATAACCATTGGTTTGATCTTCAACAGCTGTATAGTGGCGGACCTCCATCTGTCGAAGCAGTACCATAGCTGGGAGCGATCCAGAATAGCACGGACATCAGCGGCCTCCTGCTTCTCCGTCTCAATCAGACCTAGAGCTGCCCTCCATTTCAGGAAGAACACTGCAATAGCGAGTGGGTCATTATGGGTTTGGTACCACAAGCAGTATCACCCTGAGTAACTATGCATTTTGTTACTATATTTAGTAAAACATGTAATAAACATATTTGTGGCTCATGTGATACAGATTGCTATCTGACATTTTTCAACTCATACCCTAGCCAGCCATATAATCCAAAGAGTATCAGTAAAAGTTGTTTTGGTTTAGTTCTAAACATCCCAGTCAACAGCTATGGTCATGTGGGAACGGTCAGTTCACCTAGCCACACTTTTTTCCTCGGCAAGCTTGACTAAGCAGTTAACCAGTACTTTGTGCACATTTGTTTGTAACCGACAACAACCCTTCTTGAATCAACTGAAGGGAGAAGAATGACCGTAGAAATTATTTCATGATCAAACTCCATGAAGGTATGAGACCGGGCCGGGATTTAACTCTCGATCCCTGGATCTGCAGTCAGACATGTTACCGACTGTGCTATGCAGCCAGCCGAACAGTAAAAGTTGAAATTTTTCCAAAGACTTTTACTTTGGAATTCAAACTTAAAAACTTGCTGTATGCCCCCAAAATATAAAAAAAAAAAAAAAATCAAATTCGAAGGATCAAATGTCAAAAGATAATGTGTATATAAATCATAAAAGCTATTATGATCTGCATAATTGAAAATTTTTGAGTTGGACTTTCTATAGAAAGTTAATATGTCGTAAAAATAGATTTACAAAGGTAATGTTAAAGTGACGTTATATAAAGCTTCCTTACCTTTATTTTTAAGGACACAACACAGTGACTTTGCCAGGGGTGAGTCACTATCTAGTCTAATGCTCTACCTACTGAGTCACTGTGCTCTGTGTACTTGGAGTCTAAATTATAAGCAGGGTTCCCACAGAAATTCAAAAACACAATTCCATGATTTTCCATAATCAACAATGTAATTTCCATGACTATTTAATGCATGGTCTCCAACTTCCCCTTTTAGCGGGCATCTTCACCATGCAGAGCAAAAATGTGGAATGCAGCAACAGCAATGTATTTAAATAAGCATGCTTGAAGACCATGCATATATTTTGAAATAATTAAAACTTGAAACCACCAGTAGCCAGAAAACTAGCTGTCAGACATACAAAACTTGTGTGTCTGACCGCTAGTTTTCTGGCTACTGGTGGTTTCATCAAATTATTTCACAAAATTCCATGATTTTTCCATGATTTTTCAAATTTTTCAAATTCCATGATTTTTACTTGCAGGAACTTTTTTCGTATTTTTCCATGATTTTCATAGTTTGTTGTAATCCTGTAAAGTTGACTGTCCTAACCTTTTTGTGTGTTCAGCTGTCTTACTGGCTCTGTGTTAATGAGGAGCTGTTCCAAGCTGCTCCTGTGACAGATCATACGCCACTTCTCTGCCGCCCTTCTAACACAGGTGTTAGACCACAGTTGCAGTGATTTCTGCTCATCAAT
The DNA here is from genome assembly GCA_964019695.1 of Loripinus fragilis. NCBI lineage: Eukaryota > Metazoa > Mollusca > Bivalvia > Lucinida > Lucinidae > Loripinus > Loripinus fragilis. The sequence goes on from OZ026529.1 coordinate 39,033,141, forward strand.
CCTCATGTTGAAGTGAGACCGCCAGACCCCTAGGCATTTCTTCTCAACATACAGATGTTTCTTCCTTGTGTGTAAGTGTAGTCTCTTTCTACAATGCATGGGTAGAAGTTCAAATTATTTTTAAAAATCCTGAATTGAGCCACGACATGCGATTTCCAACAATGTGGCATTTTGACAAGTGTAGACTCAAGATGAGCCTGTGCAGCCTCCTTTTAAGCTTAGAAACTCCAAAAGAAGTTCAGTCAGTAGCTTAATACTCATAGAATATTCAAGCGACTAGCAAAGGCTTTGATCAGACTGCGCGTATGCGCAGGTTGATCTGAGGCTTTGCTGGTCGCACATACCACATTGTTGGAAATCTCATGCCACGGCTCAATTTGAGAAAATAAAATCTTTAAACTGGCATTATGCCTACAAATCATGAACAATTTTAGGTTTAAATAGTGAATTGCCCTTAGATAAACTGAAAATAATTCAGAGATCTGAAGCTATTATATTCTTGTGAATTCAGTATTTTGAGGCTGACTTTCTATGGATTTTTGTTTGTTTGTTTGGCTTGATATTTTACGTCCCAGTCAACAGCTATGGTCATGTTGAGACGGTCAGTTCACCTAACCACACATTTTCCTGGGCAAGCTTGACTAAGCAGTTAACAAGTACTTTTGCACATACTTTCGCTTTTAACTGACAAGAACGCTTCTTGAATCAAAGATAGGAGGAGATTGATGGTAGAAATTATTTCATGATCAATCTCCACACAATGAGACTGCAGAGACTAGCTAGAATTTTGTATGAAACAGGTTTAGGTTATTATACAATGTAGAGTGAATAGCAAAAGTGCTGATCAGACTAAGCAGATGTACTGGCTGGTCTACTTCTTTGTGGTTTGCATGCAACAAGATCAGGTTTTCTACCAATGAGGCCCATGGAAAACAGACTAATTTTCAAAATGATTGCTGACAATCATTAAACTCAACCCAAGACGACATTAGCAGCAATCCAAAAAGGCATACATTTAGCCTGTTAACTTGCCACAATGGTCTTAGCATGCAGCCGAAACCTATTTTGGGTGCTCAAAAGTACAGTCTCTATAGTTTTTGTTTGCGTTGTTGCCCTGTCCCAGTCAAAGATTTTTCAGTCCATCATGTTGGGGAGATTTTCTGTCTTCTTGGGTTAAACCAGTACTAAGTACTGGTGAGACATTTCTTTTGAGTACCCACAACATGTGGTTTGGATGAGAAATAAGAATATTAACTCTTTGCATGCTGGTAATTTTTCATGATTTTTTGTCTGCTGATTTTTTCTCAACAAAATCTTTCTTTCGTGAATACCATCAGAGTGACAAACAGTTTGGTTCCAGATCAGGGCCGACATCTTCTGGGTCCTGATCTGGGTTCAAACTGTTTGCAAAGGTTATCAGTAGACAATGAAAAAAGTCAATAAGCAATGCTTATTAGATACCCCCCGCACAGTAAGAGTCAGTGAAAAAACTTGGCAAGTTATAGTTTGAACAAGAAGACCTTAGTTTTGATAAGAAGATTTCAGTAGAATCTGTGCAAACAAAAATTATAAACTCCTTCATGCATATGTTCAATGTGTCTACATTGTATCCGCAAAGTATCAAATTTCTCCATCAAAAGCTGTAGTAGGAGTTGATCGGCCCATAAAGGCACTATCCATGCATATACAAAAGCCATATAAGGGAATAATTGTCTATATTCTCACAGTTGTCATTTTGTCAAAATTATTTTTGTGAACCAAACTCCTTCATGCATATGTTCAATGTGTCTGCATTGTATCAGCAAAGTATCAAATTGTTCCATCAAAAGCTGTAGTAGGAGTTGATCAGCCCATGAAGGCACCATCTATGCATATACAAAAGCCTAATGAGGGAAAAATTGTCTAAGTTCTCACAGCTGTCATTTTGTCAAAATTATCTTTTCTGAACTAAACTCCTTCATGCATATGTTCAATGTGTCTACATTGTATAGGAAAAGTATCAAATTGTTCCATTGAAAGCTGTGGTAGGAGTTGATTGGCCCGTATATGGCCTATAATAGCATAAGCACAAAGCATTATATTAAAAGCCATTTAGAACTACAAAGGGAAATAACTCTAATAGAATTGGCCCCTAGCCCTTACTTTTTTGTCTCAAGTATTTGTCTTGCATATATGAACATGTTTGCAAGGTTTGATGAAAATCCAGCAATGACTCTTCGAGTTATTAAGGAAAAAGCACTATAGTAAAAGCCATTTAGAACTACAAAGGGAAATAACTCTAATAGAATTGGCCCCTAGCCCTTACTTTTTTGTCTAAAGTATTTGTCTTGCATATATGAACATGTTTGCAAGGTTTGATGAAAATCCAGCAATGACTCTTCGAGTTATTAAGGAAACAAAGCGTTACGGACGGACGGACGGACGGACACACGGACGGACGGACGCACGGACTGACGGACGGATGCACGGACAACGTGAAAACAGTATACCCCCTACAAACAAAGTTTGCGGGGGGTATAACAAAAGTTGCTGCTAGCAAGGAAAGAGTTGATACTGAATTTACTCCTGTTTTATCTGTAGACCAAAAGCACTTACTTGAGATCTTTCTGGTAGACAGTATAGCCATGCCAAAGACGAAGTGTGTGTCTCTGTAGAACAGATTCGATACATTCCACCGCTACAGCTCTCCTTCGCTTCATAATAATCACCGAGTTACACCAGTACTTCAGGGCACGATACATGATCTTCTGTCTGAGGTACGCGTCAACAGCTTCATTCTGGTGTATCAATTGCTCATGCCGTTTGCTCCACTTGGCGAACATGTGCCTAAAAAAATAATTTCAACCATGTTTTAACCCCCGCGTGAAAGTTTTAAAATTCCCAAATCCTAAACTTAAAAAATCCAAATCTTGAAAAAAATTGCAAAATGCCTACAAAATATTATCAATTTCAAATAAGAATGGCCTATTGTCTTTCAGTAAAACTAAAGATAAATCTAATATGCTAATTATTACCTGCCTAATTTCAGGATTTTGAGGCTTACTTTCTATGGAAAGTCAGCCTCAAGGCAGGGTTTTACACCAAGTTGAAAGTTTGGGGGTCCTTGGGACTCAACTTTGATTATGATGGGGGTCCCATCATTGAAAATGAGGGTCCCATCTTTTTTATATAAGAGTAGAATTTTGGAAGGTAGTACATCCTACTGTGAAGGGATTCGAACAGGCCTTAGCTGTCAAACAGGTGTCGCAAAACATCATGTCATTTTCAACCATTTGTATCTACCTTAAGATCAGGGTTCATACAGACTTGTCAAAACAAAATTCCCTGACATTTCCCTGACTTTTCCCTGACGCCAATCCAAATTTCCCTGACATAACCGTACTCGCCGGAGAAATTGAATTGTATGCAAACCATTGAGTAAAAGAACAGTTTACAGCTCTTTCAATTTTGAGTGATTTTTCTGTACTTTGCAATGTTTTTATTCAAGCTTTAAAGCTGCTTAGTCTGTAACTTTTGATCTTTTAATTTTTGAAATAATGTTTCTATTTTTCAAGAACACAGTAAAAAAACTAAAATTCAGCTATACATTTCACCAATTCCGTAAATCTTTACAAATTATCAGTATCAAAACAACAGCATTTATGTTAAAACTTGACTGTCTATAACTATTGGAGGGACGCAAATAATTACCAACAAGAGAAAAACACCTGTTTTTATAAGAATATTCACTTTTCCATGCAGTTTTTGGCTATAGTGGACAGATTTATTGTGAAACCTTAAACTTAATTCTGCTTCTACAAATGATTTAAAAAGAAAATCAAATTTTTCGAAAAATGTTCAAAGTTACAGACTATGCAGCTTTAAAGCATGTGTATAGTAAAAACAGATTGGCACATTACTCTATGTAAAAAACTTTCAAAATGTGGATGTTGACCTCTAAATTTAATCCCCTCTACAGCCACCTGTAATGCAACCAGTATATAGAGGAAAGCATTATTGGCTGGGTGTGGAATATTTCATTGTAAAAGCTACAATATAATGTTCAGAAATGGGTTTTGATCAAATTTCACTTAAGCCCTGAATACAGCAAGACAACACATGACGAATTTTGAATTATCAGAACAGCTCACTCTTAGCACAAAGTGCTTTGGTAAGCTATCAAGAGGCTTAAAGAGCCTATACCAACCACTGACCTGAGTAGTTGATTTTATGGTTTCTGAAAATTTTTTGATGAGCCTATGGGAGAAAACAACCCCCTGGTGCGGTGGCTGCCAATTTGAACCCCAGGGGCATGGTGGGGAGGATTAAAGTAGTGAATCACTATGCACTGCTACAAACTAAATATAGCAGCTGTAGGTTTCATAGTTTCAGAGAAGATTTTTTAAAGTTATTCCCTGTTAAGGGTAAGTCTATCAAAGCTAATGAAACCAGTATGTGGATAATTCGGACCCCAAGAGCAATTGGGCATGGTTGGCATGATTTATGTTGGGGACCACCGAACATTGCTATGTGCTAAGTATATACTGTGGGCCTCATGGTTATAGAATAGAAGAGTTTTTAAGTTTTTACGATCATGAGTCTATGCAAGCTATTGATCCCCAGGGGCTTGACAAGTTTTCACCCAAGAGGCCTGATTGGTGGGATTTATGTAGGGGACAACTAGACATTGCTATACATACTAAATATATATAAGCTGTGGGCCTCAAGGTTTCAGATTTTTTCGTGTTTTTTTCCATTACAAGTCCGAGTCATTGGTCCACAGGGTATGGCCAGTTTGGACCCCAGGGACTTGATTGGCAGGATTTGTGTTGTGGAGCACTAGATGTTGCTACTACTAAATCACTTTGGTTTCAGAGAAAAAGATTGATTCATATGTTCTAGGAGATGATGCATTGATAAGTTAGGGGTGTTTCATGCAAACCAAACATCTATGCGTCTTGATCTACATCTGAACTAAGGGTGAGGCTGGTGCACCGTTAAACCGGTTTAAGCCCTCCAGTAAAATATTTTTACTGAAGGTTCCAAGGCGGTGCTTTTTTTTGTGGATCATATATGTTATTTTTTGTGGATCATATATGTTATTTCTGTCTTGTTTTGTTTTGTTATGCTTTCATGCACATCTGTTTGTTGATGCCTTGTGGTCACCTGCTGGGAAAGGGCTAATCTCGTTTGTGATGTCTAATTGTGACGTTGTCACTTTCCCATTGGTATCCTGGGTCAGTTGTGGTGCTTGATTGTATCGATTCCTAATCTTTGCCCTCTTTCTTACTTTTATAAAGTTTCTCCCATAATAAGTCTATGGAAGCTATTGTTCCCCAGGGTGTGGCCAGTTTTGACCCCAAAAACTGGACTTGCAGGATTTATATAGGGGACCACCAGCCATTAATGACATCACTAAATACATATTATATAAGCTGTGGGCCTCATAGTTTCTAAGAAGGTTTATAAAGATTTTCCCATTGTAAGTCTATGGGAGCTATATGTTGCCATGGCAACCACAATTCCTATCCAATCAGCCAAAAAACCTTAGGCTGCCTTTTCCTCTACCTGATGATTCTTTACATGAAATTTGATTACATTTGGCCAACTGACATTAGAGGCACACTTCTTTGAACATATGAATGGACGCCGAACCATTGCCATACTATATGTAATACCTCACTAGAGCTTTTGGCTAAGGTGAGCTAAAATGGGGTTGGGGAGGAAAGGGAAGCCAAATCCTTCCATCTTCTTAAGTTTAAAGCCATCTAAAGCTTTCAAAATAGTTTAGCTTGAATCCAAAATGTTAAGTAAAATGCCCAAGTCATTTTCTGTTTCTCATCATTTGATACAAAGTGGAAATAATTGTAAAATTCCCTGACATTTCCCTGACATTTTAGAAAACATTCATTTTTCCCTGACACAACATAAAATTCCCTGACAATTCCCTGACCTTGAAAAAATTTAAATTTCCCTGACATTTCCCTGACGCGTATGAGCCCTGAAGATAGATAGGAATTTTCGATCTTTTTTCAGGGCTGGTTTTTGAGATGATTCAGACTTAACTGACTCCGAACAGCAGCTTGAGGATGGTTCTTGGTCCTTTTCTGCATTTCTTTTGCCAAAAGAGTTTCTCAGATCGCTCTGTTCCGACATTTTAGCAGCCGTTTATTTCTAGTCTTTACACACTTGATCGTAAGAAAACCCAATAGGTGACAAGCGTCTATGCAATGATCGATAAATCAGAGCGGGAACGAGACATGATGGGATTTCAAAATGCCATAGCAACACAAATTTGACTGTTTTGACACACCTCCCGATATTATAGGTTAAACAGGAGCACCTGTCCTACTTATCTATAGATAGCCTGTAAATATGGGAAAACCCAAATCATTACGAAATAACTTTGGAATTTGGGATTTTAATGAAAGGCACAACAAACATGTCTGCGTCCCAGCGGACGCAGGTAAGGTGAATTGACGGGTCCTACCTAATGATTTATGCGTATAAGAGGCAGAATATTGCGTCCTGTAAAACCCTGCTCAAGGTCCTGAAAATTTCCACCTATATACCGGTAAGCGTAGTTAGGGTACTCAGACAGGCCCTCAAGTTAAGAGTGTTTAATTGATTTTTTTTATTTCTCAACTTTAATGTATGTTGTGGGTACTCAAAAGAACTGTCTCATTTAAACCGATACAAAAGGAAAATACAAGTATCTGAATTTTATGCTGAAAATATTTGCTTAACTGGACTTATGTACAGTACTCACTTTGTGATAAATCTGTCTGACAGTCTACACGCCTTTCTGTTCAGAAGCTCGTCTCTCCAAGCCACAAAGTGTGAGCGCAGTGTAGAGTGAGACCAGTACACCACCGCTACCCTCAAGTCATTCTCTCGCTCCCCTTTACTGATTCTTGACCCAGCCTTCCAGGCACGTAGGGCTTGCTTTATCTCCCAACTCCTAAATATTGAGAGACAAGACATTTCAGGGTTCATACAGGCAAGATTGTGTAAAATTCAAGGACTTTTCAAGGACTTCTCAAAGACTTTCCTTCTGTTTTCAAGGACTGAAAACTTAAGAAAAATACTGTTTTACACGTTAAAATGCTACAGTCCATTACTAAAGATATTAGTTTAAGATAATTAGTATAAAATTGTGGTGACTTTATTTGGTGCAGCATATGCTGCACCAAATAAAGGCACCACAATTTTATACTGATTTAGGTCTCCAAAAACACAGTTTAATCCTTCTGTAAATGGTAAAATTCAAGGACTTTTCAAGGCCTCAAGTGTTTTTCAAGTACTTTTCAAGGCAAATTCTACTTTCAAGGACTTTTCAAGACAGTCCTGTATATTCAAGTACTTTTTAAACCTGTGCGAACCCTGCATTTCAGACATCTAACAAAAAATACGGAACTTATAAAGCCATCTTTAACTCTTTGCCTACTGGGCAATTTTGCTTGCCTTTTTGTCGGCTGCTGATTTGTTTTTGTCGTCAGCTGATTTTTTTCAAAATCAACTTTTTCAAAGAATTCTTTCAGGAATACTATCAGAGTGTCAAACAGTTTGGATACAGATCAGGCCCATGATCTGGGTCCAAACTGTTAGCAAAAGTCAACGGCAGATGACAAAAGTCTTTGCCAGCAAGAAAAGAGTTAAGTAGTGAATCTACTTACGAATGACTGTTAAACAATGCTCTGTCAGAGATGCCAAGCCTAAATGTCGCTCTTCAGGAATATGAAAGACAATTTTCAAAATCTCTGGAATTTTCCGGAATGCCGCATAATAGTTCGCCATAAATCTTTTAAATACTATGCACTCACAAAAGATGAGCTTCGAAATCGCCTAGTACTATACCCTCTTCAGCCCTCTCAAATGCAAAGCTGAGAGCTTTACTTCAACTTCATGTTTAATATTCTCCAGCCTTCAAAATTGGCTTCAGTACTGGCCAAAAATTTGCATAATTTGATTTCTGTATCCACATGACTTTTTTTGCCGAGGAAACCATTTCGATTTGTATTGACAGGCGGGTTCTCAGACTCGCAACTTTTTACCTGCTCAAGTAACGTTTTTTCAAATAAACGTTGCGCAAACCAGTCTGTATTTCATTTAACTACCTGTAATAAGCTATAATTATCAATGCAGGTATAATTTTCTACACATCGGTTCAGAGGTAGAAGTAATTCTTTTGTATTTTATCTGGTACATGTACCATATCAAAATCTTTATTTGCCGAAAATTTGATGTCCGAAATCAGCATTGAAAAATGGTATGATTCCGCAAAAATCATGACGGTTGGCATCCCTGCTCTGTTACAAAAAATAAATAAAAAAGCAGCCTAGTAATTGGTTGATTTTGTAAATTTATGCAAAAAATGGTTATGGTACATACTGTAAATTCTGAAATTTTTGCAAGGGTTTTATTTTCGCAAAACTTCGCATATGTGAAGTTTTGTGAAAGTAAAACCTTCGCGATATTGGCAAAATCACTCTGTTGTTTACTAATATACGTATATCATGCCAAAGTTGCGAATTTCTAACGTCGCAAATATGTCTTTTAATGCTATTAGCGAAAATAAAATTCTCGCAAAAATTTCTGAATTTTACAGTTACTGTTATTACCTGTGGTATGACTTTGCTTTGGTGTACTTGACATATTCAACCTTCATCTGTGAGAATACCCTTCTCTCTAGTCTGCTCTCATACAACTCTCTGAAATTAAATAGTGTGAAACAGTCCATCAAAAGACTCTTCATCTACTACAACACTAATAGTCAAAAGATATCGTCAAATGGTCACTTTGTCAAAACGTCACTTCGTCTAACATCACAGGGTTCCCACAGAAATTCAAAATCACAATTCCATCATTTTTCCATGATTTTACACGATCAACAATGTAATTTCCATGTTATACTATTTAATGCACGGCCTCTGGAAATAATTAAAACTTGAAACCACCATTAGCCAGAAAACTAGCTGTTGGACACACAAGTGTCCGACAGCTAGTTTTCTGGCTACTGTTGGTTTCATCAAATTATTTCACAAAATTCCATGATTTTTCTATGATTATTCACATTTTTTTCAAATTCCATGATTTTTCCATGCATGGAACTTTTTTTTAGTGATTTTCCAGGTTTTCCATGATTTTCAGAGCTTGTGGGAACCCTGATATCACTTGGTTGAATTTTCATCCTATTTTTGGATGCCAAAATTATATAAATAAAAATAATATTGCAAAACATTACCCACAATTTCCTTGACCAACTGAGGAGTGAGCAGGCTCATACTGACACTTGCATTGAGAGGCATGGCACCTAAAAGCGAATCCTTGGAAGTTAAGTGTAAATTTAAGAATTATAAGAATTGAAAATGCCGTTTCAACGAAAAGACTTTTAGATGAAATGGTTTGATAGGTCAAGTGTTGTTTGACAAGGTGTCATTGACCCGTATAAAAATGCTGTCTATTCATGTCAACTCAAATTTTTTGGAACCGACAGCTTGCATCCAAAATACCATTTTGACAAGATACAATGCAGTCCTGTTATAACACATCTCATTACAGGGAGTGCATAAATGAAAAATAACTTTCCTATTTCTCAACTAAACTTAAGTTGTGGGTACTCAAAAGAACCATCTCAATGGGATGGTTCTTTTGAGCACCCAAAACATAAGATAAAACTGATAGATAAGAAGATTATCACAATTTTATGCTCAAATTTGTGGTAAATATCTTGACCTATATTGTAATGAATAGCTCATGGGTGAAAGTTCAAAATTTCCAAAATCCTGAACATTGGAAATTTCAATCTAAAATCTTCAGTATGCCAACTAAATATTCACAATTTCAAGTTTAAATGGTAATTTTCTTTAAACAGACTGAAAAAAAATCAGAGAATCTGTAAGAATCTTCCTAATTCAAGAATTTGAGGCTGACTTTCCACAGATAGTCAGCCTCAAAATCCTGAGTTCAGGAATAATCCTGAAAACTTCCCCCCATGATAGCTTATTAACACTTTCCTTGCTAGCCGTGACTTATACCATCTACTGACAACCTTTGCAAACAGTTTGGACCCAGATCAGGACCGTCGGTCCTCTCTGGATCAAAACCGTTTGACACTCTGATAGTTAGACGGATGACTGAGAATGGGTTTGCTCCCCCCCCCTATTTTGCAGACATATCCTATCTTGTAGAGAATTGAAAGCCGAGTCTTTTAAGAGATGTTTGCACTCTGTGCTCCGGGGCGTTAGTCTGTAAGAGCCTGTAACATACGTTACTTAATCAAACTAAGAAAAAGTAAATTGAAAGTTTGGGCTACAAATTAAAGACATTAAAATATTTATTTTTAAAAATCATTCATATAGTCTGCATACTGGATATCTTAACTACATATGACAGCCATTTGAACAAAATTGCTGCTTCCTAAGGTGTCATATGCGTTACATAAATCAGATAACCCATTAAAATTTGCAAGTGTGGCTAACATCATTTAGATTCACAATCTCTCTATGTGTTTTGCAAAATGTTTTTAACCATGTCTGACTAGCTTATGCAATCGGCTAACAGAAAAATTAAAGTTTGGTTCCCTAGCTTGAATATTTATTCTGGAATAAGCAATTAAGCAACCCTACCCCTACCCAATTTTAAGGTGAAATGTTTGGTATTAAAACTAAAGTAAAAATAGTTAAAAAATATTTGCAGTTGATGAATGTGTTTCATTGTTTGGAATTTATTTGCTTATATGAAAAGAATCATAAATCTGCAAGTTTGTTGCAAAATTTTTAATATCAGAGGCTGTAACATATGTTACCTGTTGTAATAAATGGACAAGCTCATTGTCTTTACGTAAGATATGCCTAAAAATGTTTTAATCTCCTCGAGGGAATTTTGCAGACATATTCCTTCTTATAGTACAACTCAAGCTGCATCGAATAAGGGATGTTTGCACTCTCTATGTTGGGGCGTTAGTCTGAAACAGCGTGTTACATGCGTTACTATATCAAATAAAGGAAATGTAGTTTGAAAGTTTGAGCTAAAATTGTGAAAAAAACTTGCAGCTGTTGGATATCTTACATTGTTTAGGGATTTTAAACTGGCTCCTATGATAAAGACTTATATATCTGCTAGATGTCATCAAGTTTTAAAGATCAGAGAGCGTTACATATGTTAGCGTGATAAGTAAAATCATCAAACAGTATTTTGACATCAAGCTGAGTAAGGGCCTGCTCCATCCTAATCCCCTTTGGAATTCTGCAGACAAATTACATCTTATGTAACCATTCAAGGTGCATTTAATAAGAAATGTTTGCACTCTGTTAGTTGGGGCGTTAGCCTGTAACAGCTTGTTACATATGTTACTATATCAATTTGAGAATAAGAAATTTGAATGTTTGAGCTACTAAAAGAAGACATTAAAATTATCTAAAAAATTGACATTCTTATAGCATTTATACTGGATGTCTTTACTACATATGGAAGCTGTTTAACATTTATACGGCTAACTGTGGTGTTATGTGTGTTACATGAACCTAATTATAATTTAAAAGCTATAATTGTGGCTATCGTCATGTAGTTAAACAACTACTATGACTTGGTTTCAAACTGTTTTATTAGACTTTACAAACACATACTCAATTGATAAATAGGAAAAACCAATTTTTCTTATCTATCTTAAATATATTGTCTTATAGGAGCTAATACACAGCCCTACTCCCAGTTTTACAGAGAAGCGAATTTTGTTATTACCGTTTAAGTAAAACACATGAAAGCGATTACAGCATGTGGATTTTTTTCATTTTCTTAGTCTGTCTTGCTCATATATCTGCAAGATGTCATTAAGTTTAAGATCAGGACACTTAATGTGTACTTATAAGTCTTTGGTGCCAAAACACTAGAAATTATAATCATTTCTGATTATCAAGCCCATGGACTGTTTTTACAGATGTTATCAATGACCTTTTGGACACATTTCCTAATACGGTGCATATAATGCTAAATATAGAGCCACAAATAGAAAAGATAGTTTTTCATTATTACAAGAAAATACAATAAATGAAATGGTCCAAACTATTTCTCATCGATTTAACACTCATGTTAAACGTTTGTCGTTGTCTGCTTCTGTGGTAATCATTATTATCACACGCCTCCTTGCAACTAGTAAAATCATCACACAATATTTCAATCATTTACTGTTATTCAATTTCACCACCGGTCCACTCAAAATTGATGAGCCATTACCAACTTTCCAATTTTGCCATTTATGGCTTGGAACATTCGGAAACTGATATGAATTCCTAATAGTTGGCTCTTTGAGTATGTGCTTCAAGTGATACTCTGCAAGTAGGAGAGAGACTAAAGCTTTACAAGGAGGAAAACTATGCCATTAAGAGCAATGAGTACCTGGACTGATTTACCTTGATATTTCTGTGATAAAGAATCATATCTTAGCTGGTTAACTTTTATAAATGTAGCCTTTCCATTCGTGCAACCCACATATTTTCATCTAATAATGTCTCTGCACTTATTATCTTTCCCCAAGCATTCAAAAACTTATTTGAAGTCTTAGTACTTCTGAAGTGCTGAAACCGAGGTAACTCTTTCCCTTCAGATAAATAAACCAGATGTATCACAGCAGGTAAAGCAATGAAATGCAGGATGAACAGAGCGCAAATAGACCCTTTCAAGTCAATGATTCACTAAGTTTCTAAGATAAGAGCGCTTATTAAAGGATGTAACATATATAACTCATTATAATAAATGAGGAAGGGCATTGCCGTGACATCCTTTTTGATTACACAGTCAGAGGCAAGTGTTTTCAATTTCAGTGTTTTCAATGGATTATGAAATGAGGCACCTTATCAACTTGTTTACTCTGTATAAATCTTCCATAGAGCATAATATAGAACTACTGGTTATCCCATTCTACCTATAGTCCACTTTCCTTCTTTTGAATGCAACAGCTAATGATATGGCTGTAAAAACTGAGAAATCATAGGCTTTACATTATTTTAAGACATGCTTCAATGTACTGACATCAAAAAACAACCAACTGCAAACATAATTGATGACAATGTCCAGCTTCATATTCTTTCTCTTATACCAGATAACTTTCAAGGTGTAACAGAAATTGTTTCAGACGGTCTGCCAAAAACCATCAAGAGTCAACATTGTAACTAAAGAAAACTTATAAAGTTCTTTGGGCGCAGCAAAATGCTATTGATCTAAGACCTGAGGACTTAAGCACCAAAAGACTGGATAGGTTCCATGGCAAATGATGCAAAAAAGCAGCCTATCAAATTTCTGTTTGACCAATGTCAGAAATCTTAAAGTATTCTTAGAGGTACATGGTAGAGACATAGATTTTGCAAAATCAGAGCAAAGTTAACATTTGACTAGCATGGATGCAGATGCAGCTGCAGTTAGATTTCTCTTGCCACTTCACAGGAAGAGATATATACCAGAGTAATACTCCATTGTATGCATATATGTGAAATGGCATTAAACCCATATTTAATCAGGTGTTTGATCCCATGACACTGACATGCTGTTTCTGCTTTTGAAGAATGCTAAGGATTCAAGTTAGGCTGAGTCAAGTTGTTTGACGCTGGCACTGGCCACACATACAAAGAAAATTAAGTCCTTTGATGGCAAAAGAGGAGGATAACACGAAATGCTTATAAGTGATGTTTGTCATAATTGCCAATCTTAAAAAGTAATCTTAATTAATGTAACACATATAACACCATAGGAAGCTGTATATTTGTTAAAAATCTTTTCTTATGTATCAAAGGTATTCAGCATGCAAACTACATGAATAATTCAAATAAATGGATAGAATTTATGTCTTCTTTCTGTTTCTCAGACTTTCAATTCATTTATTCTTAAATTGATATGGTAACATACGTATCATACCATTACAGGCTAAACCCCTAGTTAATAGAGTGCAAACATCTCTTATTTGATGCAGCTTGAATTGTTCTTTAAGGTAGGATATGTCTGCACAATTCCCAAAGGGGTGGAGAGGAACAGGATTGTACTCAGTTTGCAGTCCTAATACAATGCCATGATTCTACTGGTTGTGATGAAATGGGTGATTATTTTGCCATAGAAGCAGACACAATGATAGACATTGTGAGGGTGACTTGAATAAAGATTGTTTTTGAATAATTTTATTTAATAGGAATATTTATTAAATTGTGTCATTTAAATGAGAACTAATATTTTCTATATATATGTCTATATATTTTAATATTATAGGCATAAGGGAATATGTGATTAAAAAAGTTATATATAACATAGGTAACACAATTCCATAGGCTTGTTATCAGCAATGAGTATAATTACTAGGACTAAGGCACCAGAGGCTAGAGATTAATAAGAAAACATGTGAAAAAGGTATTTTTCTGAAATATCATCTCTTACTTCCAAGAAAATTTCCTAGCTCATTCATTATGCCATGTAACATACGTTACATACTTTAATAAGTGCTCTGATCCTGAAGTAAAACTTGCAAATGTATGATTCTTTATTGCATTTAGCAAGACAGTGCCAAAAATGTAACATATCCACAAGCGTCAAATATTTTCATATATTTCTCTTCAATAATATATACCAAAATTGGATACTTAAAATTGGGGGTAGGGTTGTTTAATAGCTCATATAAAACAATGTATTTGAGATAGAAAAGCAAACTTTGTTTTTTCCAGTAGTCAAATGAGTATTTTAGTACACTAAAATTAAAAACACTTGTAAAAATGAACAAATTGTCTGTAAAATGAATGATGTTAGTCACGATTTCAACTTTCAAAGGGAAATTTAATCTATGTAATGCATATAAGACCATTGAAGGCTGAAATTTTGTTTGAAATGCTGCTTTTATGTAGCTTAGGCATCCAGCTTGCAAACTACATAAGAAATTTGAATAATCAGATGGTTTAATGTCTTCTATCTGTAGCTCAAACTTTCATTTTGATTTTTTCCTTAGTTTGTTACAGTAACATATGTAACAGGGTGTCAGAGACTAACGCCCTGGAGCACAGAGTGCAAACATCTCTTAAAAGATGCGGCTTGAAATTTTCTTCAAGATAGGATATGTCTGCAAAATTCCCTAGGGTGGGGGGAGCAGGACCTTTTTTCGAAGTCTAAGTGTTCATGAAAGAATTTTTGAAAAAGTTAATTTTGAAAAATGTCAGATGACAAAAAAAAACAAACAGCAAAATTACCCAGCATGCAGAGAGTAAAAGGAAAATAAAGCATACTTACATGGCCATCTTTTCTCTCTGTTTCTTCTCTATAGTAACAACTGTGTGTTGTCTCCATGCCAACCAGCCATGGGATATTAGCACCGTTCTGAAAAATATACAGGGTGAGATTTTGGTACTTATCGCATATGGGGAAAATTCTATTTATCACATGACGTCGCGTCTGGGAGTGAAATAACGCCATGCAATAAAATTGATAAACCACTAGTGGTTAACAGATTTACAGGAAGCGTTATGACGTCCATAATGAAAATATTATCACGTTTTTACGTCAGACATGAGATTTCAAAGTTATTAATGTCATATGATAAATAGAATATAACATTCGTGCCCTTGTATTATTGAATTTATTAAACTCTTTGCGAAAAAGAGATAAAATGCTCGGCACGCCTCACATTTTATCTCTTTTCCCCAACTTGTTTAATAAATTCAATGAAACATGAGCACTCATGTAAGATCCTCAATATGTATACTATAACATACATGAGCAACCATCTATTGGAACCAGAGGCCTAAATATTTGCTTCAGCCTTCATCTTGCAACTAAGCAAGACTCAATCAAGACAGCTCACGTACAGGGGCTAGCTAGAACCTTAAGATAACAGGGCTTTATCCAGTAATTTGGGGAAAAGGCCCCTGGCCAAAATTGGGAAAAATTATTTGACTTAATAACGTCAAAATTGGGGAAAATTCTGGACATAAAACATAATTATGGAAGCAAAATTCATCCTAAAAATCAAGTTATTTTAGATTGTTTTATGCCAAGCACAAGTGTTTAAGTAACATTCTGATATTGGTCATTGATTCTCATAAGTTGTAGTAGTCTCTATGATAAAGAACATATAGTCAACCTTGTAAAATTTTAAGCATCTTTTCTGCTGGGGGAAGTCTTGGGACCTTTTAACAAATAAAACATGCTTAAGTGGCCAGATAAAACACATTTGTGTTTGGGTTGTACTTTACTGCATACAAGCAAGTGAGTATTTAAATCCATACAGCCAAGAATCGACTTGCTTTATCCAGGCTATGACTGATTATCTTCCACCTCACAACTTTGCAACTTCACTAGCTTAGCCCTTTACTCCATACTAATAGACTATTTTTAGATCATGACATCATTTTCTATTTTCACACAACATTGAAAAAAATCAAGAAAAAAATAAGTTAAGTTTTGAATACTTTTGAAAATTAATTATGGAAAATGGAACACTTGCGCTTTTGGAGCAAATATTCCATTTTTCATAATATTTTCAAATACATGATATTTCAAAGGCATCAAAAGGTGTTATTATGGAGTAAAAGATTAATATAGGCAAATTTGTCTTAATTTCTATAGACTCGTCCAATTACACAATGGTTTCTGTCTGTTTTTACGATATTTTATACTTAAACATTATGCAGCATTTACCATGAAACATAAAATCATAGCCCGACAATTTTAAAATGCCCTGGCTAAAGCATGACTAGAGAGCAAAGTAATACATGTATTGGGAAATGTGCATGCAGGGATATTAGAAGTTTATATCTTGCAAATCACTTACCTGAAATGGGCATCTGCTTTATGTTGTTTCTGCCTGATCTTGTATCTCTCACACCAGACTGTAAACACTTGTCCTTTGATTTTCTGGTTAGCCAGATTGCGTAACATGCGCATCCTGAATTAAGAAGAAATAAACAAAATTCTTAATTGTTTTAAGCAGACGACATCTTGAGTGACATTTCATAATTTTGCAGGAAAAATAAGACTTGATATATACTGACAGACTTTAAAAACGCAACACTTGGATAAAAACTTTAATTTATGTCTCGAAAAAGGAGGCAGGGCAATAATTTTGATTGTATGTTAAAGAGCATTCATTTGTGATTAAAACATGGAAAACTTGTCTAATTTAGATGAACTTAATGCATTAAAATGTATACTTTTTGAGATAGGGGTTAACTGTTTCATGTGACCAAATGTTATGAATGAAAGATTCCATATTTCTTTAAATCAAGAAACGCTAGAAGCATCAAATTTGTATTATGGACTTCGTTAGCCATCGAGGAATCACTCTCATGTTGATTGGCAGGTCTGCGATGCAGCTTATTTGCGTATATGATGTTTATCTGGGTCTACCCTTTCATTCAATGGCTAAAAATCTACTCTAATTAAGGAATGTTTAAATGGCTAAATTCATACGAAGCAAATAACGTCGTCCAGTTAAGTTTTACAATTAAAACTAAAGTGTTTGCTGCGGAAGCCAACTCATGATGACATTATCGAAGCAAAGGAAGTTTACATTCAACAGTCTTTTTGAAGATATAAGGGGAAGTTAGTGTTGCGTAATTAAAGTCCGTCAGTATATTATCAGTAATAACCCTTCGCTTGCTATGAAAAAAGGCATCTGAAAATGATTTCTGTTGAAGTCCTCAGCTGCCGTGCTTTCTTTGAATGTATTCTTTACATCCCAGTCAACAATTTTTCAGTTATGTTGGGATGGGCCTTCCTGGGTTGAACTAGTACTAAGCAATGCTGTTGAGGCTCGAACCCACAACCCCTCGGTCTCGAGTCAAGCACTCTACCACTGAGACCCTATATGACAAGGACTACCTTTGGCATAGACAAACACTGTGGACCCTGATTAAACTGCTCCTATAGGAGCAGTCTGATCTGGGTCCTTATTCTAGAGGAGTAGTCTGATCTGGGTCCACACTGTTTGCTACAGAGACATTTTAATAGGATCAGCAGATGACACACAGCCGACAAGATTAGCAGCATTTGGTTTCTAAATTCAAACTGTTGCCTGGTGCATCCTGAACTACACTGACCCAAAATGAAAACTTTACATAGTATTCAAAAGTATATATTTTGGTGATAAATTAAGCTCCGGGGTTAATTTTTTCGATCATCGAATCTTCAATGCCTTATCGATGTCTCTGAAAAAATTATTGGATGAAAATCTAGAATTGCATAATTTTTATGAACAATTCAGTTCAGAGGGGTCAAAATGAAAATTTCTAAAACAATTAAAACAGTGACACAGATTTTGGAAACAAGAAATTACTGACTGCGTGCTTTAAGTGATGTCAAAAAGATCATCAGTAACCAGTGTGACCTCCATTTTTACGAATGCTTAGCAGAATACGTCGCCTCATTGGACTTACGTAACGTTGTATGAGCATGTTATGGATACGTATGCAATGCTAACAGAGGTGCATATTGGAGTCATTTAACGCATCCATTTGATGATTGGACCTGACCCTCCAACCCAATTCATCCTATACGTGTTCTAAGGGGGTTCATGACCCGGGATGAAGCAGGCAAAGCAAGAGGTTGACGTTATTTTAGCATGGAATCATGTGGTTATTTACGTGTTGTGTGAGGCGTTGCATTGTCATGCTGGAAAATGCCAGGTCCGTTAATTGGCACAAAATGACTAAATATCTTTTGTGCATGAACCCCTCAAAGGCGAGCAATAATGATTGCCGTTTAAAACGATAACGTGGTCGAGTTAACGCGTTAACGGGATAAGGTCGTAACGTCGTCACACGTGCGCGACCAGGACTTGCACGAACTCTGACATACCCAGATTTGTTGTACCGGTTCATCAGATAGTGAATAGTCTGTCTAGAGCAGCCAAAGTGATGCGCGATATCATTTAGCATAGACCCCGCAATGAGCACGCCAATAATTTGGTTTCTTTGATCTTTGGAAAGACGTGCCGTCACTAAATGGAAGCGTTTTGTAACAATAAATTATTTTTTATTACCAGTACTCAGCTGCAAATGTTTTCTTGTCGGTTTTGAAGCTTTTAGTGAACCACCTGTCCATCGGCACGTGCAACGTAAGGAACACGTTTTCCAGGCGTTGACGCTTGAATAGACCTGGGATTGCAATAAAAATTACATAATTGCTATCTGCGAAGAAGTCTCGATAAGCATGCGTAAATCTTACAATGACATGTATACTAACAAAACAGTTATTCAAAGAAATAAAGTGTAAAGTTTTCATTTTGGGTCAGTGTATGATATGAAATAAACAAGATTGGGAGCGCAGTGGTTCAGTGGTAGAGTGCTTGACTCTAGACAGAGGGGCCGATGGTTCGAGCCTCACGGGTGTCACTGTGTTGTGTCCTAGAGCAAGAACATTAATCCTAGCTTAGTACTGGTTCAACCCAGGAAGACCCATCCCTTTATAACTGAAAGATTGTTGATGGGACGTAAAGAATCAAACAAACAAGATTCTTAATTTAATACACGAATGTTGTGACATTTTTCATCATTTTAGAGAAAAAAAGGCTTGATGTCTGAATAGTCAACACCCAGAAGACCCTGATCAGACTGCGGTGTTTGTAAATGCCTTTTCGGCAGGCAACTAGTGTTCCACTACTATTCTTCTGGTTATTTCCTATCAAACGTTGTAGCTGTAACAAGCTGAAGGTTTTCAGCAAACAGAAGCACTACAACATTTTTATTTGAAACATTACAGTAAAACCTGTGTAAAACCCCACTCAAAAATAGACAAAACAAAGATCTTAATGACAAATGATAGCTTAATGAAGGTCAAAAGTATTCCAGAATGCTCCCCTTGGAGCATTCTACAACACTTTTGACCTGCATTAAGCGATAATTGGTCTTGAAAACCAATTTTTGGTCTTTTTGAGAGTGTTTTTTTTTACACAGATTTTACAGTATTTCAAAATGTGACTTCATCTTCCCATGTTACAAACATAGGCTGCGTCTTAGGTGATGTTGATAAAATCACAGCTACCGTACTAATTCAAGTTAACATGGTGATCAATTTATATCATAGAGATGGCTGTTCAAAATTAACTCTTTCTTTGCTAGTGGTGACTTTTGACGTCTCATGATACAATTTGTTTGACACTCTGATGGTATTCTATGGAAATCAGCCTCAAAATCCTGAATTCAAGAATAATCCTGAAAACTTTCACCATCATGGGCCATGAACATGTTCTCCCTGAGCAAAGTTACTAATTTTTGACTACCACATAGTCAGAAACTAGATCAAGAGTCTCAGAATTCTTTCAATCTCTATCTAAATTAAAGAAAAACGATAGAGGGCTGCATGTCATTCCCTGACCTACTGGATGGAACAAGTCCAATCTTTATGCAGGCTTTATTCATTGTGTCAACATTCACAGTAAAAAATCCAATTTCCTTTATGATAAAACAATGTTTCTCTTATGGCGATAAGTAGGAGTAATGTGTCAACTTCTAACTTTCAAAGAACAAAAATTCTTGAACAGAAACTAACTTGTCATAACTGGGCTATTTTGTAAGAAAAGGCCTTGAAAAATTTAATGAAAACTACCATGCTGGACAGATTAAGTCTGGTTTAATACAATAGATATTCAAACAGACAGGCCTGGACTACAGTCAAGACTCTGATCAGAATGGAGCGATCTGTTCAGAGTCCAGACTGTTTGCTATTTTGCCACAATACATTGTAATATAAGCCGTGCCATGAGGTTTCTAACAATGTGGTATGTGCGACCAACAAAGCCTCAGATAAGCCTGCGCATATGTGCAGTCTGATCAGAGGCTTTGCTAGTTGCTTGAATATTCTAGGACCGTTAAGCTACTGACTGAACACCATTCAGAGTTTCTAAGCTTAATAGGAGGCTGTACAGGCTCATCTGAGTCTATACTTGTTAAAATGCAACATTGTTGGAAATCACGTGTTGCAGCTCATATTATAAGACACCCATTCAATTTCTCATATATGGGCTCTTTTCTACAACATAGCACAATTATTCATTGGAAAGGGTTTCAAACTTTTGAACTGAATATTTTGCTTACTGTATTTGCTTTAAACTATAGAAATACAAGAAATATATAGAGACCATTAAACATTTTACTAAAGGATACTCTGAAAACTGTTACTACCTTCTTTTTTCTTCAGTATTACATGTAAACAGTAAAACCTGTCTTAAGTGGCTACTCAAAAATAGACAAAACAAAGGTCTTTAAGACATGTGGTAGCTTAGTGCAGATCAAAAGTATTGCAGAATGCTCCACCCATTAGAGCATTCTGCAATACTTTTGACCTGCATTAAGTGATTACGGCCTTGAAAACATATTTTTGGGCTTTTTTTCAGTGACCGCTTAAAACAAAATTTACTGTAATCGCTTATAACTGTATGAGGATGCTGATTATTTGTTGTTGCTGTTGTTTTTTTTTGTTTTTTTTGTTTTTTTTTGTTTTAATTTTTACTTTATCAAAGGTGGGTAACTTATCAGCCGACTGTGATTAGAGTATGAGTTTTCAATAGCATTTTTTACTGAGGAAACTTTAACCCTTAAAGGGCCAATCATGACTGCATCTAACAACAAATAATTTTGGTAAACATGTCTATCATCTTTGATTTTTTCTGGGGAAATAAGCAAAATTTGAAAATTCCACAAAATATATACATCTCTTATTGGATCAATACAGTTACTATATATAACAATTAACGCACCATCACCCTTTCAAGACACCTGTTAGGCAGCAATCAAAGCCCGTAGTGAGTGTTTACAGATGCAGATCAGTACACCAAGAAACAGTATTTTTGTTTATACCAGGTCCAGTAAAACCTCAAAAATAGACAAAATAAAGATCTTAATGACAAATGGTAGCTTAATGAAGTATTGCAAGTATGGAAAGTATTGCAGAATGCTCCCCTTGGAGCATTCTGCAATACTTTTGACCTGCATTAAGCGATAATTGGTCTTGAAAACCAACTTGTGGTCTTTTTGAGAGCGGCCATTTTACACAGGTTTTACTGTAGCTTATTTGCCATCAAAGCCACAGTTTCTGAAGCTTTATTAATCTGCATGGGTCAACTCTCATGGTAGTTTTCGATTGCCGTCTACATACAGCGTGCTTTCACATTTCTTCTAACCTTGTGAGAAAAACAGTGTTGTTAACCTCAGTCACATACATGTATATAAGTATTTCTTTACCTACTAGTTCCGTCTGCTGATAACCTTTACAAACAATTTAGAGCCAGATCAGGCCCGACAAAATGCCTGGCCTAATCTGGATTCAAACTGTTTGACACTCTGATGGTATTCCTAAATTTTTTTTCTCAAAAAAGTTCATTTTGAAAAATCAACAGACGACAAAAAAGCATGCAAAATTACCCAGTAGACAATGAGTTAATGTCAGTCACATTAATGAGAATACGCCACTGGACACCCAGTTAAAATGTGCAGCAGCCAACATAGACTTTTACCTTCAGACACATCAATTGCCCAACATATATGTAATTTTGTTACAGTGAGACTGAGTCGCAACAAAATATGCCTTTGAGCATGTGCTAACTATCAAAGCCTGTTCTATTTGTCAGTCAGTTGGCCAGTCTGCCACAGCCAACCATTATACTACAGGAACTTACACGAGTGGTCAATGAAAACATTTTTGTGGGCCTCTTTAGAAACATCTCTATGAGACACTTCCAATTGAAACATTTCTAATGAGTAACCACAACATATATGTATGTATGGGTGAAAGTTCAAAATTTCGAAAATCCTGAACTTTAGAAATTCAAATCTTAAAACTTGCAATATGCTTACAAGACATTAGTAATTACTAGTTTAAATGGTCAGTAGTCTTTAGATTACCATGATAGCTTGAATACAAGACAAAGAAGCTATTATAATTTCCATAGAAAGTCAGCCTCAAAATCCTGAATTATGGAAAGTCTGCCTCAAAATCCTGAATTCAGGAATAATCCTGAAAACTTTCACCCAAGTATATGTGGAGAAACAAAAAAAATTGAAGCCCATTATCCTTTTCATCTAGGGCAGTTGGCAGATCTGATCCTACAATGGCACATTTTGTTGTAGTCTAGCTCATTTACTTGTGACCTTAACCTAATTGTGTGATTAAATGATGCTCTTAATTGAGAATCTTTTTTTGTTGAGATACTCATATGGGCCTCGAGTTCAGATATGATTTTTTCCAAACAGCGAATAACAAATCCGCTGATCAGTTTGGGGGTATGCGCAGGCTGGTCTTTGCCTTTGTTGGTCACAAACCCCGAAGAATGTTTTCTCGCATCAAGGCCCAATTATAATGTGCAAAAGTATTGCCGCGCCAGTCCAGAATATTCTTGAGATTTATCATCTTTATATTACCATACTTCACAGTAATCTCTGCAAGAGTATGCTAGGCATAGAATTACTGGCTGAAGATCAGGGTGCTTTGGTGAGTTTAAAAACTAGTGCACATTACTATTTTCTCAAACAAATACCCAAAAGAATTCTCAAAAAAAAGAAATGTATTGCTATGAATGATCATATTATGCTAATAAATATGTTATCACAGGTGCAAATAATATTTTACAGCTCCATTGATGCCTCACCATAAACTGAATTTGCCACCGTATATCCGACGATATACCTCCCCAAATTAAAATTATGAATACTGTTTATCATATGACGTTACTGTTATTCGGTGGATAACGTCATGTCAAAAATAATATTATGACCACACGTTACATAACACTTTCGGCAGAAACAAGTATCGTCATGACGACGTCTGTTACAACAATGCAAATTTTCATTGAAATAAACAATGATAAACAGAATCTTACACTCGTGATCATTTAATATTAAATTCATCAAAATCGCCAAAGGCTTGTTAAATAAATTTCATTTAAAATGATCGCTCATGTAACTCCCAAGTGTGCTTAGTAGGATTGATATAGAATTATCAAAATAAAAAAAAATAAAAAAAGAATATACTGTATTGACTGCAGACTGGTCAACAAAATTCTCAAAATTACTGATATTTTTTCTCAATTCTAGATTTCATATTTACACCTGTGATAAGATTTATAAGTCTCATATACCTTTGAAAAAATCTGAAATTTTGCACAAATGAAGATTGAACAATATGGAATAAGTAGATAAACATTACGCAATTGTGCAATAAGCTTGAATCAATTTCAGTGTTAATCTTTAAAGTTGGATTAACTATTTTCCAGCTATTCAATTTTGTTTCTTTATTTTTAAAGGGCCAGGCACTAAATATTTATTTCAGAAACAAGCTATTTTGAATTTTATGGTAACTTTATGTTTTATGAAGAAAAAAGATGACACTCCTAAAGATGACACATTTACGGTTTTTGTGGTTTTATGAAGTGCATCACACATGTTTAATGCATTTAACATTACACAATATATATATATAGAGGAAATCCAACACGAGTGCTCACGTTTTATTGAATTTAATAAAAAGAGTTGAGAAAAAGAGATAAAATGCTAGGCTTGCCAAGCATTTTATCTTTTTTTCACAATGAGTTTAATAAATTCAATAATACAGGAGCACGAAAGTTAGATTCTATTTATCACACAACATTAAATTAATTAAAATCAGATTTTTGGCATGAAAACGTCAAATTTTTGTCATCTTTTAACGCAACCTTATAATGGACCTTATAACATAATGTTAAGAAATCTGTTTATCGATTTTATTGCATGGCGTTATATCACTCCCAGACGTGTCGTCATGTGATACAATTATTAATCACCCTATTGAGGGCAATATTATCTGTCGAGGGTGGACAAATTGTCATATTACTTTCAGCCAGCTTGACGAGGGGAACAATTGCTTAATAATACAGAATTCTAATTTTTCTAGATTCTTTTAGTCAACTTGATTAGTATGTAAAAACAACGTCACAGCTTATCATATAACAGGGTAACTTGATGTCTTAATGCCCTGCCCCTGACACACTCTCGACCAATGAGAAATTTGAACAGCTTATGAATATATATTGTATCTTCAGATAATTGTAATACATATATTTTATATCTAAATTATGTAAATTCCATATCTAAAACGTCTTGTGTAAGAGAGTTTGCTTACAATAAAGGGTTCCAGGGTTATCTTAAATTACTTGCGTGCTGGACAGTACAATAATTATGTATGTAAATTTTGCACCAAAAACATTAATGGTGTTTTCTTTTACCAAAATATGTCCCCCTGCAGTGCTACACATATAGACTAATTACACATACATTGTGTTACTGTCAACCAATCAAACATCTTTACCTCTGAATAGGCGTGGCCTGAGTATAAATGTCCATGCTATCAACAAAAATCTGAACTTATTAAAGAAATGTAGACAAAAATGAACCACAATGTACAGAAAAGGATCTCACAAGCAATATTGCAGTGATCTTCCTTGAATTTCCTGAATGTCAGGCTAAACAGTTTTTATTTTAATTAACTCATTACCTACGTGTCGTCTGCTGATAACCTTTGCAAACAGATTGGACACAGATCAGGCCCGACAAAATGCCGGCCCTGATCTGGATTTAATCTGTTTGACACTCAAATGGTATTAACAAAAAAGCATAATTTTTCCCAGGGGGCAAAGAGTTCAATATATAAGTATTGCAGAAACATAACTTTTTTTCTTTATAGAGACCCTTTTTGTACATGCTGGCTCAATTCTCCCCCCATCTTGTCCAGAAGGTTAAGTTCATGATATAAAAAAGGTAAAAATTCTGCTTACAGCAAACACATGTCACTATCAACTACAGTAAATGTCCTAAAATTTTGGTCACTTTTACTCTTTCTGTTCTCAAATAAAATGATGCATATAAGGGCTTGAAATTCACAAAATGCTTGTCAGAATAACAAAAGGGAAGACCCTGATCAAACTGCTTCTGAATCAAACTGCTTCTTAAGAAGCAGTCTGATCAGGGCCCGGAATTATAATGCCTCCTTAGAGTTAAGGAAGACTTAAGTTAAGTATTGATTTTTCAGGATGCGAAAAATAAGGTTTAAAACTGATTAAAATCAAAATAGTTTTATGTTTTCTGAAGATCACAATGATGTCTTTGACCACAAATACCACATCGATCCAGGAAATTTAATTAGCATTTAATATAGCATGTTGAAATATCAATACTTAACTTAAGTCTTGCTTAACTTTAAGGAGGCATTGTAATTCCGGGCCCAGATCTGTACTGGTTGTCTTGGCCTAAGTGTTCGAAATTTTAGAACATCTACCATAATACTGGCCTCAACGTGATAAAACCTGTCTTCAGGGTTTGCGAACAACAAAGGTGCAGACGTGTCTGGCAACAGATGCGAGTCTGACTGCAGATCCAGGGGTTGCGACTTCGATCCCGGCCTGGTCCCATACTTTCGTGGAGATTGATCGTGAAATAATTTCTACGGTCATTCTCCTCCCTTCCACTAAATCATTCAAGAAGGGTTGTTGTCAGTTACAAGCGAAAGTATGTGCACGAAGTACTGGTTAACTGCTTGTTCAAGCTTGCCCAGGAAAAAGTGTGGTTAGGTGAACTGACCGTCCCGCCATGACCATAGCTATTGACTTGGGAGGTAAAGCAACAAAACAAACAAATGTGCAGACCAGCCTGCGCATCCGCGCAGACTGGTCAGCGCCTTTCTTGTTGCTTTTTGGAAAGTATCATATCTAAACTTCATACAAGCAAAATTTCAGTTGTCTAGTCTCTGTAGCTGAGGAGACTGGATTGAATCTCGCTTTGTCGGAAACTCCGAGGACAGGTTTTGTCGCGTCGCTGCCCATATATGATTATGCATGCAACCACTCCATCCAAATAAACTTGATGATTATGATAGTACTATGGGAGTGTTTTTGGTGATGATGATGATGATGATGATGATGATGATGATGATGATGATGATGATGATGATGATGATGATGATGATGATGATGATGATGATGATGTTAACGATGATGATGATGATGACGATGCCAACGACAATGGTGATGATAACAGCAATGACGAGGACCAACATATATTTCAAGAAAGCATAAAAATCACATAAAAATCTTGTATCAAGAAAGCACTTTTTTCCAAAACTTCCAAAGATTACATTAAATATGAGACGTAACTTGAGAAAATGTACCTTCCTGCATGAGCAAGAAAATTAGACTGTACCTCTTTTTCCCCGCTAGTTGTAACTCCTTTTCCCCCACTAGCGTCAACTTTTGTCATCTGTTGACAATCTAAATGCAAACGTTCAGGATGATAAAAATGTCGCGCCTTACCTGGGTTCAAACTGTTTGACACCAGGCTGATGGTATTCAGGAAAGAAGTTTTTGAAAAGTTGAAAGAAGTCGGCAGAGGACACAAAAGCCACTAGAAGGGAAATAGCTGAAATTGGTAGACATTTATGACCATGATATTATCAAAGGGAACTTTTTCTCAAGCTACGGTTCATATGGCAAGTGTTCTAAAATTTAAAACAATATCTTATGGCTTACAAATAAGATTTAGGACATCATGTGCTTCACTTCAAAAATCATGTCAGAATACTGAACAGTGAAGATCCTATCAGACTGCCTGTGAAGAAGCATTCTGATCTGGATCTGCACTGTTCCTCAAAGTATTTCTATCAGATAACTTGGTGCTCAAAATTTTAGAACATTTACTGCATATGCCTTGTCACGAGAAAACCTATCTTGAGCATCCCAAGAGCTTTGATAATACATAGACAATCTAATGCTTTAATACTGCTGCACAAAATTTAAATATGCGTCAATTTATTTGGTTTTATGGAAAGCCCACTCTGTGAATTTAGCCCCTCCAGAAAACTAAAATACCATTTAGATTTGATTTTTCACTCATCTTGCCATATTTAGATAAGGGAACGTTAAAAAATTCTCAAATATTGTCCTACACTCGGGAGAAAAGGATTAAGACCAGTTTGACTCTATTTGATTGGTTTGCCTCAGAATAGGTTTTCTCCTGATTAATATCCTGTAATAATGTTTCTTCCTTATCACACAAAGACATAAATACCCTAGTTACTTTTGATTTTTCCTGAAAAGTAGAACATAAATCAACTTGATAGTCTGTATGATTAAAACTCATGGACGGATCCAGAGGGGTGGACAGGGGGTCCTCAACCCCTCACCCCTGGAAAATCACAAGTTGCTATAGGTTTTCTAAGAAACTCTGATACAAATCACCCTCGAAAAGCAAAATTGCTTCACGAGAGAGGTCCATACGCCCCTCTGTGAAAAAAGTTGACGGCTTAAAACATTGTCAGGACCCCACCCCCCACAACCCCTGAGATCTGGATCCGGGCATGAAATTAAACTACATATAGAGGACCTTTCAGGGGTGCTCATTTTTGGTTAATTTTTGTTTTGGTGCTTTACTTCCCAGACCATACTTTTTCAGTCATGTCAAAATGATTTCCTGTCTTCCTGGGTTGAACCAGTACTAAGCAACTGATACAGTGTCTTTTTTAAGGACACAACACAGTACTCCACCAGCAATGAGTGTCTGTATTGTGTCTTTCAGCAAGACAATATCTAACCCTTCTTTAATTAATCAAATTACATTATTGACTTCAGTACCCACTTAATTCAAATTAAATTTGAAATTCATTAAATTCGGACACTGACATATTTATCAAAAAAGTGTTGTTGATATTTCGTTTAGTTTTACATCCCAGTCAACAGCTATGGTCATGTCAAGACAGTCAAATCACCTAACCACACTTTTTCCTGGGCAAGCTTGAATAAGGGATTAGCCAGAACTTCGTGAACATACTTCAGCTTGCAACTGACAACAACCCTCCTTGAATCAGTGAAAGAAGCAGAATGACCGTAGAAATCATTTCACGATCAATCTCCACGAATGTATGGGACCGGGCCATGATTGAACTCCCGATCCCTGGATCTGCAGCCAGACTTGCTACGACTGCGCTACGTGGCTCAGTGTTGTAGTTGATACTTAACAAAATGGCCTCAGTGATATAGTTCTTTAATGTACACATGCAACCTATTTTGAATTATAGTGCAACCTATTTTGAATTATTGGTCAAGTTGTTTTACTCAAACCACTGAAAGCGGGAAGTTAAAATTCAAATTTACCCTTATCCTGTCAATATTTTTGATGTCCTGAAAATGTCGTCTGCATATTGTGTCTGCTACATATTTCCAAATGCAATCCGAAAGCCTTTATTATGAAAGCAAACACTATAAACCCTGATCAGACTGCTCCTGCGGGAGCAGTCTGATCTGGGTCTATATTGTTTGCAATATTGCCTACCAGAGTACATAATCACATGAGAGAGCAGACGACAATTATCATAAATGGGGGGAAAAGGGTTAAAAAGAGATTACTGTAGCAA
This sequence comes from Loripinus fragilis, assembly GCA_964019695.1. Taxonomy (NCBI): domain Eukaryota; kingdom Metazoa; phylum Mollusca; class Bivalvia; order Lucinida; family Lucinidae; genus Loripinus; species Loripinus fragilis. The sequence continues at coordinate 39,062,514 of OZ026529.1, forward strand.
ATAAACTTACTTTTGAGCTTCCTTGGTGAACTGGCGCCACCTAGCAAAGGCCCTCTTGAGTCTCTGTAGCCGATTCTCTTCTGCTCTTGTCTTCCACTGTATTATACAGACATAACCATAGTAAATATCTTTATTACAGCAATCACTATACATTCTTTTTAATATACTCAGAAAAACAATTGAAGGATATTAAAATTCTTTTGACTTTATAACATTTGGGAATATAATTTTCGAAGAAATCATTTTTGTCATTGATAGAATTATCACTATGCAATTCACCAAAATGCAAATTGAAATTCACGAGTCATTGGTTACGATACAGTACTACACCAAATGTACCGACCCTTTCTACCCAAAATTCGCAAGCAAAAAATTTAGTGCTCTCTTATTTTGCTGAAACCTTTACCAGGTCGTTGCTTATGTTCTAATTCCGACCACAGAAAAAAGTTAACGCCAATTTATCAGTCATTTCTCCTAATAATGGGACAACTTCTTCAACAAAAATACACGGATATGGCATACCCCGGCAAATTTGACCACGAATTTGCAATAAAACACTTACAACAGCTTCAAAATTAGGTGCCATGTTTTAGAGGGAGAACCAGCGATGATTTTGGAGCCAGCCATTATGGAATACAAACGATAAAAATGGGTTTCGATCATTTTTGAACGTTTGTGACTTTTCAGTATAGAGGGTTGCACCATTTGGCTTTGCACTGTACTTAAACCATTGAAGCATGACTGAAATAAAGCATCCAATTTGATTGCAGATATCTGGAACTATGAAATGAATTCATAATTAGTAAAGTTTTTATTGTATTGGATGTTAGAGATGGGACTGAATCTAAATATCCTTCAATTGTTTTTCTGAGTATATATTAAAACATCTACCAAGGGATCAGACATGTGTTCATGCAGTGAAATTAACATGAGAGATATTTTTTTGCATTTTATCTCATTCCAAAAAGAATTACTCAATAAAACAGTTGCTGGGCTGTGGGTTTGAGCCTCATTGGCGTCACAGCATTGTGTCCTTGAGCAAGAAACATAAATCCTCGCTTAGTACTGGTTCAAACCAGGAAGACCGGTCCCTACATAGCTAAAGATTATTGATGGGATGCAAAGAATCAAATCAAACAAAATGAAAAAAGTCAATAAGCAATGCTTATTAGATACCCCCCGCACAGTAAGAGTCAGAGAAAAAACTTGTCAAGTTATAGTTCAAACCAGCAGACTTTAGTTTTGAAAAGAAGATTTCAGTATAATATGTGCAAACAAAAATTATAACACTCCTTCATGCATATGTTCAATGTGTCAACATTGTATCGGCAAAGTATCAAATTGCTCCATTAAAAGCTGTGGTAGAAGTTGATTGGCCTATTAAGGCACCATCTATGCATATACAAAAGCCATATTAGGGGAAAATTGTCTAAGTTCTCACAGCTGTAATTTTGTCAAAAATTATTTTTTCTGAACCAAACTCCTTCATGCATATGTTCAATGTGCTTACATTGTATCAGCAAAGTATGAAATTGCTCCATCAAAAGCTGTGGTAGGAGTTGATCAGCCCATAAAGGCACCATCTATGCATATACAAAAGCCCTATTAGGGAAATATTGTCTAATTTCTCACAGCTGTCATTTTGTCAAAAATTATTTTTCTAAACCAAACTCCTACATGCATATGTTCAATGTGTCTACATTGTATAGGAAAAGTATCAAATTGCTCCATCAAAAGCTGTGGTAGGAGTTGATCGGCCCATAAAGGCACCATCTATGCATATACAAAAGCCCTATTAAGGAAATATTGTCTAAGTTCTCACAGCTGTCATTTTGTCAAAAATTATTTTTTCTGAACCAAACTCCTTCATGCATATGTTCAATGTGCTTACATTGTATAGGAAAAGTATCAAATCGTTCCATCAAAAGCTGTGGTAGGAGTTAATGGGCCCATGTATGGCCTATAATAGCATAAGCATAAAACCCTATATTAAAAGCCATTTAGAACTACAAAGGGAAATAACTCTGATAGAATTGGCCCCTAGCCCTTACTTTTTTGTCTAAAAAATTTGTCTTGCATATATGAACATGTTTGCAAGGTTTAATGAAAATCCAGCAATGACTCTTCAAGATATTAAGGAAACAAAGCGTTACGGATGGACGGACGGACGGACGGACGCACGGACAACGTGAAAACAGTATAACCCCTACAAACAAAGTTTGCGGGGGGTATAACTACAAACAAAGTTTGCGGGGGGTATAATAAAACAGTTGCTCTTCTAACACTGGATATTATCAGCTTACAAACTAACAAATGTCACGACACCATTTCTGTGTGTAACATTTTGGCTAACAAAGTCTCAATAGGTCAATTTGGGCTGTGAATGTCTGTGTAATGTCATGCAAGCAAATCAGTCTCAGCCTTAAGGAAATTCAATGTTGAAAACAATGTTCAAACAAAATATTAACTTAAATTGAACATGGATTTAAACCCATTCTGACAATGGCTTCAAAAAACTATGCGCATAGGTATTTATGCAGGAATAACTCTTTGCAAGCTCAGTAATTTTGCTCTGGATTACAGAACTAGAGGACCTGAAGGTCCTGAGGCCCTCACCTGATCTCCTTAATAATGTTAAAATAGGTCAAGGTCACTACAGGTTATAATAAAACATATTTTGTTTTACCATATATGAGTGTTGCAGCCATTTTGGTCAAGTGACCTACACAATCTTATGAATATTCCATCAAACTGCCCAGTGATTTCTGAGAAAAAGATGTTTAGATAGATATATGGCAGTCCAAATGAGTGGCATTGGATAAAAGGTCGCAGATCAGCTTGACATTAAAACCATTGTCTCATTAGGTTAAACATTTCTCGCAACTATTATGATTTCGGCTTAAACAGTTACATGTATAGAAATAAAATGCATTAGGAATCAAATTTGTTCTTGCCATAAAGTGGGTCAAGGTCAACCTAGATTCATCATTTGTGCAAATCTGGTAGGGCCCACATCCCTAATGCTAAATACCAAGTCCCAAGGCCATTGACCTTTTGGTTCCAGAGAAGAAGATATTTAAGAGTTTTTACCATATATGAGCCTGGTGGCCATCTTAGTCATGTGACCAGTACAACTAGTATAAATTTTGGCTAACCTACCATAAGGAGTCTTCATATGAAATTTGAGTTCAATTGGCCTAGTTGTTTCTGAGGAAACTATGTTTTAATGTGTTGATAGGACTCCAATATGAGCCACCTTGGCTGAAAAGTTAAAGGTCAACCTTGACCTTTGAAACTTATTTATAGCCATTGTCCCATTAGGTTTAACATATCATGTGAGAATAATGACTTTGGCTTCAAAAGTATTCAAAAAATCAACTTTTCAAAAAAAGTCTCATTTGAATGCATTAGGAAGCAAATTTGACCTTGATGTTAAGTAGGTCAAGGTCAACCTAGGATCATCATTTGAACAAACTTGGTAGGCCCCACATCCCCAATGCTACATACCAAGTCCCAAGGTCACCGGCCTTCTGGTTCTGGAGAAGAAGATTTTTAAAGGGTTTTAACCATATATGGGTGTGGCGGCCATCTTGGTCATGTGACCAAAATATTTTGTATAAATTTTGGCTAATTTATCATAAGGAGTCTCCACATGAAATTTGAGTTCAATTGGGCCAATGGTTTGTGAGAAAACTATGTTTTAATATATTGATGGGACTCCAATATGAGCGACTTAGCTGAAAGGTCAAAGGTCAACCTTGACCTTTGGAACTTATTTATAGCCATTGTCTCACTAGGTTAAACATATCAAGTGAGAATAATGACTAAGGCTTCTACAGTTTTCAAAAAAATCAACTTTTCAAAAAATTTCCCATTTAAACTCATTAGAAAGCAAATTTGACCTTGACGTTATGTAGGTCAAGGTCAACCTAGGATCATCATTTGAACAAACTTGTAAGGCCCCACATCCCCAATGCTACATACCAAGTCCTGAGGTCATCGGCCTTCTGGTTCTGGAGAAGAAGATTTTTAAAGGGTTTTTACCATATATGGGCATGGTGGCCATCTTGGTCATGTGACCAGGGCCATTTAAACAAACTTTTGTTCCCCCGTCCTAAGGAGTCTCCATATGAAATTTGAGTTCAATTGGCCCAGTGATTTCAGAGGAGAAGATGTTTGAAATTGTGGACGGACGGACGACAGACGACGGACGGACGCCAGAGTGACTGGTATACTATTAGCTCACCCATGAGCCTTCGGCTCAGGTGAGTTAAAACCTGTATAAAATGGTCACTCATGAATAGACAAAACAAAGATCTTAACGACAAATGGAAGCCTAATGCAGGTCAAAAGTATCACATAATGCTCCCCTTGGAGCATTCTGCAATACTTTTGACCTGCATTAAGTGATAATTCGTCTTGAAAACCAATGTTTGGTCTTTTTGAAAGTGGCTGTTTTACACAAGTTTTACTGTACTCTATTCCACAGCTGTGGTGAACCTTTTGTTCAATTGTTGTTGAGGGTATTATGGAGATAGGTACAGTCAAAACCCTTTATAACGTCATTCTTTATAACAGAATATTCACTATCCGACATTAATTTGCAGGGAACGGATCTGTTTCTATTAGAATACCCTCTTTGTAACAGAATATTCACTGAACGACACCGACAGTAAGTTCTGGGAACAGATATACATTTTCTATTGAAAATAAATTCATTATAACAGAATTTTTACCATGTGTCAGTCAATTTTGTGATCAGGACAAGGTCTTTTGCATGAACAGGTATCTGTCACATTTGATAAGAGAGAAGCTTTGTGAATTTTGATGCATTTTGGAATTTAACTGATGTATGCATTTGGAATAATAGCATTTAAATGCATTTGTATACTATTTTCTTTTACCAAATGATTATGATGTGGAAACCTGGCAATAGTCGGCATTTCTTTATAACAGCAAATTCAGTTTAACGTCAAAGATAGCTTGGAACAAACATGGTCGTTATAAAGAGGGTTGACTGTAACATGAAATTAATATGAACCAGTGGTTCACTGAGGATGTGCTGACAGCGCTGTCATTTCACAATAAAGTTTATGGATGCCTAGTGCAGACAGATCACAATAGCTCACCTTGAGCTGAAATGCTAATGACCTCACAACATATGCAATTAACAGTTGATCCTGGATACCTGGTGTATAATATAAGAATCCATCACGAGTGTGAGTGTGGGATAGAAAAATCCATCCCGAGGATTGACGTTTCGCACCAAGAGACTTGCCGAGTGATGACCAACGGTAATTCTGAGGGACAATTTTTCTATCCCACCTTCACATGAATAATGGATTCTTTTTATTGCTCACCATTAAATACCACATTTTATGTTTAAAAAAAGGCTCCCAGATGTTCCTGAATACGCCGAGTTGAGCCATGGCATGATAACGTCACTTTAACATAACAATGGCGTCACTTGACAATCATGCACATGAGTTACAATACAACCAATGTACAGCCCTCAGATGACAGCCAGGGTAAGATAACATGGGTAAGATTTTCTATCCCGGGGTAAAATCTCAGATGTCCTTATCAAGTGTGCAAGAAAAATCTATACATTTTTCTCATCTGAAAGTCTTGTTTCCATAGCAACTATTACCTTGTTAAAGTTGAGTGACAAGAGGATGGCATTGACCCTATCCTGGAGGATTCCCTGCCTTAGCTGGGACCTGTTGATGGACCATTTGAAGGCATTCATCCCTTTCCGCAGGAGGTGTTTCCGCTGTAGAGCTTTCACGGCTTTCTGAAGTCTTAACTTAGCAAGAGAGGACTTCCATTTGTTGACATAGCGACCCAGGATGTAGGATCTGTAGCAGATTTCACCCCTGTTGAAATTGAAATGAGCCGTGACACATGATTTCCAACAATGTGTCAAATTGACATGAATAGACTCAGACAAGCCTGTGCAGTCTCCTTTCAAGTGTAGAAACTCCAAATGATGTTCAGTCAGTAGGTTAATATTCTTAGGATCTTCAAGCGACCAGTGTATGCACAGGCTGGTCTGAGCCTTTGCTGGTCGCACATACCACATTGTTGGAAATCTCATGTCACGGCTCAAATAGATGTAAGGTAAATGTTCTAAAATTTCAAACTTTTTTCTCTCATTTCCCTTTTCTCAAATAAAATGTTGGTTTTCATGGCTGGAATTCACAAAATGGATGTCAGAATAGCAAACAGGGAAGACCCAGATCAGGGCCTGCACTGTTTGTCTAGGCTGTTTTGGCAGGCAACTAGTGTTCGTAATTTTAGAACATAATGAATAAAGCTAACAGAGCAATGCTTATTAGATCCCCTCAGGCACATTCTTGATAATCACATGAGAAAAGCTGTTTGCCAACCCATAATAAACATTGCTCCACCTTATAAGAGAACATGCTCTTAAATATGCACACTGATTTTTTTTAGTTGTATATACTTAATCAACTTCTGATATTCAGCTGGTTTAACTTTTACAATGCACAGGGGCCAGTCCAGTCTTTACATTATGCCAAAAAATATAAACAAGTTTAGTTTATAGTCAGTTTCAGTATATAAACTAAATTGGCATATTGAAAAGCTGGTCTGGATCCTGTGATACAATGTATCATTGTGTGAATTTTTCAGCCAATCCAGCAGGGCAATTTCATTATTAACATTATGAATTCACTGTGCTGACGATAGTCAGTGTGGATTATAACAAAACTAGCTGATATGAGTCTACATTGTTTTCAAGAAATGATATAAAATTTAGAAAAACAAGAAATGTCACAAACACGTGACGAATGCCCCCAAAGGAATTGGTCTAGTATAAGACACATTTGAGGAAAGAAAGCTGTAATATAGTATGAAAAACCTAGAAATGAGGCCAGAAGTCAATGTCAAGGTCAAAGTGACTCAAAATGGTATGCACCACTCCGCCATCCCAAGAGGAATCACCACCCCATATTGGGATTCCTACATCAAATAATATAGGAGATATGCTCTGGACACAATAATTCTTGAAAACTAGGTCAGAGGTCAAGGTCACAGTGACCCAAAAATGGTTTGTGACACTCAGGCATCCCAAGATGCATTTACATACCAAATTTGGAATTCCTATTTCAAAAAATATAGGAGATATGCACCAGTTTCTAGAAACTAGGTCAGAGGTCAAGTTCAAGGTCACAGTGACTAAATTATGGTAAGCCACACTTCGTCATCCCAAGATGCATCCATGCACCAAATTTGAGATTCCTACCTCAAATAATATAAGAGATATGCTCTGGACATGATTATTCTCAAAAACAAGGTCAGAGGTCAAGGTCACAGTGACCCGAAAATGGTATATGACACTCCGCTATCCCAAGATGCATCCATACACCAAAATTGGAATTCCTAACTCAAAAAATATATGAGATATGCTCCCGACACAATAATTCTTAAAACTAGGTCAGAGGTCAAGGTCACAGTGACCCAAAAATGGTATGTGACACCCTGTCATTCCAAGATGTATTTACATACCAAAGTTGGAATTTCTATCTCAAAGAATATAGGAGATATACTCCAGACTAAATGTAGTTTCTAGAAACTAGGTCAGAGGTCAAGTTCAAGGTCACAGTGACCCAATTATGGTATGCGACACTTCGTCATCCCAAGATGCACCCACACACCAAATTTGAGATTCCTACCTCAAATAATATAAGAGATATACTATGGACATGATTATTCTGAAAACTAGGTCAAGGTCACAGTGACAGAAAATGGTACATGACACTCCGCTATCCCAAGATGCATCCACACACTAAATTTGGAATTCCTAACTCAAAGAATATAAGAGATATGCTCCGGACACAATAATTCTTAAAACTATGTCAAAGGTCAAGGTCACAGTGACCCAAAAATGGCATGTGACACCCCGTCATCCCAAGATGCATTTTCACACCAAATTTGGAATTCCTATCTTAAAGAATATAGGAGATATGCACCAGACTCAATGCAGTTTTCTAGAAACTAGGTCAGAGGTCAAGTTCAAGGTCACAGTGACCCAATTATGGCACGCCACACTTCGTCATCCCAAGATGCATCCACACACCAAATTTGAAATTCCTACCTCAAATAATATAAGAGATATGCTCCGGACATGATTATTCTGAAAACTTGGTCAGAGGTCAAGGTCACAGTGACCCGAAAATGGTATGCGACACTCCGCCATCCCAAGATGTATCCACACACCAAATTTGGAATTCCTACCCCAAATAATATAGGAGATATGGACCGGACACGAAAGCGGGACGGATGGACGGACGGACAGTGCGATTACTATATGCCTCCCAAAGTCCCTTTGAGGGCATAAAAAACAACAGGGATATGGATAGTGATACGCTGATATTGTTCACTTATTACAGCAATATCATGTTTGCAATAGAGTTACACATTGAGAGGGTTTCACAATTGAACTATTATACAGAAATTTGATTTTTTTTTTTTTTTTGTGGTAAAATTTAGTTCCATGGAAGGTGACTTGCCAAAAGGTTAACTCCTACCATACTAAACCTGGATATATCCTGTTTTAAATTTGAATTTAATAAGTGCAGATCCAGATCAGCCGGCTTCTGAGAAGCCATTTTGGTAGCCATCTTAAAAAGTGTTCGTCAAGCAAAATACATATTAGAACTTGAGTGAGAGATTGATAAAAGTAATGCATATAAAACTGGAAGAAATTGGGTGATAAATGACTGAGTTAGAGTATTGAAAAGTGCAAACTGACAGGTAAGCAGCCATTTTGGTGGCCATTCTGGTTAGTGTTAATCAGACAAAATGCATATTTGAACTTTGGCCAGAGCTAGATAAAAGTTATATATATATATATATATATATATATATATATATATATATATATATATATATATAAATATGAATGTGACAAATGACTGAGTTAGAGTGGCCACAAGTGCAAACAAATAGGTGGTGGCCATCTTGGTTAACATTCACTGGACAAAACCTATATTCAAACTGGGTGAGAAATTGACAAACATAATCAATTTGTGAAATTTGGGATAAAACAGGTGATAATTAAATGACTGAGTTGGAGTGTGCACAAAAAAAAGGACAGACAGCTGGACGGAAAAAATCTATAGAGCTCTGCCATCATTTGATGGTGGGGCCCTATAAATTGGGGGAGGAGTGTAGTACATAAAAATATTCATTATGACAAGGGTTAAGGTTACAACTATCATTTAGGGGATAACTGTATCCAAAATTTTCATTTGGATAGGTATATTGTCGGATATACACTAGGAAATTTAGTTTTACGGCGCCAAGTGAGTCAAGCCATAAAACATTCTGTCGGTCCCGATCTGGACCGACAGAAAATTTTATGGCTCGGCTCACTTGTTTGCATAGGTTAGCAGCAGATGACAAAAGTCGCTGCTAGCAAGGAAAGAGTTAATGTCCCAGCCACACGCACACTTACGGATTATCCCACCTGTAAAAGAGTGTGAAATACACAGCAAACATAAAATGAGCCGTGGCATGAGATTTCCAACAATATGGCATTTTGACATGTGTAGACTCAGACGAGCCTCGGCAGCCTCCTTTTAAGCTTAGAAACTCCAAATGGTGTTCATTCAGTAGCTTAACGATCATAGAATACTCAAGCTACTAGCAAAGGCTCTGATCAGGCTGCATGTATGCGCAGGCTGATCCGAGGCTTTGCTGGTAGCACTACAACACCGTTGGAATCTCATGCACTGGCTCATATAACATCCAAACAATGTTGTTTTAACGCCAATGCGACATAATAGCTACGATGTTGTTTTAACATATTGTGTCAAGTTGGTAAATACTTGTCCAATACAAGGCTAACGAACATAGCTGTACGAAATAAATGTATATCTCTTGGATGTTAATTTCTTTGCCTTTACTTTTACCTTATTTTTTCCTTTGCTTTTAGGAAAGAAAGAAACATTCTCAAAGACAACGTCATATGCTGAATATTTAATGATCCTTATCAGAACACACTAACTAATGAGCGAAATATTTACAGTTTAAACTTTTAATCATAAAAAAGAAAATATGGGCTGTTGTGGATGTCAGACCTTCTATACACTTGGCAACAGTCTGTATCTGAAGGTTACCCCTATTTGAATTTATATTTGGTTAAAACTAACAGAAGGCATTGTAAGGTAACATGCCCTCATCTACCGTATTGGTATCTATCCACATCATGTCCGTTCAAAGGAAATTTATCGAACTAATGACATCCGTTTTTATCCTAAACCATCTGCCTCCATAGGTACATGTAACTTTCTCATATTTATCTCAAGAATATAGGCTCCTCCCACAAATTTCTGCACATGACCTGATTATTCCAAATTATCTGCCATATGCATAATGTGTATTATTACCTAGCCATCAAGGATAACTGCATTCAAAATTTTCATTTGGGGAGGTATATCACTGGACATACTGTCAGAAGTTTTTAAGGTGGAGCCGTTAAACCTGGTTTCGACCATATATCCCACAATATATCTCTCCAAATGAATATTTTGAATATGGTTATCCCCATTCTAATGCACATGTAACAGTTTTCCTTCAGAAGAAGCAGTGAAAATGTACTATGCTGCGGGTACAAGCAAGCAACGCCCAACTGTATAAAATCAAATGTCAGCCAATGAAAAGAGATATTATGTGATAAATCACTGTGATTTCTGACTATAAATGACAGGATTTACTGGCGCAGACAAAATGTTTGACTATCCAATTGAATGCTACAATATTCACATGTGCATTGGTTTGTGTTGAAGCTTTAAAGCTGCATACTCTGTAACTATGAACATTTTTCGAAAAATTTTATTTTCTTTTTAAATCATTTGTTAAAGTTGAATTAAGTTATGTTTTCACAATAAATCTGTTCACTAGAGCGGAAAACTGCACGGAAAAGTGAATTATCTTATAAAACAGGTGTGTTTTACTCGTGTCGATAATTATTTGCGTCCCTCCAATAATTATAGACAGTTAAATTTAACATAAATGCTGTTGTTTCTATACTGATAATTTGTTAAGATTTACGAAATTGGTAAAATGTATACCTGAATTTTAGTTTTTTTACTGTGTTCTTGAAAAATAGAAACATTAGTTCAAAAATTAAAAGATCAAAAGTTACAGACTATGCAGCTTTAAATCCCGGTCAATAATTTTTCAGTCACATTGGGACATTTATCTGTCTTTCAGGGTTGAACCAGTTCAAAGCAGAGGATGAAATGCTCAAGGATACAACACAGGGACTCCAGTGACCCGAAGTCTAACACTTAACCAATTAAGCAACTGCGTGCCTCATTCAAGTGCATAAGAGAGTGAGATATTGGGCATGACAAGAAGACAACTTATTGGCGATATTTACTTTCTCAGCATGACACCATAGCTTACTGGACTGACTCTGGCTGCCTCCTGTATACGGTAGTTCTGAGCCTTCATGTGTAACACATTGTTCAACCACCTTCGAAAGCACCGAGCCTGAAAAAACACAACACTATCTCAGTAATTAAAAAAGATTGAGGCTGGTTGCTTAATTAATGAATATATCACTGGCTGGAGGTCGATAAGTCACCAGCCTGAATTATTTATCCACGTATGACTGACAGACAATGATACATTAAGCAACAAATAATTGCCAGCATGAACTTAATTTGAATCTAATACACAAATAGATTGAAAATAGGAATGATTCCTTCAGATTCTATAAGGATTCTACCATCTTGAACAGAGAGTAAGAATTTTCAGTAATTTTTGTTTGGACTTAAACACCCATATCTACATATGTTTTGAGCATTCATTTGTTGTAAAACTGTGATTATGCAGTCTAATGTAGATATTACAAGGCTTTACGGGATATATGATGTCAAAAAAATTCTAACCGGTAGAAGAATGATGCTAAATGACGTCACGATATTCCGTCCTGGACCAGTGACAGGAGTGATAACAGTCCGCGAATCTCGATCAGGAATATCTGTCAACTGAATCCTGAACTGAGCCAAAAAAGTTCTTAAATCATCAATAAAATGCTTTAAAGAACAAAATATCAATAGAACACAATCACTTTATGCATATGTACTGTAAATATCTGACTAAAAGGTTCTAAAACCAAATTAAAGCAATAATAACTATGATCTCCTGCCAAAATGCATGAGTGCTCAATCAGGAAATCCTGATTTATCCTGAACTTTATCACCCCTGCAGTGATTTGTTACTCAATATATCACTAGCTAGACTTTACTGTTGGCTATATAGGCAGGGTGTGTTTGAATAATTAACTCTTTGCACAATGGGAAATCTAATATATATACCTTTTTTGGTCATCTGCTGTTTTTCTTTGTTGTTTTTTTTGTTGTTTTTAGATTTCAAAAAAAACTTACAGGATTACCAACAGAATGTCAAATAGATTGGGTCTAGATTAAACCTGACATTTTGTCAGACCTGATCTGGGTCCAAACATTTGCAAAGGTAACTGGTTATCAGCAGAATAAAAAACTCACCGCTACCAGGTAAAGAGGTCAGATGGATTCTTTGCATCTTGGTTTTGAGACTATATTGCTTTTATTCAATCTCTGTCCCTAATATACAGTAAGTTATCGTATCTGCCCAGATTGCAACAATATTTAAAATATGCCATTCCAGTTGAAACCAAATTTATAGTAGCTTATAATATAAGAATTTATCATGAGTGTAAGTGTAGGATAGAAAAATCTGTCCCGAGGATCGCCATTTGGCATCACGAGGCTTGCCGAGTGATGACAAATGGTGATTCCGAGGGATAGATTTTCTATCCTACCCTCACACGAATAATGGATTCTTTTTCTTGCTCACCACTGTTTTTCATTTATTTATTTATTTTAAAATAAGCTTCCAGAAGTCCCTGAATAGGCTAAGATGCAATTTCACATGATGGCATTACTTGATGTCCTGGGTAAGATAGCATGGGTAAGATAAGATTTTCTATTCCAGGGTATAATCTCAGATATCCTTATCTGGTGTGTAAGAATCAATGTTATTGCTGTTTGATCCAGCCTATACTGATTTGTCTGCCGATTTGAGGTTAAATATAGAACCTACCATAAGGACCAAGTTCTGCCGTGTCTCCGTGTCCACATTGTAAAGTTTACGTAGTAACTTCACCGCCTGAACTGTTGATGAGACGGACTCTCCTGACTTCACAGAGATAGGAAGACTAAATATGGAGGATCTGGAAAATTAATTTACCGTAAATGTTATAAAATTTCAAACACTTTTCTCTTTCTGTTTTTAAATAAAATGCTGGTTTTCAGGTGTGGAATCAGAAAAATGCTTTTAGAATAGGGAAGACCCTGATCAGACCGCTTCTACAGAACTGGGTATGCACTGATTGTCTAGGCCTTTTTGGCAGGCAACTAGTGTTCTAAATTTTAGAACATTTATCATACATAAAAGATAGACATCATAGTTTTCATTGATTCAGAGGTAGAATATAACAATCCACCATGAGTGTCCAACAAATTGTAGGATAGAGATATGAATGCATATATAAAATTTGGTGAATATTTGTCAATTTATTCTCAGGATATTGAGCAGAAACAAAATTTTGGCTATATAAACTGCCATAACTCTGGTACAAATTTGAGAAAAATGACATGTAACAATCCCAAACTAGATCTTGTCAATATGAATGTATACAAAATTTGGTGAAAATACGTCAGTTAGTTCTCAAGATATTGAGCAGAAACTAAATTTCGGCGTATATCAAGGGCCATAACTCTGGTACAAATGTGCGAAAATTGACGTGTAACAATCCCAACCTAGATCTTACCAAGATGAATACATATATAAAATTTGGTGAAATTCTACCCATTGGTTCTCAAGAAGTTTAGCAGAAACAGAATTTTGGCGTAAATAAAGGGCAATAACTCTGGTACCATTTTCCAAAAAAATGGCATGTAACAATCCCAAGCTAGATCTTATCAATATCAATGCATATATAAAATTTGGTGAAAATATGTCTAGTAGTTTTCAAGATATTGAGCGGAAATTTAATTTGGCGTAAATAAAGGGCCATAACTCTGGTATAAATTTGGAAAAATGACGTGTAACAATTCCGAGCTAGATCATGTCAATTTCAATGCACATACAAAATTTGGATAAATTCTATAAAAGAGTTCTGAAGATATTGAGCGGAACCGAAAAAGTTATGAGGAAGGAACAAACGGACAACCAACGGAATGACAGACAACCCAAAATCTATATAGCTCTCCCCCTTTTTTCAAAGCGGGGCTATAAATAGGAGTAAGTCATGCTCTCTAACAATTCAATGCTGAAGTCCTACATGAAGAACAATTAATTTTTAACATATTCAACTCTTGATTTTTCATGTTTTTTTTGTCTTCTGCTGACTTTTCAAAATTAAGGTTTTCAAAAAATTCTTTCAGGAACACTATCAGAGTGGCAAACGGTTTGGATCAAGATCATGACTGATGCTTTGTCAGTCCTGGTCTGGTTCCAATCTGTTTGCAAATGTTATCAGCAAACACCAAAAATAGCCGCTAGCAAGGAAAGTTTAGAATGGCTACAAAAGATTTCGACAATATTATTGGACTATATTAAACTTAGAAACATCAATTAATCAACAAAATGAAGTAGTATTCAGTGTTCAATTACATATCTGTAGACACAAAAATCTACGATTTCCTCCATTAAATCCTCTTATCAAGGGAGTGCAGTGGCTCAGTGGTAGAGTGCTTGACTTGAGACCGAGAGGCCGCGGGTTCGAGCCTCACCGGTGTCACTGCGTTGTGGTCCTTGAGCAAGACACATTTATCCTAGCTTGGTTCTGGTTCAACACAGGAAAACCCGTCCCTGTTTAACTGAAAGATTGTTGATGGGACGTAAAGAATCAAATAAAAAAAAACAGAATCCTCTTATCACACAGACTGTCAGTCTTTTAAAATTTGGCTTAAAAAGTTCTGTTTTTACACAATGAATTAAATATCTTAATGTAATGTGAACAGCGTCGTAAGAAAAAATCCCCAAACCATCTAGCTACCTACACACACTTAACAGCAAAATCATAAGGGGTGCCATTGTACATCATTTTTGTGTTCAATTTCTTTTACCTACTGTATTTTGGCAAATAAAACCAGACCCCCAGATAAGAGTGTGTAACTGAAAATTATTTTTCTTAATTCTCAACCAAAACATATGTTGTGGGTACTCAAAAGAACCGTCTCAATGAGACGGTTCTTTTGAGCACCCAAAACACATGTTTAATCTGATAGGTAGGAAAATAATCGCAATTTTACGCTGAAAATTTTTGCTTAACTGGACCTATGATAAAACTTGTATGGATATCCCCAGATGCATGATGTTGAGACTCAAAATTTTTAATATTTATCTGAATTCATCACATGACATTGCGTCTGGGAGTGATATAACGCCATGCAATAAAATTGATAAACAACTAGTGGTTTACAGATTTAGTAACAGAATGTAATGACATTTATTATAACCTTGCGTAAAAGATGGTAAAATCTTGACATTTTCACACCAAAAAGGCTATGTTTAAGTAATTTTGATGTCATGTGATAAATAGAATCTAACATTCATGCTTCTGTATTATTGAATTTATTAAACTTGTTACGAAAAAGCAACAAAATGCTCGGCGAGCCTCACATATATCTCTTTCCACCAACTTGTTTAATAAATTCAATAAAACATGAGCACTGACAAAGGTCAGCGCTTTACTTGTTTTAATTCTTTATGAAAAAGCGAGGGAACTTTATTTTATTCAAGAGGGCTGCATTTAAATAAATATAGTAAAAAAAACTTCTATAAAAGTGGACAACAAAAACAAATACTATATATGCACTCCCTGAAGAAAAAAGCGAACATGCAAGTGCAACAATACATGTGCTGAAAAGATTTTCCAGGAAAAATCAAGCAAAATATTTATGCACTGCAGGAACCAAACTTTTTGCAAACTTTATAATGACAATTTGACCTTGACATCTTAGAAAACTTGAGCAGAAAATGAGAATGTATGTATATTGTGAAAGGGACACACTTTTGCCAAACAATATGGACCACAGGAGAAAATGGATTTTAACATTGTTGGATTAAGCAACAATTTTAATAGATAAGGAAAGCAAGTCTCCAGTAGCAATTAAACGTCTTTAATTTTTCTGAGATTTGTCCCAATAATTCACAAAATTTAGCAAATTAGTGAAAAAAGAATTGTTGCTTAAGATTTTAAGCTGGAATCATCAAAATGACTCATTTTCTGATATTGAGACAATGGACTCAGGAGCTATCTTAAGTGCCTTCAATAATTTAATTACCTCTATCAGGCAAAAAAGTGCTACCTTGATTGTAATTTCAAGCATTCTTCCCAGGCCCAAGGATCATGCCTCATATGGCGACCGAGTAAAACTAGTTAATAAGGGTCTGGTTAAGCTGTGTAAAGACCGTAGAGTGCGCCTTCTACATACTTATAGGCCATTTCTAAAGAATCGCTTGCCACTAAGGGAATTATTTGCGATCAATGATGGAGGTCTCCATCTGAATACAGAGGGGACCAGAAGGTTAAGGCAGTTCTTTATCAACTCAGTTGCACACTTATTGAAAGAGCTGTAGATTTGTTAGCCAGGAACAGGTTGCCCTTTCTTTGCCGATTCGCTAATGCTTACTCAGGGCATATTCTCCTCTGAGAGGCAGGCTAGTTGTTTAGGGAAATATGTTATTCCACGGGACTATAGTTGGTAAGAGTTGATATGTGATAATTCTCCCAGCTTGGGTCGGCACTGGATTGGCTTTCTGTTCCTGCCTCATCAAAATTCTAAATTATAAGAATGAGTTGATCATAGGGTTGCATTTAAGTCACATTGGTTAATGTAAGGTTTCATGTGTTTGATTGTAATGATGTATTTATGATAAATTTTAAATTGTTTTTACAGAACAGAAGCATTTATAGTAAATACCTATTCGTAAGTAAAACGTATGTTTTGCCGCTTAGGGGAACTTCTACCGGCGAGAGGGTGATTTTGTTGCTTCGGGGCAGCCTGGCAGTTGCATTCAACCAGATTGTTGCTGTTAGTCTGTCCTGGAGGTCTATGGGCCATGCTCTGGCTTGTGGAGGTTCACTGCTTGTTGCTAGTTAATTGATGCTTGCTTTTGCTTTGGCTTGCTAGTTTGTGCTTCTAGTTTTGTTCCTTGTTTATTTTAAAGACCCTCCTTCTCCCTACATTCCTGCTACTTCTCTTCACCACCTTGCCTTTGTTTGGCGGTACCTTCGGTTTGGCGGTATTTTCTCCAGCTTAAAGTTGGGGGAAACATGGCTTAAGGGATATCTTGAGTATGCACATTTCAAATACTTAGTGAGTCAAAGGTCAGTGAACCTTAGTTGCATTCGGATTCTCATTGCCAATTGTATATAGTGTAAATATGCTTAACTGAAGGTCCGGCAAACAATAAAACTTTTAAATTGTTATGTGACTTTTCTTCTCTAAGGGAAAAAGGCTTGCAGTGCAAAGCTTCAGTCAACCTTAAGCACAATGACTTAATATATACTTCTGTATATTTAGTATAGCTGTCAAGTATAGTTAACAACAGCAACTGACACTGGAAGGTGTGTTGTTTTCAAGTTGAATCTTCTTGGTGAACAACAAACTGTTTGGTGTCAGCATATTCAGAACTGAGCAGTCTGTGTAGTGCAGGTTGGCTGTGGTGGCCACAGAATACCTCTGACATGACAAAGGTCAGAACTATTCCACTTCAGTTGAAGTCTAGTCCGATAGGAAATTGTCACAATCATAGCAAGTTTAATTGGGGGCATATGTTCCATATGCATTAATTAAACGCGGAACCAGTCTGGGGATACCCGTTTATTTATGGAAAGTGAGCTAGAGGAATTCCTTTATTTATAGCCGCACGCTGATTGGTGGAAAATTATTTCCCGCCAGGTGTTCTATCTCTTTGTTTAGAATACTAGCATTATATATTAGTACATCGCTGAGATCAGCCGTCTGTCGAAACTCTGTTGGAAAAAATTTTTACCCACCCAAACCCACTCCTTTTATTTTTGTTTTGTTTCTGTTTTAAAATGTCTTTGATATCCATAAGTATAAATGACAATGACAATTAATGTCACTTGTTATGGTAAATGACAATGACAATAAATGTCATATGTTAGGTAGTAGGTTTTAGCGGTATTTTCTCCAGCTTAAAGTTGGGGGAAACATGGCTTAAGGGATATCTTGAGTATGCACATTTCAAATACTTAGTGAGTCAAAGGTCAGTGAACCTTAGTTGCATTCGGATTCTCATTGCCAATTGTATATAGTGTAAATATGCTTAACTGAAGGTCCGGCAAACAATAAAACTTTTAAATTGTTATGTGACTTTTCTTCTCTAAGGGAAAAAGGCTTGCAGTGCAAAGCTTCAGTCAACCTTCAGCACAATGACTTAATATATACTTCTGTATATTTAGTATAGCTGTCAAGTATAGTTAACAACAGCAACTGACACTGGAAGGTGTGTTGTTTTCAAGTTGAATCTTCTTGGTGAACAACAAACTGTTTGGTGTCAGCATATTCAGAACTGAGCAGTCTGTGTAGTGCAGGTTGGCTGTGGTGGCCACAGAATACCTCTGACATGACAAAGGTCAGAACTATTCCACTTCAGTTGAAGTCTAGTCCGATAGGAAATTGTCACAATCATAGCAAGTTTAATTTTAATAGATAAGGAAAGCAAGTCTCCAGTAGCAATTAAACGTCTTTAATTTTTCTGAGATTTGTCCCAATAATTCACAAAATTTAGCAAATTAGTGAAAAAAGAATTGTTGCTTAAGATTTTAAGCTGGAATCATCAAAATGACAGGAACACTATAAACATTCCAAAATGAGACTGTGAACTAGAAATAATGTTTATGAAACATTATGCCCCCAACCCTTTGCTTGTCAAGAAGGGTTCATAAGTTTTCAATGCCCAAATTTACAACGGGGCAATTACTAAAAAGAATAAAATAACTTTTTTTAAATTTTCACCAGGTAATCTACTCATCATCTTTTACCAACTGACCATGTTTGAAGCTCCAAGCTTCAATAATTTTCGAGATAACTTGATAACAAGTTTTCAATGACCAACTTTGCAAAGAATTTTTTTTTTTAAATTTTCATCAGGTTATCTACTCATTATCTTCTATCAGCTGACTAAGTTTGAAGCTACTTGCTGTAATAGTTTTTGAGATATCTTGACTACAAGTTTTCAATGCCAAAATTTGCAAAGGGCAATAACTCAAAAAAAAGTAAAATATATATTTTTTTAATTTTCACCAGGTTATCTACTAATTATCTTCTATCAGCTGACTAAGTTTGAAGCTACTTGCTGTAATAGTTTTTGAGATATCTTGACTACAAGTTTTCAATGCCAAAATTTGCAAAGGGCATTAACTCGAAAAAATAAAATATTTTTTTTTTAATTTTCACCAGGTTATTTAATCATTATCTTCTATCAGCTGACCAAGTTCTTCAAAAAATTAAAATAACTTTTTTTTAAATCATCACCAGATTATCTACTCATTATGCACTATTACCTAACCAAGTTTGAAGCTCAAAGCTGTTATAGTTTTTGAGATATCAAATTTTCTATGTCCAAATTTGCAAAGGGTAATAACTAAAAAAATAATAACTTTTTTTAAATTTTCACCAGGTTATCTACTCATTATGCTCTATTAGCTGACTAAGTTTGAAGCTCATAGCTGTTATAGTTTTTGAGATATCTTGATTACAAAATTTCATTATGACCTTTTAAAAGGGGCATAACTCCACAAAGGGGGATAATCCAGACTTGAAAAAAATATGTATCAATTGTTTCTTGATGAGGAATCCATATATGAAATTTCAAAACTGTATCTTTAAACATTTTGTAACAGACGCTCAGAAGGACGGACGGACAAGCCGAAAGCAATATGCCCCTTCATCTTTTCCAAAGTTGGTGGCAAAAAAACTGAAAAAGGTGACATATCTTTTTTTTTTAATTCATAAATGGATAGGTCATGCATATAGCAAACTGTATTCAAAGTGTTGAACAGATTTCAACCCAGGAATTACCCAGCATGCTAAGAGTTAAACAAACTGGGTTTCTGTAAATGATTTGAGAATGTTTTGTTTGCTTGTTTGATTTGATTCTTTATGTCTCATCAACAATCTTTCAGTTATGTAGGGACAGCTCTTCCTCGGTTGAACCAGTACTTAGCTAGGATTAATGAGTCTTGTTCAAGGACATGAGGCAGTGGCACCGGTGAGGCTTGAACCCACTGCCCCTCTGTCTTGAGTCAAGCACTCTACCGCTGAGCCACTGCACTCCCTATTTGAGAATGTAAAAACTGTTTAACTCTCAGACTGCCTGCTAAGTGGCTACTTTTGTCATCTGCTGATGATGTTTGCAAACAGGTTGGACCCATATCAGGCCAGACATAATGTCTGGCCTGATCTGGTTCCAAACTGTTTGACACTCTGATAGTGTTCCTGAAAGATTTTTTTAAAAAACTTAAGTTAATATTGAAAAAGTCAGCAGGCGACAAAAAAGTCATGAAAAAATTACCTAGTATGCAGAGTTAAGACATGTATCACTTGTGTAAGATCCCTTTTTTAATATGTAGCAGTGTATCTAGGTGCTATATCACACAATAATACAAAAAACAGCAACTCTCTGCAACCTTTATTCATGTGATTGATAAATACCTCTTTCTTCTAAATACCCCTCGTAGACCTTTCCTACAGATAAACAAATCGCCCAATTCATGAGATTTTGGTACTATTATCACATATGCATTAAGTCATTCCTTTAAAGGTAAATGGGCTTTCCCATAAAGTTAGATACAGTTAAGTCAGGATGTTCCATTGTATATGGTGAGGGGTTACAAGTTATAATTTCCAAAAAAAAATATATTTCATTTGCTGAAGATCATCCGAGCCTATGGTGCTTGCCTATGTGACAGAGATAAAAACAAAAATCTCATGAGCTGGCCCCAATAAGAAGCCTTATCCCTAATCCTATGCCCAATACCTTTCTGGCAATGCAGGCACACTGATTTACACTGGGACAAACCAAAAGCAATATGCCCTTCCAATTTCAAGAATCTTGGAGCATAAAAAGAACCTGTTAATCACCTCTATACCCTGTTTTTAAAAACAGTGTAGATCTATGATCAGCTGGCTTCTGATGATGCCACTTTATCAGGATCTACATTGTTTTTCATACACATGATCAATCCATATCAATAATTAAATTATAATTCATATCACTTGAATGACTGGAATTCAGAAGTTATCCATAAACAACCCATAAAATAGTGTTGTTGGTTTTTTGTTTGTTTATTTTCAGAGTAAACAAATGTCTCCCCACCATATGTCTTGCGCATAATCTCTATTTCGTTTAAATTTGAAATATTCATCTCTGTTGTGACCTTGAAAGATAGGGCAAGGTCACCAAGACCAAATTAAGCCTTCATCATACTCAAATATAATATCCATGCAAAGGTTCAACTGGCCCCACTAGCTCATTAGGTATCTTGCATAGCAAAAAACATCACATTGACAGTATCAGTACCAAAAATAATATGGGCATAAGCAGATAAGTAAACTCATATAAGAGCAAAGGAGCTTATTCGGTAGATTAAGGTTTCAAAATATTTCTGGTAACTACTGTACTTAAAAAACATACCACAGAGCCTGGGGAGGGAATGGCCATCGTTTCCAGACTCTCCAGTCACTCTCTTCACTAACTATCCCAGTAAACATTTAAAGGCCACCATCGGCTTGCTAGCGCAGCTCCATTTGATTGGTGTTTCACTGGCAGACTGACGGTGGCCTGACACTCAATACTGACTGGGATGATACTTACTTTGATTCAGAGGTTAAAGATTCCAGAGAACTATAATGCTGTGGCTTTGCTATAAGGGGATGTCCATCTAATTCCTGTTTCTCTGCTATATGACCACCACCAGGATACGACAGTGGAGTCCTTGCTGGCAAGACTTTTTTCACTTTCCCACTTCTTTCAGTCACTTTTCTCTCACTTTCCAGTTTCCCTAACTTCACCTGAAATTTGTCAGCAGCATCACCCGGACTAGAATCTCTCTCTTTTGATTCTGCAGATAATGATACACTTAACTCATCCAGGGTCATTGGTCCCGCATCTTCTGGTACTACTCTTTCAATGTTTTCATGCTGATTGATCCATTCCCTCACTTTCTTTTCAGCTTTATTTTTACTTTCAATACCATTTATCTTTTTTGCAAAGTCATCATTTATGTAGTTATTTACATTAATATTTTCCAATTCAACAGCTGCAGATTGTTTAGCTTCATTTCCTATATCAGCACTATTATTTGGTCTTAAATTACTTTTCAGATATTGACATGCTTTAACTTTCATATGTTTTTCTTTCAATCTGTAGTTTTCTAAATGGGTCCCTTCACATATATTACTCTCTAATATATCACAGTTTCTGTTTTTCTTTCTTGTTCTGACTTTAGCCTCAATAATCTCAAATTTGTTCACTGACTCAGTTTCTAATCTAACTTTAACCTTTTCAGGAGTTAAACTGGTTCCAACAAAACTGTCAACATTTGTTTGTTTTGAATAAATATGACTAGAATTATTCAGCACTTCGGCACTTGTAGCTAAATTAACACCTTCACTTATACCTTCTTTATTAACTAGATTGTGATTGCTATCAAACTTTTTTCTCACTGAAGAATGTGGGGATATTGATGGTTTAATTAAATCAGAAGTCCCACCACATACATTGTTGTGGTTGTATAATGGAGCATTGCTCTGAACACTTCTTGTTGACTGTCTTAAAGAATCTGTCTGAATTTCCTTACTATAAAAATTTGACTTAACAAAAGTACTGTTTGATACTCTAGAACTGGAAAGAAACTTTTTTGTACTAGAGATGATTTTTCTGTCTGGGCTTATATGATCCAAAGCATCGCCAACCTCAAATTCTTCAAACTGCTCAATGTATTCATTTTTCTTCTGAGACACTTTTTGAC
Source organism: Loripinus fragilis (assembly GCA_964019695.1). Classification (NCBI taxonomy): domain Eukaryota; kingdom Metazoa; phylum Mollusca; class Bivalvia; order Lucinida; family Lucinidae; genus Loripinus; species Loripinus fragilis. Next base: position 39,085,603 of record OZ026529.1, read on the forward strand.
TTTTTACAACAAATTTGTCAAGATATTTATCATCTGCTTCAATATTATCTAAAGCCAACTTCTTTTTTCGACCTTCAAACAATCTGTTTTTTAAAGTATGAAGATTGACTGTTAATGATGAAAGGCGGTCATCAGTAATTTTTGCATCACTCTGACCTTCAGCTGTTTTTTCAGACTCAAAATTCTCTGCAATTCTTGCTTCATCTTTTCTTTTCTTCTTCCTCACAATTTCAGGATGATTTTTATTCTCTTTTAAAGAATCACTACGATCAATGATGGGTACTTTACCAGACAGCTTAGTTGAATATTTAGTGTTATCTTTGTCTAATGATCTTGGTGATGTCTTTAAACCAGTGCCCATCAGGGACCTTAATGCTGCTAGTTTATCTGTGAAATCAAAATTATCTGATTCATCGTCATATGCTTTTCTAATATGATCCTCATCAAAATCAAGTCTTCTTTTGACAACTTTCAAAGGAGGATCTCTTTCAGGGTTGTGTAATTTCATTCTAGGTTCATGAATTCTTGGTACTTTCATTTTGATCTCAGTTTGAGCCCTTGTTTCCATAAAAACACCATCTTTCCACTTCCTTTCAGAAAACCCCTTTTTCCTTAAAGATGCTGCTCTCCTCTCCTGGTCTTTGTCAAGATCAAAAAGATTTTCTCCATGGATAAAATCAAATGACTTGAATGAATCCTTTGCTTTGCCATTGACCATACCAACCAAATCATGATCAGTGGCTGCTGGCGCTTTTTTATGTGTTCTCAGGTGACTTGAACTGATTTTCTTATTTTTATCAGATTTCTTTGCAGATGATACCTCATTATTTGATGCACGATGATGATTTTGATGATGCAGTTTTCTTGATTTCTTTAACTCAGATAACACATCTGCCATGTTCTCTGACTGCTTTATCTAGAAGACGTTACTGATTTCGTCGTTAACCCTCAACATTTTCCTCGACCTGGTCTTTCTCATGTCTGCTAACCGAACTCCATGTTTCTGACAATGACTTGTGAAACATATATTTATTACACATCTGCTCCTTGCATCCAGCTCGGCAAAGTCATCTCACCATCAGATACTGAAAATAAAATGACAGAAATGAAACAATATATAGCAAGGCATTTGTCATCTGGGACTCGTCCCGAGAAAACCTGTCTTCGGGGGTTCCGCCAAAATGAGTTTCAAACCAGCCTCCTCAGCTACAGAGACTAGCTAGAAAATTAAAATTTCACCTGTAGCAAATTTACATACAATACTTTCCAAAAAGTGAATAACAAAGACGCTGATCAGACTGCGCGAATGCGTAGGCTAGTCTGCGCCTGTGTTGTTCGCAAACCCCCCCAAGAGAGTTTTTCTCGCGTCGAGGCCCATCTGATCTTAGACCAATGTTTAGTAACACTTAATTTTCATGCTAAATCAGAATATATCCTACTTCTTAGCTTTTAAACATGCTAACAACTGAAATCCTGCATGTTAATTGGTAGATATTGGGGCGGTGTGTAGTGCATAAAAGTATCCAGCATGTTATAAGGGCAAAATTTACTTACAGCAACCAAGACCAACTGTAAATTAACCCAAATAAACCTGTTGGATCATGTAGTTCATACACACTCATAACCTATATTCTCATATTTTTACTAATAATTCAGCATATTTATATTCCCAAACCTAAACTGCTTACTATGACAAATCTTAAAATTAAATCAGGTTCATTCAGCTATCTGATGAAGTGTGTTGAATGTAGCATCGCAACAGCAAACAGTGTGAACCCAGATCAGCCTGCTCCTTCAAGGAGCAGGCTGATCTAGGTTCACACTTTTCTGTCTCAGTCTATTATATGTAAATATCAACCCTTATCATGCTGAATAAATTGATATGGCACATTCTCTGCTTTTTTCAAACCAGTTCAGTTGCATGATTTTATTTAATACACAATGTATTCTAAGGCTGCACAGAAAACAGATTAAAACAGTGCAGATCCCGATCAGATTTCTTCATTCGATGCCAGCAAGTCTGGATCTACACTTTTTCTAAAGAGGATATATTATAGTACGGCAGAACAAAGGTTAAAGATAAGTATGGCATCTAGACTAAATTTAATAAAGGATTAATTCAGATGATATCAGCCTTATCCAACACATTGACTGGGCACCTACCAGTATGTAGTCTTTGAATATCATCCAATGCTTGAGTAAGTTTTATAAGATTAAATTATAGATGACAGCCGACCTTTCATCGATACAATAAGAAACCTCAAAATCTGATTTCTATGCCTTTGGTTCCAATATAAACTGCACAAACCATGCATTCCGTAATTACCCTACTCATATGTTATAGAGGCATTCCAAGGCAGTACTTCTTTTGTTTTGTTTTGTTTGTTTGATTTGATTCTTTACATCCCAGTCAACAATCTTTCAGTTATGTCAGGACAGATCTAAGCAGTTCTAAGCTAGGATTAATGTGTCTTGCTCAAGGACACAACGCAGTGAGGCTCCAGCCGCCCTTCGGTCTTGAGTCAAGCACTCTACCACTGAGCCACTGTGCTCCCGAACTTCTTTTGTGGATCATGTCTTGTGCTTTTCATGCTTTTGCGTCTGTTCATTGCTGCCTTGTGGTCACCTGCTGGGAAAGGCTGACCTCTTGGCTCTTGTTTGTGATGTTAAATTGTGTTTTTGTCACTTTCCTATGTGGTATGGTACTTGATTGTATCGATTCCTGATCTTTGCTGCCTGGTTTCTTACATTGATTGTTGATTTGTGTTTCAAAATACAACCAACAACTCTGAAAAACAGCAAAATTCTTTACAACGTCAGTTGTACGTACACAAATGTACGAGTTTAGGTTGAATTTGATTTCATTAAACTGAAATTCAATTCAACGTCAAATTATTTGCGGACAAACACTGTCAATTATAAAGAACGGTGACCGCATGCTGGATAACTTTTATTGTCATTTGTTGATTTTTGTTGTTGTTTGTTCTTGAATTAACTTTTTTGAAATTCTTTATAGCTTCCATCAGTGTGTCAAATGGTTTGAATCAAGATCAGTACTGACTTTCTCTCAGTCCTGTTGCCGGTCCAAACTGTTTGCAAAGATTATCAGCAGGCGACAAGTCACAACTAGCAAGAGTTTAAAACATACTGGGCCCAAAATTTAGAAGACCTACCCCAAGGTTAGAAATGTGCATGGTAATATTTAATAACCCTTGTCCTACTGAACCTAGACATATCCTGTTGTGAAAACTGTTTGCAAAGTTTATCAGCAAGTGACAAGTAACCCCTAGCAAGAGTTTAAAACATACTGGGCCCAAAATTTAGAAGAACTACCCCAAAGGTTAGAATGTGCCTCAATATTACATGGTAATATTTAATAACCCTTGTCCCACTAAACCTAGACAAATCCTGTTGTGAAAAGTGTAGATCCAGATCAGCTGGCTTCTCAGAAGCAAGCTGATCAGGATCTACAATGTTTTCCTTCTGCATGTAAATATATTCTAATACTATAGAATCCTGCAACTGCATTGAGTGTAAATTAGGGAGGAGTGTAGTAGTTAATACATAAAAAATCCAGTATGATAAGGGGTGAAATTATGTATTATCAAAATGATTAAAAGCACACCTATAAAATCTATATCAAACATTCCGTTTCACCCAGTAATACTGAATACACAGAATACGATCCAACTAATCTAGTAAATGAATGTATTTATTAAAGATATTTGATTTTTTCAGCGTCAATTAGAATTTTATTTCGCCGAATGAACACTAATAGCGGTGATTTCAACAGTGCTATAATAGCCAGAAGTGAAAACACAAATTTGGTGTTCATAATAAAATAATTTGATCGTACACTTGAAAAATTTACATATATATTTTGGGGATAGCTGTATTCCAAATTTTAATTTTGGGGAGCTATATTGTTGGATATAGGGTCTGAAATTAAGTTTTAAGGCAATGCAAGCGCAGAGCCGCAAAACGTGATTTCCGACCGTATATTCGACTACAACCTCCTTAAATGAAAATATTGAATATGATTATCCCTATTCTAATGCACTTCTGCAGTTTTGTCTCAAAGTGGAGCTTTGAAAGCCGCATGTCATCCAAAGAAATGTGAAGGAATTAATGACATCAAACTATTTTCGTAAATTTTTGACTTTATCCAATCAGATGTCCTAACACAAAAGCAAGTGCATTAGAATGCTAAATTAGGTATAGCATCCCTATCTCAAAACTAGTATTGTCTTCAGAGTATAATGACTATATTTAGCTCTTCTGTGACCTTAATAATTAGGGCTAAGTCAGCAAAATCTAATCAAGTCTCCATCACGCCCCAATGTTATATCCACACAAATTTGGTTCCAATCCACCCACTATAGTTCATGAGATAGCATGCAAGGGGGAAATCTTTTTTGGTGCAAATTTCGTCAGACTTTAACAAGTCTGACGAGATTTGCACCACAAACGATATCCCCCTTCAAGGCTGATGAGATTTGCACCAAAAACGATTCGCTGACAAGATTTGCACCAAAGAGGATTTCCTCCTTCCCTTCAGTGTGGGGACATACTAAAAGAACACAAAATAATAATAAAACACACACACACACACACTTTAAGATAGCTAGGAAAAATGTCTTAGCCCTTATCCTATCATTATTTTTTTGTCATGAAAATGTCATCTGATTATTACATCTGCTGTATATCTTTAACCCTTAAAGCGGCCAAAAAAAAAATGCATCTGAAAATGTTGTCTGCTGAATTCTTCTGCTGCAAATAATTGCCTAGCATTACTGACAAATTAAGTATAGAAGTAAACAGTGTGGACCCAGAACAGAGCAGTCTGATCTGGGTCCACACTGTTTGCCATAGAGGCTTCTTAACATTTCAGCAGACGAGAAAGGCAGACGACTTTTGTTACGAGCGGCGCTTTAAGAATTAAGTACTTTTCAATGGCAGCAAATAGTATGAACCCAGATCAGACTGCTCTGAGAGGAGCAGTTTGATCTGGGTCCATATCATTTGCAATTCAAGCACATGGCCAGGTGAGAGAGCAGGTGACAACTGTTGTAAAAGGTGGCAAAAGGGTTAAATGATATATTGTTAAAGGAGTAGTTCTGATCAAGGTTCAAAGCATTTGCTTCTATCATGATAAAATCTAGTCTGAAGTGCGCTTGAAAATCAGTAGCAGATGTAACAAGCAGACAACATTTTCAGTACAATTATTGGCAGGATAAGGGTCAACTGAAATGTACCTGACCTTATAAAAATACCAATTAATTAAACAAGAATTAACAATATACAGTATAAATGTTTGAAGAAAGCAAATATTTGCCCAGTATTTTGACTATTGTGCTCTTAAAGACTGACAGCCTAAATCAAGAAAAAAAATGTGTCCTCAAACACCTTACCGTAGTACAGTCAAACCTGTGTAAAACGGTCACTCTCAAAAAGACCAAAAATTGGTTTTCAAGACCAATTATTGCTTAATGCAGGTCAAAAGTATTGCAGAATGCTCAGAGGGGAGCATTCTGCAATAGTTTCGACCTTCATTAAGCTACCATTTGTCATTAAGGTATTTATTTGTCTACTTTTGACTGGACTTTTTACACAGGTTTTACTGTAGAAGCATAAATAAAATTTCTTTCAGGTAGAAATTTTTGGGGGGCTAAGGAAAAATTGGGAAAGTCTAGAGTGAGCAGCAACCCCTTCATGGGTCTGGCACTTTACTGAACCCTAAAGCACTCAGAGGGGCCAAAACTCTATGGAATTTGGCCCCTTTGAGGGCAATAGGGTTAAGCACATTCCCAGCAACAAATACATATATCTGCACCAGTGCACAGTAGCCAATGTCAATTACGCCTTGGTGAGCAATTTCACAAAATGCATGCAGGTATGCGGGTTGTTAGTCTCGCGCAGTATATTGTAAGCAGTCATCAATGCTTTTATTGTTCCCATGGTTTTTATTTAACCACTGAAATGTTTAAGCAGTGATAGCAATCAAACATGGTTTTCAATGCATTAACATTTGCTATGTCAATTGGGAGGGCAAACTCTCACAGGACTCTGCTGAATGCAGATGTTAACTCATAAAAAACCATGCTTGATCCCTATAGCTAAGACCCTTGAAATGAAATGCTGCATTTCCTTAGTTTGCACTGTTTGCCAAGATAAAAACGTTATAAAAATCTTCAGGGATCGAAATATATTTGAAATATATTTTGATTTCGAAATTTTAACATCTGATCTCTTGGCATAAACTGTGATGAACCTGAGGCGAGTTCAACAATGTAAATGCTCGTGGGCGCTCGTTGTTCTGGTACCTACCTTTATTCGAAAAAGTGTAAAGCCTGACATCAGTACAACGAGCGCCCCGCAAGCTCTCGCTTTGTTGAACTCGCCTCAGTGTATTGAATCAGATAGAAAATTTGTTTGCACAGTGTTAACTCAAGCAGGCTTCTGCACACCCCCGCTATACACATACTGTGCATTTATCCGTTTCATGAACACTTTCCGAACTTTGGTATCAATATTTTTCTGTCAAACTGCACTATTATATTTGTTTGTTCTGACTGAAAGCAGCTATATTTAAACAAACAATAACAGCGAGCTTAAAGTCTTTATATAAATTTAAACTTGCATGGCTTAATGATGTAACACTAAAATATGCAGTTAATCCAAACTTCATCCACAGATAGTATATTCTAACCCTTTTCCCGCTTTTCATGATAATTGTCGTCTGCTGTCTCTTCTGCTCAAGTACTTTGGTGGTCTACATTGCAAACATTATGGACACAGATCAGACTGCTCCTAGAGGAGCAGTCTGATCAGGGTTCATAGTGTTTGCTTCCGTGATAAAATCAATCTGGTGTGCATTTGAATATATGCAGCAGACGTAAAAAGCAGATGATTAATTTTTGACAGGATATGAGCAGGTAGGGATCACACGGAATTCCGCGGCTAGCCTATGTCACGGAAGTCCGCGACTTTGCAACGAATACCTACTTTTCCGTTTTCCCAACTTATCTTAAGTGTTATGAAAACAAAAGTTTCCTGGAATGCGTGTCATTAACCAATCTTTTGATGACGTAAGATAAATTTTTCAGCCAGGTGATTTCAAAACACTGGGAAGGAGAATATGTGGTTGGAGGGAGCTGGAGACGCTGATAAAGATGACAGTATATTGCTGTTAAAATTCAATTTTTTCTAACAGGACAATAACGACTGCATACAACACTGCCTCAAGCTTCAACTTAACTTGGAGTTGTTTAGGTTACTCGGCATTTATATAGAGTTACTCGCTATCAAAAACTTGTGATTTTCTAAGTTTTGAAACGCGAGTCATGGATTTCCGTGACCTTCAAGTTTTCGATTGTAACGGCTTTCCGTCACCTTAAACATTTTTGTAGAGGCTATGGATATCCGTGACTTTGATTTTTGACAGGGAGCGGTTGTTGAGTTCAGGCTGTGTACAGGTACATTCATTGTAACGGCTTCCCGTCACCTTAAACATTTTTGTAGAGGTTATGGATATTCGTGACTTTGAATTTTGACAGTGAGTGGTTGTTGAGTTCAGGCTGTGTACAGATACATTATCTAACAACTTACAATAATCGAATACTCGAGCATATGTTACTTAGACAACTCGGATTTCTTATATTTCTTATTCGGGTCTGCGTTTCAAATTATGAACATGCATAGAGTCAGACCCATAGCCTACTTATACAATTGTACCAATTGCATATGCGAGCAGCGAAGGAGCATACAGATATTATTAAAAAGCATTTCGTCTGAGCCTTCGCTTCTCGCATTTACATACACGCAGCAAAAGCAAAGCCTGATGATGCAGGTTTAGACCGATATCTAGGCGTCTTGCTTCCCACCATGAACCTGTAGATATAAGAATTAATACTTTTCTCGAATAAGTTCTTAATACAGTGCGAATGTGTGTTACAAGTATAGGCTTTCGCAATAAACTACCGGCGAGCCTTCGGATGCTTCTGGACATAAAACCACAAAAAACATAAACCCACTCGACCAGTACTGGTTATAGCCAAGGAACACGATCACAAACATTAAACAACAACACAAAACAGTCGGCGTGGTGTATTCGACTTGTACCCAGGGGCGGGCCCAAGGGTCCCGAGTTTGATCCTCTTCTCCACGTGAGTGTTACAGTATCGGATGAGACTTTAAGCTGTGGCCCTGCGCTCCTTGTCATACTAAAGTTACACACAACAATAAACACTCTCAACTAAGTACTATACTGGTACAGCTACGGAGCAGCCATAAGAAAAACTTCCGTGGTGTAGTGATTAAGTCGCTCGCCTTGTACAAAACGGCTATGTACTGGCACAGACACGGAACAATCACAACAAAAGCTTGGTCTCCGAGAGGGCGGGGGTACACTCATGTTTTTTTTATACTTAGGCCGACCCCAGCATCTACCGTTCACCCCAAAAATATCACGAATTTCAAGCACTCAAAATAATATTTGAAGTTTTACCAACTCAACTAAATACATGTATCCCCCATGCTGTACATTGACCTTAAGAAAAGACCCTAATATGCATAGAAATGACCCCTAAATATAGTCCAATTTTGTGATGACCCCTCAAAATATCCAAAAAATCTTCATACCTAAAAAATCATTTTTCTGAAAACCACAAAAATAATTAAGTTCAAAATTTCGGACGCAAAAAATGACCCGAGCCTATATCAAAGAGCCCCCTGGGGACGGCTCTGTTTTTGAAGTTTCCTACCCGTGGTTGATGGAATCTTGAACTGGAAATGTATTTTACAGTATGGGTTTAAAGGGAGCGCAGTGGCTCAGTGGTAGAGTGCTTGACTCGAGACCGAGGGTTCGAGCCTCACCTGCGTCACTGCGTTGTGTCCTTAAGCAAAAACATTAATCCTAGCTTAGTACTGGTTCAACCCAGGAAGACCCGTCCCTTTATAACTGAAAGACTGTTGATGGGATGCAAAGAATCAAATCAAACAAAAACAACAACAAACGTATGGGTTTAAAGCTGTACACATGTGTCTTTACTTTTCTATATTGTCTGCACAAAGAAGACAATTTCCACTGCGTTGTCCACACTGATTACATAAGATGGCATAGCTGAAGTTAAACAACCCAGTATATTAAGCAGTCTAAGGGAAAATGGGCATAGTCAAGCATGGAAACTTATGCTACTGCGAATATCAGAATAAGTTTCAGCTCAATGTATGATGTCTGTTAAACAGACATGCATGATCGAATGCCTTTTATATACTTGACAAATTAAACCATTTTTAGTTCCCTCAACGCAACCGACTTCCAAATCACTGCACTCCTGTGTACCCTGGAATTTGGTTATAAAAGATGAAGGCCTATGATATCAGAGATCAAAATTTTATTGAGAACCTTAAAATCACATGACCTAGTTGGCCGTCGTGCTAACATAGCGTAAAAACCCTTTAAAGATATTCTTCAGAACAGGACTTTGTATATTGTATTTGGGATATGGGTCAAAAAAAATGTTCAAAATAATGATGATTCTAGCTAGGTGGAATTTGGCCTTCAGTGTGACAATGTAAAATTTCTTTCCTTATACATTATATGAAATTTATCTTGATGTGTTAGATATTGGTGAAGTCTAAAAGTAATCGAGTATGATCAGTAAATACCACAATAACACACTGCAGACCAACCCATGGCACCGTGAGGAAGAGCCACAGAACATATAAAACGGCAAGACATGGGTGAGACAATAAAAACATAATCTTCCTCTACAAGATGATTGGAACACGAGAAGAGACACAAAGTAATGCATACCAAAACAAAGACAAACACAGAATACCACACGCACAAACAGTAGGGAGTACATAAACAATTAATCAACAACAACAGAACCATCTTGGGCTTATCCATAACGAATGGCATAGTAGACAGATGGCTGAGAATGTGTTTGCCCCCCCCCCCCCTCTAGGGAGTTTTGCAGACATATCCTGTCTTGTAGAAAATTAAAAGCCGAGTCTTTTAAGAAATGTTTGCACTCTATGCATGGGGACGTTAGCCTGTAAGAGCCTGTAACATACGTTACTTTATCAAGTTAAGAAAAAGTAAATTGAAAGTTTGGGCTACAAGTTAAAGACATTAAATATTTATTTTTTAAAAGTCATTCATATAGTCTGCATACTGGATATCTTAACTACGTATGACAGCTATTTGTATAAAATTGCGGCTTCCTAACGTGTCATATGCGTAACATAAATCAGATAACCCATTATAATTTGCAAGTGTGGCTAACATCATTTACATTCACAATCTCTCTGTGTGTTTTGCAAAATGTTTTAACCATGTCAGACTAGCTTATGCAATTAGCTAACAGAAAAATTAAAGTTTGTTTCCCTATCTTAAATATTTTTTTCTGGAATTAGCAATTAAACAACCCTACCCCTACCCAGTTTTAAGGTGAACATTTGATATTAAAACTAAAATAAATAAAAAAAAATAAAGTTAAAATATTTGCAGTTGATGATTATCTTTCATTGTTTGGGATTTATTTGCTTATATGAAAAGACTCATAAATCTGCAAGTTTGTTGCAAAATGTCTAATATCAGAGGCTGTAACATATGTTACCTGATGTAATAAATGGGCAAGCTTATTGTCTTTACGTAAGATATGCCTAAAATATTTTAATCTCCTTGAGGGAATGTTGCAGACACATTCCTTATAGATGTACAATTCAAGCTGCATTTAATAAAGGATGTTTGTACTCTATAAGTTGGGGCGTTAGTCTGAACAGCATGTTACATGCGTTACTATATCAAATAAAGAAAATGTAATTTGAAAGTTTGAGCTAAAATTATGAAAATACTTGCATGTTTAGGGACTTTAAACTGGCTCGTATGCTAAAGACTTATAGATCTGCAAGTTGTCACCAAGGTTTAAAGATCAGAGAGCGTTACATATGTTTAATGGCATAACGAGTGAGCAAGAGTCTTTTCTTAAGAAGTAAGAGCAAATGTTATCATTTGACTAGCACGGATGCAGAGGCAGTTGCAGTAAGATTGCTCTTGCCGCTTCACAGGAAGAGAATTATACCGGAGTAATACTCCATTGTATGTATATATGTGAAATGGCATTTAACCCATATTTAACCAAGTGTTTGATCCCATGACACTGACATGCTGTTTCTGCTTTTGAAGAATGCTAAGGATTCAAGTTATCGCCGAGTCAATTTGTTTGACAGGCCACACATACAAAGAAAATTAAGTCCTTTAATGGGAAAAGATGAGGATTACACGAAAGGCTTATAAGTGATGTTTGTCACAATTACCAATTTTAAAAGATAATCTTCATCAATGTAACACATATAACACCAAAGGAAGCTGTATATTTGTTAAAAAAAACCTTTCATGTCTATCAAAGGTATTCAGCATGCAAACTACATGAATAATTCAAATAAATAGATAGTTTTATGTCTTCTTTCTGTTTCTCAGACTTTCAATTCATTTATTCTTAACTTGATGGTAACATACGTAACATACTGTTACAGGCTAACCTCCTGGTTAATAGAATGCAAACATCTCTTATTTGATGCTGCTTGAATTGTTCTTTAAGGTAGGATATATATCTGCACATTCCCCAAGGGGTGAAGTGGAACAGGATTGTACTCAGTTTGCAGTCCTAATACTATGCCATGATTCAACTGGTTGTGACGAAATGGGTGATTATTTTGAAATAGAAGCAGACACAATGATAGACATTGTGAGGTTGACTTGAATAAAGATTGTTTTTTAATATTTATATTTAATATGAATACTTATTAAATAGTGTCATTTAAATGTGAACTATTATTTTCTATTTGTATGTCTATATATTTTAGTATTATAGACATTAGGAAATATGTGATAAAAACGATTATATATAACATCTGTAACACAAGTCTATGGACTTGTTATTAGCAATGACTATAATTACTAAGACTAAGGCGCCAGAGGCTAGAGATTAATAGGAAAACACGTGAAAAATAGTATTTTTTCTGAAATATCATCTCTTACTTCCAAGACAATTTCCTTGCTCATTCATTATGCCATGTAACATACGTTACATACTTTAATAAGTACTCTGATCCTGATGTCAAACTTGCAAATCTATGGTTCTTTATTGCATTAGCAAGACAGTCCCAAAAATGTAAGATAGCCACCAGTGTCAAATATTTTCATATATTTTTCTTCAATAATAGATATAGGAAAGGGTCGAAACTATTGTTTTGAGAACTTGTGACCCAACCCCATTGCTGTAAATATTTTGGCAATAAAACATGTTTAAACTAACTAGATATCAAATTGGATGCTTAAAATTGGGGGGTAGAGTTGTTTAATAGCTCATATAAAACAATTTATTTGAGATAGTAAATATATAATGTAAATTCTTTAAATGTACCAAAAATTGGCTCAAGTGATCACTTCCCAATCTTTTGCACACGGAAAATGCATAATAAGCCACCTAAAATAAATCATTACACAATATCATACAGAAGTTTCAAAAATTTCAATGAAGCTAAGTTTATTGAAGAACTTCAATCTGTTCCATGGGACACCATAAACTTTTTGATGATACAGATGACATACTCGAAGCATGGTCAGATCTTTTTCTACAAGTAGTGGACAATCATGTACCAATCAAACAACATAGGGTTAAACATAAGAATCAACCGCAATGGCTGACACCTGAAGTACTTGATGCAATTAAATGTAGAGATAGATATAAATCTCTAGGAAATGAGCAAGACTACAAAAAATGGAGAAATAAGGTTACAAACCTTATAAAAATGCTAAAAAAGCTCAGTATCAAAATTTCATAGAAAGGAATAAAGAAAACCCTAGCAGTATCTACAAGATTTTTCAAGAAGTGGGCGCAGGCAATGGTCCCCTTAAACAGTCTACTATTGATTCTCTGAATAGTGGTGACACCCCTATAGATGACCCGTTGGAAATGGCTAACGAATTCAATGAGTTTTTCGTAAACATTGCTTCTAAATTAAAAGAATCTACTGTCAATAATTCAAATCATGACAAACTTAAAGAGTTCTGTCAGTCGAAGCTTCCATCCAATACAAAATTTAAAATTCCACAAATCCAGAAGGAAAATGTTCTAAAATTCTTTTCTAAAATGGACATAAACAAAGCTACTGGCACTGACATGATAGGACCACGTTTATTGAAACTTGCTGCCCCATACATAGTTGACGAAGTAACTTTTATCTGCAACCACAGTATCAGCAACTCTATTTTTCCAACCAAGTGGAAAGAAGCAAAGGTTACTCCACTTCACAAAAGTGGTCCCCATGATGATGTGAATAACTATCGGCCTATATCAATTTTACCCATCTTGTCAAAAGTACTAGAAAAACATGTTCATGACAGCCTCTCTGAATATCTTCAAGAATTTAGTCTCCTACATAAAACACAGTCAGGGTTTCGAACACAGCACTCATGTGAAATCGCTCTTATTAATATGATCGATTCCTGGTTGAATGCTATGGACAAAGGAAAAATTATTGGTGTTGTGTTAGTGGATTTTAAGAAAGCTTTTGATCTTGTGGATCACAAAATTCTCCTTAATAAACTTGATATTTATGGCATAAAGGATGAAGCTTTAATGTGGTTCAATACCTATCTTACAAATAGAAAACAACAAGTGTCAGTAAATAACACTAAGTCTGATTTTAAGCAAATTTCATATGGCGTGCCACAAGGTTCTATATTAGGGCCACTGTTATTTTTACTATTTATTAATGATCTCCCATTATACACAGACAACGTGTCAACTGATCTCTATGCGGATGACACAACTTTGTATGATATTCAAGATTCAGTGGAACAGATTGAAAGTAATCTTCAAACCGCTATCAATAACTTACACATCTGGTGTCAAAACAATGGAATGATCCTTAACTCAGCTAAAACTAAGGTTATGCTTGTTACAACAAATCAGAAAAGACAAAGGCTACTTAATGATAACCTTGATCTAAATTTCAATAATGAACCCCTAACTATGATAACAAATGAAAAGATTTTAGGTGTATATGTTGATAATAACTTGACATGGTCTGAACATATTAAACGCCTTACAAGGAAAATTGCATCAAGTATTTGGCTCCTGTCTAAAATAAAAAAAATTCCTGAACCAAACTCACCGAGTCCAATTTTACAAATCCTACATCCAGCCGCATATAGACTTTTGTAACATTATTTGGGGAAGCTCATCCGAGACCAATAAACTCAAGATATTAAGACTACAAAAACGAGCATGCAGGGTAATTCTTGATTATAATGTGGATGACGTTAATGAGGCCATGAAAACTTTGAAGATAATGTCTATTTATGATCGGTTCTATCTCAGAAAAGCAAAATTTATGTTTAAGGTTTACAACAATTTGACCCCACAATATATTTCTGAGCATTTTACTCTACGGAACAATGTTTTAGATGCAAATGTAAGTCTTAGATCATCTACTGCTGGCTGTTTTGTGCCACCTAAGCCTAGGACAGAATATTTCAAAAACAGTTTAAGGTACTCTGGATGTCTGTTGTGGAATGGTCTGCCAGCACATGTAAAAAATGCAGAGACTCCCGACACTTTCCACAGCAGATGTATTAAGTGGATTTTGAACAGTAACAACTAACACTTAAATCTATAATACATGTAGTTTTGTTTGTATTTGAGCCCTTTGTATACTGATGACTCTAAATGCTTACTTTGGCAAGCAGTGAAGTTCCAGATGAAATGCAGCATAATATGGCATCTCATCAGGGTCTGCACTGTTTGACAAGACACAAATGATCTCATAGAAGGAGATACATTTTTGGGTGAATATTATCATAGGTAAAAGTTTTCAGGGCTATTCCTGAATTCAGGATTTTGAGGCTGACTACCAGTGGAAAGTCAGCCTCAAGATACTGAATTCGGTTGATTATGATAGTTTCTCTGATTTATTTTCAGCTTATCTAAAAACAATTTAGACTTGAAATTGTGATTATTTTGGGAGCATTCTGCAATTCAGTTTTAAGATTAGAATTTTTAGAGTTCAGGATTTAGAAATTATGAACTTTTACCAATGTATAATTGGTATGTACATGTAACAGATCCTAAGATTTACATACCAAAATTCTGTAATTTACGGACACTGTAAATCTTATGAATTCAAAGATGCAGACCAGTAGTCAAATAGTGTGGATCTGATCAGTATATGCCCATATGTAGCAACCAGACTGGGTCCACGCAGTTTGGCTCATTTGCAAACTTCCTGGTATGAAACCTTAGGATCATAATATAGTGGTACTCAAACTGTTTTCTTATATATTTTGTAATAACGTGTGATAATTGATACTTGTAATCTATGTACTTTTTGTATAAAACGTGTATATTTTATGTAAATATGTAAATTGTATATACCATTATAGAGGGCCTCATGGAAGATTAGCTGTTACATTGTGCTCGTATGTATTTGCTAAATGATGTGTCCCTCTTAAAATAAAGTCTTTACTTACTTTACTTACTTACTTACTTACTTACTAATTATTTCAAGATATAACCGTATTCATGGTAATAAATGTCCATTTAGTTTATTATATCATTCTATAAACTTGCCTTATTTGGTATCCTGCTTTTTAAATGTTAGTTTTATTCATAGCACGATTTTGGACTGTTTACCAGCTTTTCAAGTAATAAATTAGAAAAAATTTCGATAATAAACAAGTCGTTTTGTTTTAAAATAAATACGTCATAATGTCCATGCCCAAATATATGGTACATTTTGTATCTATAAAAAGGAACAGCATGCTCGTTCTTTAGTACCCTAGGGTCTAATTAGTCCAACCTTGCACGATCAGGAAAACTTTTAATGTGTGTCAAATTGTTTTGGGAGACCACCTAAATGGGTAAAATTATTCCCCTAAAGAATACACCTATTTGAGCTATGTTAAATCGCATGTTTTCCATGGCAACGCATATTGCGCTTCTTAAGAATGGGGATGTCCCTACAAAAGTATTCATATCTAAGCAGCAACTCATCGGAAACTTTTAAACTTAGTACCAACTGAATGTTAAGACAGGACTTTCATCCAATGTTCAGATATGCAAATTATCAAATCTGCATATTCATGAATATTAATATAAATATTAGAAATAAGAGAAAATCGTGAAAAGTAAGGGGTGTACATGCAAATTTATCCACATCTCAGCTGCTTACTATCCTATACTACATATCATGTTTACTTAATGGACCAATATGCAAATTATCTAAAAATTGTATTTATGAAAATTAATTAAATATTAAAAATGAGAATAAATTAGAGAACAATTTATAAATGTACATGCAAAATTTATCACATCTCAGCTGCTATTTATCCAAGATTTCATACTCACTTACTTTGTAGACTTGTTCCCCAATTAAAGGCCAAAAAAGTTCTATAATAGTGTTGTTTGATATGCAAATTATTTAATTTGTTTATTAATGAGTATTTTTTGAAGATACAGCCTTATTGATTCGTTTTAATTTTTCGTTAGTTTTCTATAGTTTTCATCAATATTCATGAATATATTTGTTAATTGATTGTATATCTGACAATTGGAATAAAATGCTATATCTCTGCCTTAATTTGATACTAAGATTAATTGTCTAGAACAATTTAAAGATGAGATATGAGTAATTTTAGAAGTAGACCCCCACTAATTTTTCTACTTTTTTCTCTCATTTCTAATGTTTAAATTAATATTAATGAATTTAAAAAATGGATCATTTCACATAATGGCTATTGAGTAAAGTAAAATGTCTTAGCTTTAAGCGGTACTAAGTGTGGTAGTCTAGATATATTAGCAGCTACGATATGAGTAATTTTGTAGGTACACCCCTTAATTTTATTACCATTTTTCTTTCCTTTCTAGAATGTAAATTAATATTCCAGAATATAATCATAAAATGATTTGCATATCCGATCATTGCATACAGTGCGCTATGTCCTAGCATTTATTTGCTACCAAGCTTGTTAGTCTATGACAATCAGCAGATGAGATATAGGTAATAATGTAGATATACCCATTTTAATTTTTCTGCAATTTTTCTTTCTTTGTTTAATGTTTTCATAAATATTCACAAATATGTAAATAAGATTTGTATACTCAACTACTAAAGAAACCTGACACATACTGTTTGTCAATTTTTTGGTAGTAAATGAATACGACGCACACTTGTCTTTCCATTGCATAAAGTTGAACAATGGTAGGCTAAGATGCACTGAGATTATTTGAAAAGCTGAATTATTTCAGACGTCAGCTATCAAAACGTCACGTAACCCATAAAATCGATTTTTGCAAGAACAAAGAAATCACGCAAAATTCACCACAAAACCGCTTTAGTGTGATTAATGATATTTCATTGACATCTTCTGAACATTCAAATAAATCATGCATCCATTGTTTAACCCAAAAGCATATTTTCATTTTCTTAGCGTTAATTTTAAGTTATCAGCGTTTTATGAGCTTTTAATAAGGACTGCCACTTTATCAACTTTTTCACTTTCTATCATGTTTGGAATGCATTTTGACAATGTTTCAGTCCTTTTGACATCCGTAGCTGCCGCCTATGTCCATTTAGCGACGTCAAGCGTTACAATTACATGCTGATATGTGCATACTGCAAAGCTTGAAATTCATACGCGATTAAAGTGAAGTGTAGCCAATTAGCACTATCTCAAAGTAGACAGCACACACTATACAATGACCTACGTTAACAAAGAAAAAACGGTTATAAACCATAGTTTACGTCGTTTCTTAATTGACGTTATATTTGGTTTGTTCCGCTTTTACCCTTTAATGTGACGCGAAATATAAGTTTTGATTCTTGAAAATGCATTCTCTTACAATGATTGTTTGACTGGAAGTCATTTCAGTTCCTAGAAATTGCTTAAACAAAGGAAAAACACACTGCCGTTTTGACAACGTCGAAAGCACAACTTAAAACCCCCATATCATACGTCACAGCTAGAAATTGCAAATTTTTAAAATGCACTTTTGTCTGTCCTGGTATTGGCCTTGCATGCATGAAAATAATTTCAAAAAAATATCTAGACATACACTCACGAGACAAAAGTGATAAAAACGGTATTTTTGACGTCGCGACGTCATGTTCTATATTTGATAAATATATTTTTTTCGAAGAACACTTTCTAATGTCTAGCTTTTGAAATAAGCATATGGGCTTAGCTTTTTAACCTGTTACTTACTAGTTTGAAGCAACTGAAAAGTGTCAGGTTTCTTTAGTAGTTCAGTATATATCAGACTATTGTGTTAAAGCACTATGACTCAACTTTTATTTGGTACCAATTTTGGAAGTTTAGAATAGTTAGTAGCTGACATATGAGTTAAAGTGTACGTACACCCCTTTAAATTTTCTAATATTTTTCTCTTATTTCTATTATTTTCATTAATATTCTTGAATTTGCAAATTAGATAATACTAGAAAAGAGCCCACGCAAGCGCGGAAATATTTCATGATTGTCAATTTACCTTTATTTTGCATTTAAAAAAGCTGAAACTTGTATCCCCCTTTCATGTGTGTTAATTTTTCACAGCTTTATGAAATCTGAAACTTGTATTGGCGATTCTAGTCGCCGAAATGACCATGGGCCCAAATAGGTATGGGCCGAAATGACCCGAAACCGGCGAGTTTTAATTTTTTTTACAAAAGCTGATACTTGTAAACATGATTATGCTTATATCTTCTCATCTTGAAAATCACTAAAAATCTTCAGCGAGGTGACTTTTACTATATTTGTTTTCCTCCAAACAATGCCAAAAATCGCTCAAATCCAGGTTCTTATTTCTGAACAATGCACTTTTTTAAACAGATTTTATTGATAGCGTCATTGCCTACTGCGTCAAGTGGTACGACCAAGCCTATCAATGTAAGCTGTTTAGCGACCTTGAAACTTAGGATTATTGAGCGTGAGTCAGAGAAAGGTGTCTTGAACTTTCATAACTCTAGTTGCCATCAATGGTAGTAATTAACTATTTTATAGAAGTTCTGTTTGTTTTGTTACTGTTTTGTGAGTCCCCCCCCCCCCCCAAAAAAGTCTGTACTTGTTTAAAGCTAGTGTCAATTTAAGTTTATACTAAGGTCTGCTGATTATTATAGTTTAGTGTTGTGTTGGTTACTGGTACTGTCCAAAAATAGGGACAATGTCGGAAAAATTAGTCTGCAATTTTTTAAGTGGTAGCTGCCCAAACCAATAAATGAGTGGTTTTCACACTCAAAATGCAAAGAAATACAATATTTAAGGAAATTTTTGTATACCAAATTATCTTCTTCAAAGGCAAACCTGGAAATGTCGTTACTTTTCGTGGTTAAAAAACAAACTTTTTCTCCTTATTTTTCTTCCAACTTCTGATTGGGAATTTTACTGTGCCAATTGGGAAAAAGGAGGTGTTTCGCCTTTGGGAGTGGGGCCGAATTTCGCCCCCCAAAATGGCCTGAAAAGGAACACTGATGCCGAAATGGTTTGGATTGATTGGTGTTTTACGTCCCGGTAAACAATTTTTCAGTCATGTTGAGACGGAGCCACTTCTTCCTGGGTATTATTAGTACTTTGGAAAGGTGAAAGTGCCTTTCTCAAGGACACTACACAGCGGTCGTGGGGTTCGAACTCGGGGCCTCTAGGTCCCGAGTCCGACGCTCTACCACTGAGCCACCGCGCCTCCATATGCCGAAATACACTTCCCTTTTTACGACCATTATAGGCGAAACGGAGCGGTCTGGGGCGAAGTATTTCGCCGATTTGCCCTCAAACTGGAACCCTGCTTGTACCTGAAAGCTAACATATAAAATTTGGGTTTGATTGGCCCATCAATTTCCGAGAAAAGCCAGTTTTAATTTTCATATACGTAAATGACCTTTAGCCAAGGTCAAGAAATGACCTCGGCCTTCAATACTCACAATTCTTCATTATTTCAGTTGGTTTCAGGTCAGAGGCTGAAATATTTGTGAAAAAATCAACAGCTTTCACTTTTTCCTGTAGAAAAGCCTAAGTTAACAAATTTGACCTTGTTGTAAAATTGGTCAAGGTCAACCGTAGGTCATCATTTGAACAAAGTATGATGGGCAGAGTCACCACTGCTACATACCAAGTTTCGTGGAAATTGGTTCACCGGTTCCGGGGAAGAAGATTTTTGAAGGGTTTTTACCATATATGGGCGTGGCGGCCATCTTGGTCATGTGACCCAGATGCAACAAACAAACTTTCGTTCCCCCTACCCAAAGAGGCTCCACATAAAATTTGTCTTTGATTGGTCAAATGGTTTCCGAGAAGAAGATGTTTGAAATTGTTGACGACAACGGACCATGGGCATCCTACCTATAAGCTGACATATGCTGCTAAGGTGAGCTAAAAACAAATTCAACCTCAAGCCCTCACCAGTAGCTTGCACCTGACCGTTCTAAGGTGGTGATTTTGGTGTAGTTCTTACTTCGTTATTTGCATACCTGTCAACTTTTTGAAATCTTAAAGAGTGAGATTGCGCGCGACGCCCTTAAAATGGTTATTTTCTGCTCGCATTTACCGCGCGGACCAATTTTACCAAATTTTTTAGGAGTGAGATTTATTTTTTTCTAAGAACCAAAAAGGGATTATTGGGCCGAAATGACCATGGGCCGAAATGACCCGGAACCGACGATTTTTTTTTTATTTTCTTTTTACAAAAGCTGATACTTGTAAATGCGGTTATGTTTATTTCTTCTCGTCAAGAAAATCACAGAAAAACTTCAGCGAGGCGCCTTTTACTAATAATATTTGATAGCGTCATTGCCTACCGTGATATAAGTGGTACGACCAAGCCAATCGATGTAAACAGTACATTATGCGCAGCGACCTTGACACTTAGGATTATTAAGCGCGTGTCGAAGAAAGGTGTGATGATTACCGCGACTAATAATCAGTTTTGATAAGGGATTATTTAAAATTACAGCCATATCTTTTTTTCTTTGGCGAGTTTGGCGGCGTTTTCCCCATTGTTGTTTATAATATGGCCGACTTGACACAGCATAATACACATATACATATGACATATACACAAAAATTCGGAACGCTTCGGTCATCTCCATTCAGTTTGTATTGGAAACCCAATCGATCTAAAAATAGTGACGCGTGACCATGAACGTGACATACACTAAATATAGAAACATTCGCCAGAGGGCGCAGTTCTTTTAGAAAACACACTTAATTCCAAAATTCTCTAAATCTATGCTAAATGAAAACTCATCCTAACCGAGATTATCAATGAAAGCAATATCTTAAAGTAACAGTAAAGAAATCAAGCATGAAAATGACCTCGATTTTTCAGTTTATGCGGTAATTCGTTTATTTAGTATTATAGATGTTTATCATACTATTGGGTTAAAGTGTAATGTCTCAACTTTAATTTGGTAACAAGTTTGGTAGTCTAGAAAAGTTAGCAGCTTACATTTAGGTAATATTGTACACACCCTCCTTATTTTTTCTTCCATTTTTCTCTTATTTCTCATGTTTTCATAAATATTCATGACTATCTAAATTAGATTTTTTGCATTTCGTACCATTGGATACAAGTATTTTGTCTAGACTTTGATTTGGTACCCAGTTTGATAGTCTATGATAACTAGCAAATGACATATGGGTAATGTGTATAGATACACCCCCTTATTTTTTATACGAGTTTTCTTTTATTGTTATTTTTATTAATACTCATGAATATGCAAAAAAAAGCGAAAATTTGCATATCAACACATTGAATAAAAAACTATGCCTGGGCTTCCATACGGTACCAGGGTCGGATGAGTTGCTGCTTAGATACGAATCATTTTGTAGGTACACCCACTTACTTTAGAATCATATTGTGTATTTTCACATTAAGGTGGAAGGGTAAATTGTTCTAGTCTGTTTTTTCTCTGCTTTTTAGCAATCATTTTTGTTTCACCAGTAACTGACAGCTTTTTTTCATTGAATTAGTGGAAGAGAGAAAAAAAATCTATGAAAGTATGTGCAGCACGCAAGTGTCAATCTTGGGTCTGCTTGCAAATGACCCAGCTACAGTGCTCGATGGGTTGCCATGGACACCATGCAATTTTATGTAATCCAAATAGATTTATTGTCGGAGACAATCAGAATTGTTGGTATTTAGTGGTCCCATTGAATAATTTCGCATCCATGAATAATGGGTGCAAGGTAAGTCGAATAAGCCCCCCCCCCTCCCGAGGTGTGTATGTGGGGGAGGGGGGAATACATGTAATTATTCCATGAGTTTACCTCTACTTTTTCTTTCATAAATACTCATGCATATGCAAATAATACAATTTTATTACATGACTATTGGATGAAAGGACTTGTCAAATTGTATCACTGATGATATAATAACATGCAACAAGTACAGTTTGGAGGCAGAATTCAGATTATAGTTGCCCTTATTTTCTGAAATTTTCATCAGTATTGATGAATATGCAAATTAGATAACTAAGCTGCATATCAGACCATTCCATCAAATGAAAAAACTATATCTAAGCTATAATTTGCGAGCAAGTTTAATAGTGTAGGGTGAATTGATGATGAGATACGAGTCATTTTGTAAGTACAGGCCCACTTTCTTTAAAATCGCATTAACCCCCTCCCCTAGCTGGACCTTACAGAATTTTGCTTAAATTGCTATATTTTCCTGCAAACAATGGCGATATTATTGTGATGCATTTTTTCAAGTTCTCATTTTAATAAAATCATTCCTGACACATTTGGGCCAGATAATATGCATGAACTATCATGAAAAAACCTTAACTAAGTCGGAAGCAAGATTTTTTGCTCAAGTTATCTCCCCTGATTACCTCTTGGTCATATTTTTAATTCTAAATGCATAAATTGATGTCAGTGAAGGTCCCCAATCATTAGAAGATGCTTTTGGATTGATTTGTACCAGTTTGGCATCCTAAACATGTTACTCTACAGATTTTTACAGATTTTTCTTCAATTTGGCGGCCATCTTGGAAATATGCAAATTAGTGAAGACGCCAGCTTGCCAACATTGGTTTTTGGATTCAGCATACCAAAATACCCTTCATAAGCATCTCAAAACCTTTTCTTCACAAAATGCCTTTACCTTCTTAAATAAGCGTCTTTTTTCTGATTTTTTTCCTGACTATGTGGCTCTTCCTCACGATGCCACGGGTTTGTCTGCAGTTTGTGATTGCGGTATTTCCTGAGGATACTCACTTACTGTTTTTTTTTAGACCGGATATCAGCCTAAGCTATGGGGGGCTTAAATGCATTTTATAGCCGCCAATTCTTCACTCTAGATTTTGTTGTTGGTAAAACGCAATACTGTTTAGCTCGCATTTAGGCTTCCTAACTAATGCAATATATCACCACAGAGAAACTAGAATTGTTTTTCTACAAAAATGTCTCCCCCTTTTTGGACTCAAAAAATCACAAAAATGTGTTACAAGAGGAATAATTGGAAAATATACATGTAAGTGTTGTGGTTCTTGTGAATTACACATCATCTGAATGCGCATTACCAAGTTATAGAGGGGACACGAATTAGCATTGCAACTGATCAAAGGGAAATAACTCCAAAACATTCAAAGCAGAGTTATCGTTCTTGTACATGACGCATGGTCTCATTGTGCTCTAGAAGTGTATGAAGTTTTAACAATGCCAACTTACAGAGTGGACAAAATGCCCATATTTATGTTACAAGGGGAATAACTTGATAAATAAACATGCAAGAGTTATGGTTCTTGTGCATGACACGTCGTCTGAATGTGCTTAACAAATGTATCAAGTTTCGTTGAAATATCTCTAACGGTAATCAAGTTATAGAGCGGACAGGATTTTGTGACCGACAGACAGACAGACAGATGCGAGGGGAAAAACAATATATCACCGACCCTTCCAGTGGGAGGCATAATAACACATTAAAATGAAACAAAGAAAAGGGCTCATTTCTCACAGATGTCAGAGCTAAAGCAAACCTCAAGTTGAGCTAAGGTTGACGACGATACAACAAATACCATGCGTGTACAAACTTATATTAACAAAGAATGTCGTGGATTTCCGTGACGCTGATAAAGTACAAACAATAACTGCTCCCCAATGGGATATATTTAGCATTTTTTAAAGTCACGGAAAACCGCCACCTCCCAAAAAGTTCAATGTCATGAAAATCCGTGACAAAGGCTAGCCGCGGAATTCCGTGTGATCCCTACCTGATGAGAGCTAATAGTACATTCTGCACACAATATTGTTAATAAATCTATAGAGAATACTTATATCAAATACAATGTAGACATTACTCAAGTTATTAACCCTTAAAAAGTTAGTCAGGCACTTCAAGACCTAGATAAGACGGATTTTCAGACCTCTATCTATATCATTAACACAAGTTTTTTTTAGTATGGGCTTAACAGGGCTTATGCTAGAAGGCAAAACAGACTCACTTCTCCCTAGTATTTTCACCAGAGCGAGAAGTTTATATGTAGAGCTTATACACACCCCGTAGGCAGCAACCTCCAAAGCAGTCTGATTTACAACAAAACTTTCCGACCGTCAAAATTATGATCATATTAAATATGATGCAAATATGAAGTTATAAATCACTAATAAGTGCATTTTTACGATAGAAAATATCTTTATTGCTAATCAGAAACGCATTTTGCTTAAAAAGCTACATTCATCGTTGCCGTCTACGCTAAGCGTTTATTAAACAAGCCATGTTTTAAGCAAGGGCAATGTAGGTTTGTGACAGACAGACAGGTTTGTGACACACAGACAGACAAGCAGGCAGGCAGACTGTTGAAAAAGATTTTGCTGCTTTACGTCACAGCTTTTGAAACATTCGTCAGGCACTCTAACTACCTGAGCTATAGCTACCCAGGTGGTCAAAACTTCCCACCGCTTACTGTCTTTGAATTGATTCATTCTAAGCATTTTGTCTTGGGGACGTCTCTATCCAAACATTTCCAGTCCAATGAAGGGCTTCAAATGCAGAGCTTGTGAAAGACAGACTGTCAGACATGCAAACCGGCAGGTAGGCAGCCCTGGTGGTCCATAATCATTACATACTTTCTTTTCCGGCCATACAGCTAATCAGAGAAATTAAGTTGAGATTGAGTTTATTTTGCAAAATAAGGCTGATTTCTCTGATTAGTTATACCCATTTGGGCCTTTTGATTTTATGGGAGGTTGCTCTGCCTAGTTAAACAAACTTTTTGAGTGCCAATAGCTCACAGTGTCTCACATTCGGGGACTGAATGAGCCAAAATGTAGATAGCCTGTTCCATGGTGCATAGACAAATCTTAAGCTTGATCATTTAACTCTTTAAACTTTTCCTGCCAGTCTTCCGTCTGCCATCTCTTCTGTTTGTATGTTTTAATTCTTTATGTCCCAGTCAACATTTTTTCAGTCATGTCAGGACAGGTCTTCTTGGCTTGAACCAGTACTAAGCAGAGGATAAAGTGTCTTGCTAAAGGACACAACAAAGTGACTCGGCAGGGGTTGGGGCTTGAACTAGTAACCCTTTGATCCCCAGTTTAACGCTTTACCAACTGAGCCACTGCACTCCGCCTAAGACCTGTTATTTCACTAGCCACGCATGAATGTCAAAGGTGCAACAACTTCTCAAAAATTACTCTTTGCATAAGGCCACAAAGCAGTGCCTCCGGTGAGCTAGAGGCTTGAACCTAACTCTCAAAAATTACTCTTTACTCAAGGACACAACGCAGTGCCTCCGGCGAGGCTTGAACCTGTAGCCCCTCGAGTCAAGCACTCTACCACTGAGCCATTGCACTCCCCGCCATCTTTTCTGCTTATATACTTTGGTAGCCTATAGTGCAATCAATATGGACCCAGATCAGACTGCTCCCATGTGTTTATAGTGTTTGCTTCCATGATAAAATCTAGTCTGAAGTGCACTTGAATATTTACAGCAGACGTAAAAAGCAGACAAAATTTTCAGGACAAAAACTACTGGCAGGATATGGTTTAAGTGTTGAATTTCTAAATTATGGATCTGGACTAAGCCTGACTAGTTATCGTGAAATAGTTTGCTGAAAAAGCAAACAAAATAGTCACTGATCAGACTGGAGCAGTCTGGTCTGGGACTATTTTGTTTGCACATGATTTTCATCTCCAAAATATTTGATTCTAGTATTCAAAGACTTAAAAATAATGAACAAGAAAATACTACAAAAAATTACAATAAAAATCTACCGAACATTTAATTAAAATTTAAAAAGATCCTGTGTCTACCTCAAACAATATATTCAATAATCAAACTAAATTCTAACTACCGTGTCATAAAAGAAAATATACGTTCTGTATAAAAATTACAATTTAAACCTACCAAATGTTTTATGTGTATTAAAAAAAATCCAGTATCAATTTCGAACAAAATAATCCAATTAAATCCTAACTAACATAATATCATGGAACGACCTGCCCCATGCAACTCAGTAAAATCTTCCAAAATATCAACACAATATGAAATCCATTCAAAGCTTTAGCGCCCAATTTGAAAAGAACTCCACTATCAGCCAACTTGTATGACGATACTTCTGACCCTTATTGTGTTGATTACAAATTTGGCGGAGAAATTGTTCTAGCTTTTTTTCTAAGATCCCTCAACCACCACAAACTTGGCATTTACATTCAAAAGGAACTAACTCCCAAGACAATTCTGATGCATAAAGTCCAATTACTCTGAAAAAAAGATAAAAGAAATTTGATCTTAAATTTTGCTTTACTTAAAAAAAATCCAATGCACTTTATAGTTTTACCCTGAACCTAACAAAGGCAAACACTGTGGTTTGTGGACAGTGTAGACCCAGACTTGGAGGAGCAGTCTGATCTCAGTCTATACTGTTCATCACAGAGCTTATGATTCTATTTAAAGCCTCATTATGAAAGCACCGGGTAAGATTATTTCAATTTTAAAGAATGAAAGAGATAAGAGTCCTGCAGGGCAAGAGTTAATCCTTACCTTGCTGGATATTTTTATGTACTACACTCCTCCCCAATTCAAATCAATTAATTTTTTAGAATACCAATATTATTTGCATGTATTTATAAGCTGAGTTGAAAACAGTGTGGATCCTGATCAGCTGGCTTCTGAAAAGCCAGCTGATCTGGATCCACACTGTTTTTTAAAGCCGGACATATCCCGGCTTGGCATGGTAAGGGTAAAACCGGCTCAAACATGAAGTAGCGAAAATACCCAATATTCAAAATCAATGTTTGCCGAACAGTAATCATATGTAGAAGTAATATAAAGTCGTCTATTGATAACAAACAGAGAGCCCTCTATTGATTACAATGCTTTAATTGTTCGCATGTAAATACGAGGTATTTTGCCTCATTGTTTTTTCATATTACACGAAAAAGTTCATTTGTGTCGCTTGAGAAAAGGTCAAAGGACTTCTATGACTTACACTTTTCATTTCTTTAAATGCAAAAAGATTAAACAGAATCATTTGTTGGTTTTTTTTTTGCCATTTGTTTGTTTGATTTGATTCTTTACGTCCCATCAACAATCTTTCAGTTAAACAGGGACGGGTCTTCCTGGGTTGAACCAGTACTAAGCTAGGATAAATGTGTCTTGCTCAAGGACCACAACGCAGTGACGCCGATGAGGCTCAAACCCGCGGCCTCTCGGTCTCGAGTCAAGCAATCTACCACTGAGCCACTGCGCTCCCGGTTTGTTTTGTTTTTTGTTTTGTTTTTTTTTGTTATGATTATTGCAATATCATTATATGATTTAAAAATTTTATTCTTGGCATGCTGGCTAATTTTCATGCTTCTGTTGTCCAGTCTGTGGACTTTTTTCAAAATTAACTTTAAGGAACACTATCAGAGTGTCAAACACTTTGTACTCAGATCAGGACCGACATTCTGGGTCCAAACTGTTTGCAAAGGTTAACAGCTGAGCAGATGACAAAAAATGCTGCCAGCAAGGAAAGAGTCAACTCTTTGTATCATCTCCTAACCCTGTTGTGACAAATGTAATCTCCCACCCAGTCTGATATAATGGTCTGGATGGTCCATTATCTATTTTGAGGGGTCAAAGGTTACAATTACATATTCTGTCCTTTTCCTTGAAGATTGCTGTATTGTTCTATAGTTCTTTATCTGGGTCTACACTGTTTGTCATTTTACCCATTTACAGGGTCAACAAATCAATTCAAAATCTTTCTAAAGCCTAAAATCAAATATACAAGACAATTAACTTCAACTAATGCTAAATCAAATATTTAATATAAATAATCACAATATACAAAGCAATTAACCTGTTTCCCTGCGTCACAACTTTTGATGCCTGCTCTACCAACTGCTTATGTACTTAGGTAGCCTATATGCAGTATATGGCAAACAATATGGACCCAGATCATACTGCTCTTCAAAGTGTGAAGTTTGCTTGAATATTTGCAGCAGACGTCATTTTCAGGACAAAAATATTGGCGGGATAAGTGTTAAATATAAACAAGCAATAATTTTGACAAATTGGTGCAAAACAAGATAATTTGGCATTGTCTTGACAGGAAGCATTTGTTCAAATACAGACCTGTCTGATTTGAGCATTGTGGGTACATGTGACATATTTGTTTAACAAACGCGTCACAAAGTCATGTGATTCGTCCGATTGGTTAGTTCATATTGTTTATCAAGCAACATCATCACCATGATCACGTGTCACTGAACCTGATTCTTTGAAATGGCCATATGAAGAATGTTTTCAAAAATATTTTAGCTCATAAATATGATCAGTCTAAGGCCAAATACCGTAATACCTATCATTGTTATGGTTTTGCTATCAAAGATGCCTAGATGTCTCCACAGATGGATTATTTATAGGCATTTATTGCTTGTTACTTTTTAATGTAGGTGTTTTGAGTAATGCATACCGCGTACTGACACAAACCCTACTTTTCGCTCGTGATGTCCCATAGCAGACAGGTCGATCCTTTGAGTATTGCGCCTGCACAGACAATGGATAATTTGGTGAAAACTAATAAACTTACATTAAAAGAATGAACACCACTGGTACACCCCCTGTATTCTAACCGTAACAGACTGAGGGGCCGCAGGTTCAAGCCTCTCGAGCTTCACTGTGTTGTGTCCTTGAGCAATATGCATATGGGAAGTTTTGTGAAAATTAAACCCTTGCAAAATGGCAAACTCACTCTGTTGTTTACTGATATAGTAAATCATGCCCTAGACGTGAATTTTTAACGCCGCAGATATGTCTTTTAAACCCATTCGCGAAAATAAAATTCTCACCAAAATTTCCAAAAATACACTACTTTTTGAAAACAGTGTAGATGATGATCCTGTTTATAATAAAAGGTTTGACCCATTTGTTAACCATTTCAGTATCAATGAATTCTTCCTACTGGTTGGATACAATACCTTGGAGTGGTCTTTCTTATATATTGAAGGGTCACAGGTTATAATTTCCAAACAAGAGGCTCAATGAGCTAAACTGCTCACCTGAACTGATGACTTAATGGTTTTAGAAGATTTTATGATTTTTTTTTACTATTATGAGTCTTTAGAGGTAAGGACTCCACAGGTTGTGGCTAATTTAAACCACAGCGGCATGATTGGCAAGAATTATGTAGGGGACAACTACCATAGTCATTGCTGCATACCAAATATAATAAAAAAAAACAAAAAACTTTGAGCATCATGGTTTCAGAGATGATTTTTTAAGACTTTCCCATTATAAGTCTATAGGAGATATTGATTCACATTTAGGCCCCAGGGACATGGTTGTCTTCTCTGTCAGGTGACCAGGACCATTAAGAGAAACTTTTGTTCCATCATCTCCTTGTTGATTGACCCAATGGTTTCAGAGGAGAAGATGTTTGACGGACACCGGAGTCATTGATATACAAATAGCTCACTCATCAGCCGTCAGCTTAGATGAGCTAAAGAGTAAATGTTGAAAAATATCTGCAGAAGACATATGAGCAGCAACATGAGATTTTCAACAATGTGGTATGTTCGACCAGCAAAGCCTCAAACCAGCCTGCGCATATGCGCAGTCTGATCAGAGCCTTTGCTAGTAGCTTGAATATTCTATGATGTGAAGCTACTGACCGAACGTCATTCAGAGTTTCTAAGCTTAAAAGGAGGCTGCACTGGCTCCTATGAGTCTATACTTGTCAAAATGCCACATAGTTAGAAATTACATGACGTGGCTCATATGTCTATCAGTATACCTGCAATTGAAAAGACTGTGTGACTATGGCTGTCACTTCTCCCTAATTTTCCTGGAGGGAGGTCACTTCTCCCTACTTGAACCCTGCATGTAAATTAATCCTTACAGCACCAACTAATATCTTTATCCTCTTTTGAAACCAATGTAGATTCAGAACAGCTGGCCGCTGAAGCCACCTGATCTGAATTCAAAACTTTTCATCCCAAAACTTCCAAAATCCTGAACTTTTTTAAATCAAATCTTAAAACTTGCACTAATTATGCCTACAAATATCAACAATTTCAAGTTTAAATTGTCAATTGTCTATAGATACACTGATTATAAATCAAAGAAGCTTAATTCAGGATTTTGAGGCCGACTTTCTATGGAAGTCAGCCTCAAAATCCTGAACTCAGGAATAATCCTGAAAACTTTCACCCATGTCATCCACATGTTTAACCCAAGTTTAAATTGTCATATTAGAATCTGCTTAATTCAGGATTTGAGACCGACTGTCTATGGAAAGTCGGCCTCAAAATCCTGAATTCAGGAGTAATCCTGAAAACTTTCACCCATGTCATCCACTCATTTAACCCATATTAACTCTTTTCTTGCAAACGGTGACTTTTGTCATCTGTTGATAACCTTACCAAGATCACGACCGACATCACCGGTCTAAGGTCCTGGTCTGGATCCAGGCCATTTAATACTGCTATGGTGTTCTTCAAATATTTTTTTGAAAAAGTTGATTCTGAAAAAAGTCAGATGACAACAAAAGCATGAAATTTTACCCCCGCATGCAAAGAGTTTTCAAATTTATATAATAAAATTCACACCACTGGATTGGCCAGAACTCCAAAAGAACTTGATGTGGTCATTAGTTACCACTAAACTCCAGCTGTTAAGTTTTTAGACTTAATTTTTTGAAATAACTTTTTTGTCTTCAATTTTAGCAAAACGTGTTAGCGATGAAAAGTATTCAAGAATATCTCCGCCAACTTCTCCAAATGGTCATTACATCTTAGATGCTGCAGGTTCCCCTGTGCTTAGATGCACTCTTTGAATATTTTAAACAAAGCGCAAATAAACAATGTCCAAGATGTCAATCAAAAATATTCATTGCACCGCCCTAATGCAATTACTAAAGCGATGGATGACTTGTTCAAATATAGTAGAAATTGCGCCTGATTCGCTCGTGCGTTAAACTAGTAGGGTCATCTCAAAACCGTTCATTTCATAGCACATGCATAAGAGAAAAATTGCAAGTCATGCGATAACCCAGCCTTTGTTCCTACAAATGAGCCTGCTTTAAAATGATTCTGCAAATGCATGGTAAATTCTGAGTATGTAAACGGCAGTTTTATGTTCTGCACAGCCTTTGAAGAACGGGATATGCACCGTTTCCGAATAGTTTTTTTGAAACTACCCCTTTCTGTCACGCCTATACGAATTATACCTGTCAATAAAAGACTTAGAAATTAAGGACGAATTCATTCTATTGCAAAATTTTCATCTATATACACAAAAATCTGTTTGCGCCACAAGCACGAAACCTTTTGGAGAAGTTGGCGGAAATTATCCTCTACAACTTTCATCGCAAACACATTTTGCTAAAATTGAAGACAAAAAAGTTATTGCGAAAAATTAAGTCTAAAAACTTAACAACTATGGAAGGGTATCGGGCTCATAATTCAAATACGCATTATGCCTTATACCTGATTCCATTTACGTGTTATGGATGTTTATTATGCTTTACCACAAAGTGTCTATCAGTTGTATGCAGTTTACATTCTACAAAATGATCGTGGTAATAATTCCATTTGTGTGTTTTGTACCCCCAATTTCCTGTCATAATTCCATTCCAGTAATGTGTATTTCTTATTTGCTATAACAGACAGTGCGTTTCAGCAATATGCATTCTGCAATCTACAAAATGTCTTTACGCTTGATGCCATTTAGTCATTATGTTATGTGCTTTATGGGTTTTCTCAATCCGCGAAATTAGCTCTTTCAAAGTTTCTTATCTCTCTAAATAGCTGTAATTTGCTTTCTTGCAATGTGCGTTTCAATTGACAACAAAGTCTTATTTCGGCTTTTCATGTTGTCGCAAATCGATTTATGACTGAACACAATACGCTGTACATGTATGAGACGCCTATGCTGCTATAAATGATGACAAGAACTGATCTTTTGTGCGGCTATCCGCTAGTCCCTGAACAGCCGGTAGCGGTTCTTGATCCGTTGTCTTAGCCTCTTAGGTAGATTAGTATTCATCGTCAGTCAGGGGTGGGTCCAGGATTTCTGGAAAGGGAGTTCATGTGTATAAAAATGTGGAGCTGGAACCTTTGAAAATTATAGTTTTCGTCAAGACATAGGTTGTAACAATGAGGCCCTCCCGGGAGTTTTTGGGAACAGGGGAAAAGGACATTAATTTAAGGAGAACAAATGCCAATTTTTAGGGAAACAAAGACAATATTGGGGAACAGGGAACATAAGAAAGCAAGTTTTCGATTTTTGGGGAGCAGTGAAACAAGCCAATTTATTTCAGGGAACAAAGGAACAGGTACCCCCCCCCCCTCATTCCCTCCTCCGGGAGGGCCTCAACAGTTAAGACAAGGCCGTCGTCGGCGGTACGGCCGGTCCGGCCATGGCCAGACCACTTTTTTTGGCCAAAAAAGGTTTTAGCCGGACCACTTATTTTAGGCCGAATACGCCTTTTTGTCTGGGTCATTTTTTAATTTTTCTACTGACTGTTTTACCTTGATTTATATTAACTTGGACATGTATATGTCTAGATAAGCAAAATTTTCCAGCGTAATATTGTGAATATTTTCTTATCCATCAGTTTTAACATTTGTTTTCGGTGCTCAAAAGAATCGTTCTCATCGAGACAGTTCTTTTGAGTATCCACAACCGGGTCCATAACATATGTTTTAGTAAAGATTTAAACATATGTTTTGGGTGCTCAAAAGAACCGTCTCATTGAGACAGTTCTTTGAGTACCCACAACATATATTTTAGTTGATAAATAGGAAACTTATTTTTAATTACGCTCTCTTTTCTAGAGGCCTGGGAATGTATGATCATGTATGTATCGAACTGAAAAAAATCAAAACAACAACCCCCCCCCCCCCCCCAAAAAAAAAAAAAAAACAACAACAAAAAACAAAAACAAAAAAAACAACAACAACAACAACAACTAAAACAACAACAGATATCTGTATCAGAATTACTAGCAAACTGTCAAGTTTGATGCCATCGCTTGATGAGACCCACCGAGGGGTCAAAACAGTTGTTAATACATTGCTGGTGGGGGGTTCAAAAAGCTGTCGTAAGCATCTGAAATGCAGCTAATGCTTGTAAAATAAGCTTGGTATGACAAGAAAAAAATGCCTCAAAATGCATTAGAATCGCTTCTACAGACATCTTGAATAAGAAAATTTTCTTGAGGCTCCCCCCACCCCCTGACAGGAGGGGTCATCCACCTCTCGTACCCCCCCCCCCCCCCCCCCCCCCACCACCACCCCACTCATGCCTTCGACACTTAGAAAAAACGGCTACAACGTTCCATTACCGTACCACTTTTCAAAAGCCGACGACGGCCCTGTAAGAAGTAATATCACACTATTTGGTAGATCTAACCTCAATACTAACAAAGTTTTTTATTCTCCTTCCACGGGTAATCAGGATAACTCTTGACGGGCAGAATTTACCTGTACACCGGGTTATCTTCCGAAAGTATAGACATGCGCAGACAATCGTCTTGCGTGTTTGTTTTTTTTTTCATAAAATGAGGGACAAAAAGTAGAGAAGAATTCTACTGCAGAATTATTTATAAGTTTCATTATTTCAATTTTGCGTTTAGCATTTTTTGGTGAAGCTAGTAATTTAGTTGCGTAGTTGAAATAGACTTAGGCGTATTGCGGTTTGGCAAAAACAGGTTTACCGGAAAACGCAAGTTCAGGTGAACCAGAATATGGAAAGCCATTCTGTAGAAAGCGAATTCCGAATTACAGAAATGCAGTCACTGTTATATTTTTATAGAAATAACCAAATGGAATTATCGCCTCGACCCTTTTCATAGAACGTAAAATGCATATTACGGAGAGGCACTTTGTGTTAAAGCATAATTAGGGATTAGGGATACAGAACACCCAAATGGAGTTATCACCACGATCATTTTGTAGAACGTAAAATGCATACAACTGACAGACACTTTGTGAAAAGCATAATACACATCCATAACCCGTAAATGGAATCAGGCATAAGGCATAATGCGTATTTGAATTATGAGCCCGATGCCCTTCCATAAACAACTGGAGTTTAGTTACCACTGCCTTCCCATCAACAGGGCTTGAAGTGGTTACAAAATACATATTCTAATGTACTTTCTTTAACAACACGATTGGATAACATCAAATATTTGAGACAATATATCTTGAGATTAATTACGTCACATTTCATTGGATGATATGTGGCTTTATGCGGCTTGCAACGCTCAAATTTGACACAAAACTGAAGAAGAGCATTTGAGTGGGGATAACCATATTCAAAATTTTCATTTGGGGAGGTATATCGTCGGATATACATTAAGAAATCACGCTTTACGTCTTCGCTCGCCTGTCGCAGTAAAACTAAATTTCTGACCCCTATATCCGATGATATACCTCCCCAAATGAAAATTTTGAAAACAGCTATCCCCCAAATAACATGCATAAGAGCATATGCACTTTTTAGGTTGAATAAGGCTGATTTCCTTATGACATTGCACTTGCAATAATGCAGTTCTTAACTCTTTACATGCTGGGTAATTTTTCACGATTTTGTTGTCTGCTGGCTTTTTTCAAAATTAACTTTTCAAAAAATTCTTTCAGGAGTACATTATAAGAGTGTCAAATGGTCTGGATCCAAACGGTTTAAAATGTTGGTCAAACAGTTTGAACAGGTATTCGGCGGACGACAAAAGTTGCCGCTAGCAAGCAAAGAGTTAAAGTATACCTTTGTATTATTCAACCACAGAGATATGTCGATAATTGAATTCCAATATACAGCAGTAAAGTTGATGATATATTGCTTTAATATATCAAATGTATTAAAGCTAGCCACATGATAAAAATTTGAAATCTTAATTTTACCTTTAAATATGAATATTAGCATACAAATTATCCACACCGGTTAGAGGGTAATCAAACAAAGTGGGAGTGTCACCTGACACGGTTCCAAATTGAAACAGCAAATCCAAAACAAATTTGCAATCAATATGGCTGTTTCTGATGCTTATTGATTTTAACTCGCGACTTTGTCATCTGCAAACAGTTTGGACCCAGATCTGGATCTAAGTCAAAAGACCTACTTTCAGAGTTAGACAAATCCAATAATCTCTCTTGAAGAGGCCAACAAATGCATTATCTTTTTGATATAACAACACCAACTTTAGCCATGTCATAACAAATCCACATCGTTCTTCATTGTATGAGTGGCTTATGTCTAACCCAACTACTGACAGGACCTGACTCCCAAAAGAGATCACATTTGATATATTGCCGCATGTAATAACTACGGATGCTCCGACCAGACTGCATGTGCGCGCACATGCAGTCTGGTCTGAGCAACCTGTCATCGCACCTGTGCCCTGAAGGCACATTTTGTCATAAAGCATGCTTCACAAAATGCCCAAAATTTTCAGCAGATGACATTTTCAATCTGTTGCCATTTTAGCAACTAAAAAGGGTTGATATTTCCTGTGAATCATCTGCTGGCAGGTGATTCACAGGAATTATCCTGTCTTATTAAGTTATTAATCTCCAAAATCAAATATGTAACAAAATGTTGTCTGACGCCATCAGGATTTGCACTTTTAGGAATAATGATTTTGGGCCACTTGAGAACGAGAAGTCCTTATTCCGCCAGTTTTCAAAACTATAACAAGTGGTGGTCAAGTGGATGTGAAGTGTTACATACAATCACTCTATTGGTTTACTCACTGCAGCTATACAAATCACTTCTACAAGCCGCATTAAAACAAAACGGGCCTATAGTCTACGGTACTAAGTGTTGTCTGCTGATAACCTGGACCCAGCTCAGACACACAGAATCAGGCTTGATCTGGATGCAAACTGTTTGACACTCTGATGGTACTCCTGAAAGAATATTTAGATAATGTTAAGCTTAAATCAGCAGACATAAAGAAAATCAGTAAAAAATCTCCCAACATGCTAACCAAGACCAGAATATGAAACCTATAATTGACAATCACACACTGGATAGGAGGCAATCGAAGACAATCTTAACAATCGACCAATGCGGATAAAAAAAAAATGCAAGAAACAGTGTTTTCAATTGCCATTTGTCGCCAGTTGGGGGACAATGTCAATAAAAAACTCTGTTTCTAACGATTTTCGACCTACCTTTGTCGATAGTATTAACATTCTTGATTGCCGCTTATTGTATGTGAATCAAGCTATTAGTACCACCTCTAGGTAATGACCATTGGATCGTTCCATTTCTATTGGTTGATTGGGAATGTGAAAAATGAGCTGGTCGGGCTGGACCATTTGTATGTGTCAAAACACTATTAGTATAATGTAAGTGAACACCAGTATATATAATAACACACCTATTTCTAGAACAGCTGAAGTGTTGTAAGTACAGTCGTGCCGCAATTTTTTTTTGTTATCTTTATAGTCGGATGTCAGAGCATATTTTGATAGCTACCCCTTCACCAGGTTTATGTCCCAGTCAACAAGTCAACAGCTATGGTCATGTCAAGACAGTCAGTTCACTTAACCACACTTTTTCCTGGGCAAGCTTGACTGAGCAGTTAACCATTACTTTGCGCGCATACTTTGGCTTGCAACTGAAATCAAACTTTCTTGAACCAGCAGAAATTAATTCATGATCATTCTCCAGGAAAGTATGGCTCGCAATGTGACCTCCTCTTTCATTTTTAAGGAATTTGTTCGCATTTAGCACAATGATTGCTTTTGGTGTGGAAATGACAACAAGGGTTTCAGGTCAGCAATATGACCTTGGAGTCAAAGGTCAAGGTCAAATATATGTAAAACTGGTTTTATGGCTTGAAACGCAAACTCCTCTTTTAACTTTTGATGAAGAGTGTTCATATTTGGCACAATATGTAACTCTCCCTGGCTAGGAGGGGACTTTTGATGTCTACTATTATTAAAATTTGCAAACAGATTGGACACAGATCTAAACCATTTGACACTCTGATAGAGTTCCTGAAAGATTTTTTTGAAAAAATTAATTTTGAAAAAAAGTCAGATGATGACAACAAAAGCATGAAAAATTACCAAGCATAAAACGCTTTTTAATTAAAGATGGTCACTGACCCAAGCAGTGTTAATGTAACCCTTAAAATACCACCAAAAATTTGCAGCAGACAGCCATTTCAATTTTTGTGGCTGCTGAAAAAAAATTAAGGCAGGATATCTGCTGGCAGACACTTCATATGAAAAGTCGAGCATTTTTGCCCACCAATCAAATTAAGGAAAATATGCACAAATTGTCAAAATGTGACAGACTGGAGCTTTAAAGGTTAAAAGGCTACAGACAATATAGCCTTATTAGCGCTTTGACGCAAAACTGCCTTCCAATACCATAATGGCTTTGTCAGTATTGTTGAAAGTCAAAGAGGTGATTTCATGAAGATTATGATTTACGCAAATCTTGATCTTGATTTATTTGCGATATATGTTAGATGGCAAATATCCAAATAATTACTGTATTATTTGTAATCTGTAATCTCTTTATTTTTATTATTAGCAGCAGCAATCATTATTTCAAGGTATTCTGATTTTTCATGTAAATTTGTCACTTTATCTTAGCTCTTTCCTTGACAGTGATTCATTTACAATTTTGGGCTTATGGGTCCAGGGACTCGCTGTTTCCCATATCAATGAGTCCAATTGCAAACTTATGAGTCCAGAACACTATTTTTAACAACAAGTCTGCAATACTATTGTATCCTGGGACTCGCTGAAATAAAAACTTTGCATCTCAGAGTCAGAGACAAAAATATACGAAAAGATGCAGGATGCCCAAGATTATGTACAATGGACTATCCCAAGTTTATTGTATCAAACCAGAAGGAAGCATTGGCATAGCTCCCATTACGCAGTTATGCATGTGCGTAATAAAAATAGTGACATTCAAGGGAGGTCACCTAATGTGGCAAAAGTGATTTTCCATGCCATAAGGAACTGCTCTGGGAGCAAATTCTTTCCTTTAAGACAAGTTCCCATTATGAAAAGGGATGCAAATAAATTGAATAACTGCTTGATCCAGTAGTCTCCTTTTGATGTGTGTAACTTTTTAAGTGTTCTGGCTACGCCATTGGGAAGAATTCATTAGTATACAAAGGGCAGCTAAAGTAGCAGAATCTGCTCAAGTGCAATGACTCTGATAAATTTTGTCTGCTTGGGTTTTGGTTGTGAATAAGAAAATTTAGCATGATTGTGTGTAGTCCAACAGGTTAGATCTCGACCTACACATGCACTCATTTATTGATTTGACTTTTTCTATATGTGCAATGTGACAAATGATACCAAAAAATGAAAATGACAATATATAAATGTGAAATATTAACAACTGGAATGCAGAACTCTCATGAATGGGAGTAGTTTGTGTGCTGACCGTGGAGCTGTTACATTGAAAGGGTTCTTTTGTCAGTACCCACCCAGTGACTCCAAAATGGAGAAAAGCAATTTTTAAATCACTTACTAAAGGTTTAAAATCACAAAATATCAATAGAAACCAGTCATTTTATGCTTAATTTATATCTAAAATTGAGTTTAACTTCATTCAAAAATAAATTTCAGCAAAAACAACTGGCATTATATAAATCATATGCCAGTGCTCAATCAGGAAATCCTGATCAATCCTGAACTTTCTCATGCCTGTTTTCAATGCCTAAATTAACAAAGGGAAATAGACAGCGCAGTGGCTCAGTGGTAGAGTGCTTGACTCGAGACCGAAGGGCCGCGGGTTCGAGCCTCACCGGCATCACTGCGTTGTGGTCCTTGAGCAAGACACATTTATCCTAGCTTAGTACTGGTTCAACCCAGGAAGAACCGTCCCGCATAACTGAAAGATTGTTGAGTGGACGTTAAGAATCAAATCAAACAAACAAACAAAACAAAGGGAAATAACTAAAAAAATAACTTTTTTAAATTTTTACAAGGTAATCTACTAACTATGTTTGAAGCTGCTAGCTATAATAAGTTTCGAGATATCTTGGTTACAAGTTTTCTATGCCCAAATTTGCAAAGGGCAATAGCTAAAAAATACAATAAAAAAACCTTTTTTAAATTTCACCAGGTAATCTACTCATTATCCTCTATCAGCTGTCAAAGTTTAAAGCAATTAGCTGAAATAATTTTTTAGATAATCTTGATTACGTTCAATGCCAAAGTTTGCAAAGGGCAATTAAACTCGAAAAAAAAAATAACAATAATTTTCAAGATATCTTGATAACGAGTTTTCAATGCCCAAATTTGCAAAGGGCAATAACTTGAAAAAATAAAATACCTTTAAATTTTCATCAGATAGTCTACTCATTATCCTCCATCAGCTTACCAAGTTTGAAGTTACAAGCTGTAAAAAGTTTTTAGATATCTTGAATATGGGTCAGTTATTTTCTGATGAGGAATTCATCTATGAAATTTCAAAAGCCTATCTTAAATTTTGTTCGGACGGATGAATGGACAAGCCAAACGTAATATGCCCCTTCAACTTTTCCAAAGTTGGGGGCATAAAAAGTCAGCAGACGACAAAAGCATGAAAAATTGACCAGCATGCAAAGAGTTAATTCTCCTCAAGGGACATTTCCTTGAACTGTTGCTTATATAAAATGTATTTATAAATACAGCTTAAATCTTTGCATGCTGGGTAAATTTTCGTGCTTTTGTCGTCGTCTGTTTACTTTTTTCAAAATCAACTTATTCAAAAATTTCTTTGAGGAACACAGAGTGGCAAATAGTTTGGATCCAGATCAGGACTGACATTTTGTCGGTCCTGATCTGGGTCAAAACTGTTTGCAAAGTTTATCAGCAGATGACAAAAGTCACCGCTAGCAGGTTAAGAGTTAACAATTTTAAATACAGCTTAAATCTATTTCACAACATTTATTCACACAACACCTTACGGGATTAGATTAATTCTAAATTCTGTCAGATTTTAAAATGTATCATTGTTTTGCCTTACAAAGATCAACCGATTAAAGGATTTGTGTGAAAGAATTAGCCGATTAAGGGGCTTGTGGCTAATTAAGTGTTAATTTTATAATTAACAGACTTTCTGTTCAAACAAAAATTAATCCCTATTAACATATTAATAATTAAAAATAAATGACAGCTAGCCCAGGAAAAAGTGACACTTTCATTCTTTCCTTGCAAGCAGACTTTGCAAACAGTGTGGATCAAGACCAGGACTGACAGAAAGCCAGTCCTGATCTGAAACGAAACTGTTTGGCACTCTGATAGTGTTCCTGAGAGAAATTTTTGAAAAGATCAATTTTGAAAAAAAATCAGCAGACTACAACAAAAAGCATGCAAATTACCCATCATCTACAGACTACAACCATTGGAAATGAACCATTTATTTTTTGCACATTTTCTGTGGAAATGACAGCAAAATAGAACTTTGCATCCATTTTAAGGACTTTCTGTTTTAAACATGTTGTCAGCTCTTTCTTGAAAGTATTGTTCAAATGCATAAATAGATCCTGTTTAACAATGAGCTAATCTATTATACAGCTATTCGGTCACTCACGGTATCACCAAGTGGTATGCAATGTCCCGGCCTCTCGTAAAGTTAGCAGAGATAGGAATCAGATGGGGGCGTGGGGTTACAGTGACCCAAAAGCAGATTAATACCAAAACTTCAACAACGCATATAATTTATTGTAATTGATTTTTTGTGCAGAAAGACAGCATACGGTTTCAACGGTTTCAATACTGTAAAGGTGGAAATTTTTCTCGAGAATTTTAATTTTGCGATTAGCGTTAAAAGACATATTACTGTCATATTTGCCTCGTTAAATATTCGCATGATTTACCTACATCAGTAAACAACAGAGTGATTTCGCCATTTCTCGAGGGTTTTATTTTCTCAAAACTTCGCAAATGCGAAGCGAAGTTTCGCGAAAATAAAATCCTTGTAAAAATTTCCGAGTTTAAAGTATTATTTTCCAGCTCGATCATCAACACTTCATCTAACATGTATTTACAAAGGCTTTCTAGGGATAAGCCAGGCCATTTCCCTAAATGAGATGTTCAATTTATCTTGTTTAAATAACGACTTGAGACGCTGTACATATTTAACAGAGACGTATAGACCAGTTGTCCCTGTACTCTAGCCTGTGTTTTTAAAACGAAAAGGAGTTTTGTTTTTCCTTAATAGGACACTTTTTTTGTCCAGCCTTTTTTTGTTACATCACTAATCACTAAGTGTCCAACTTTTGCCAAAAATTAAAAGTGTATTGCACTTGCAGCGATTAATTTCTAGTGCAGTGTCAAGCCTAAGTAAAAACTGCCTACAACATCCAGGAGAAGAAGAAAAAACTTTCAGTAATTTTGAAGTTATATGCAATTTTATATTCATATAATATAAATTAGTGATGCAACCCTTGACGACACGCTGAAAACAGGCTTATAAACAAAATAATTCCTCTTTTTCCATTTTTTGAACTACTGATTTTAGAAATCCTTCTCTTGTTGTATAATAAATATTTGTTTACACAAAACTAAGGTGTAAATGTACTTTAAGCACTTGCGATGTAACTGGACAATAAATTATGGAGTCTTCATTAAATCTTCGCGCTATAAGTTTTATTTTACAAAATATTTCACTTTTTCCAGTTTGGGTAACTACTGTATTTAGGAATCATTCTCTTG
This sequence comes from Loripinus fragilis, assembly GCA_964019695.1. Classification (NCBI taxonomy): domain Eukaryota; kingdom Metazoa; phylum Mollusca; class Bivalvia; order Lucinida; family Lucinidae; genus Loripinus; species Loripinus fragilis. The sequence goes on from OZ026529.1 coordinate 39,127,779, forward strand.
GTATATTTAATAGTTAGACAATACATATTTATTACCACAAAACTAAAGGGTGACCTTAAGCATTTGTGATGTAACTGGAAACGAATCATGGAGTCTTCATTATATCTTTGCTGTAATTGTGTATTTGAATAGAACTCCAACTACAAAATAACAAAACTATACTTTGACTAGCTCAGTGTCAGCATTCCTTTTTAAGGACACCGGGTTCAATTTCATTGTGAGAAACCTGCCCAAGAGAATTCACTCATACTGCTACATCTTATCAAGTAAAGCCTTCCTGACCGATTAAGGCGAAAAAAACGGTACCTCACCGTGCTTGGAAAAAAGTTAGGGTCGTTTCAAAAGTACCCTGAGAAATGCTTATTTTTGCATTGAGGTTAATGGAAAAGACTAAAATTTTGACATAAATGAGGAAATTTAAGATATACCTGCCCAAGAGATATTAATGAATTTTAGATATAGGATGAACCTTAACATAATCTGTTAAAATTTGAAATAAAAATCAAAGGTCACCGTCTTATATGAAAAAGGGGTCATCCTAAAAGTAGTATTTTTACATTAAAATTAGTACCTTGGGTGAATTTTGTGTAATTTTGAAAAGAAATAGTTTGATTTACTTAAACAATGGCTTTAATTATGCCTATACTGTGTTGAAGAATTAGTAAGAGGCCAAAAATCTATAAAAAAATAAAAGAAGGGTTGTTACAAAAAGGATTTTTGCTTATGAAAATGTCAATTTTGATTAATTTTGACATAAATGTAGGAATTTAAGCTATAACTGCCCAAGAGAAATAAATCAATTTTAGATATAAGATGAACCAAAACATAATCTGTTAAAATTTGAAATAAAAATCAAAGGTCACCGTCGTATATGAAAAAGGGGTCATCCTAAAAGTAGTATTTTTACATTAAACTTAGTACCATGGATGGATTTTGTGTCATTTTGAATAGAAATACACGTAGTTTGATTTACTTAAACAATGGCTTTAATTATGCCTATACTGTGTTGAAGAATTAGTAAGAGGCCAAAAATCTATAAAAAATAAAAGAAGGGTCGTTACAAAAAGGATTTTTGATTATGAAAATGTCAATTTTGATTAATTTTGACATAAATGTAGGAATTTAAGCTATAACTGCCCAAGAGAAATAAATCAATTTTAGATATAAGATGAACCTAAACATAAGCTGTTAAAATTTGAAATAAAAACCAAAGGTCACTGTCGTATATGAAAAAGGGGTCATCCTAAAAGTAGTATTTTTACATTAAAATTAGTACCTTGGATGGATTTTGTGTCATTTTGAATAGAAATAGTTTGGTTTACTTTTAAAGCAATAACTTTAATTATGCCTCTACTGTGTTGAAGCATTAGTAGGAGGCCAAAAATCTTTAAAAAAAATAAAAAAGGGTCGTTACAAAAGATTGTTTAATTATGAAAATGTCAATTTTGATTAATTTTGACATAAATGCAGGAATTTAAGGTATATATATGCCAATAGAAATAAATGACTTCCATATGTTTGACGAAACTTAACATAACCAGGAAAAATATGAAATAAAAATTAAAGGTCACCACAGTATATGAAAAAGGGGGCATCCAAAAAGTAGTATATTTACACTAGAAATTAGTACCTCGGTTGGATCTCGTGTAGTTCTGAATGTGATGAGTAAGATTTACTGAAGCAATTGCCCTTAATATGCATTTAAAACGATAGTGAGCTAGTAAGAGACCTAATTTCTTCGAAAATCTGAAGAAGGGTCGTTACAAAAATGATTAGTTGTTATGAAAATGTCAATTTTGACTTAAAATGAGGAAATTTAAGATATATCTGCCCAATAGAAACAAACAAATTGATGATATTTGATGAAAATTTACATGATCTGTAAACATTTAAATAAAAAACAGCAAAGGTCATACTGTATATGAAAAAGGGGTCTCCTGAAAAGTTGTATTTTTACATTAATATCTGTACCTCTGATGGAGTTGTGTATGTTTGAATGTGATGAGTAAGATTTACTGAAGCAATAACCCGAAGATGATCTGCTTCATTGTTAGACACAATCACTTTTTTGGTTTTGTCATAATATGATTATCACTCAATATATTAACTGTCTTTTCACAAGCATCTAGATGGCCTACATGAGTGAAAGTGTATGTGATAAAAAAAATCCTTTTTATCGACCAAAACATATGATGAAGGGAACCGTCTCATTGAGACGGTTCTTTTGAGCACCATAACCAAATGTTTAACTGATAATAAAATATTCCTCTCCCCCATGATTTTTTGTAATAAGTGACCTTGCCATTTTTCTATGGTGGTTGTTATTGTTACTTGGTATAAAGGCTAACTTTGTAAACTCAGCACAGTGTTTCTAGACAGCCTACTATGGTGATCAAAGCTTTCCCTACAAAGCATGCACAGTTCCAGAGAGGACTGAAGGGTCAATAGTCAATACCCCCCCCCCCCTCCCACACAAAAAAGAAAAGAACATGCAAGTGATACTGCTATATTTTCTTAGGAATAAACAATTGGACAATACCCCAGCCCCACTGTCACTTATTATGCCTGGAAAATAATTGGACCCAATCCTGAAAATGTTAGACAGTCAAACCACCTCTAACGGCTAAATTGTAAGGTAAAGTTGAGGATTGCAAAAAATCTCACTTTCAGACCTTATTTTATTGTCAGGACACCTCCTGCAGAAAAATCTGGATCTGCACATGCAAGCATCCACACACATAGCCTATTTTACTTTTGAACCTACATTTACCCCTGGGCTGTATATTCATCACTATGACGTTTCAATAAAATATGTAGGGATACCGTCCAACATAAATTCACTATGACAATCACTTTTCGAATCACTGTTTTCACCAGAGCAGAGGTAGAGAAAGGGCAGAAGTAGTGGTTATTGTTTTTAAGTCCTCAACTTATTTTATAGTTTACTAAGGGGGTCCAATGGTTTTATAACAGAGAAAACTATCCTTTTCCAAGACTCCAGAGGGGTCCAACATTTTCCAGGGGCAGACCCCCTCTGGATCCGCACATGAGAAGATCAGATGGAATGTTTGATTGTTTTGATTCTTTACGTCCCACCAACAATCTTTCAGATATAAAGGGACGGGTCTTCCTGGGTTGAACCAGTTCTAAGCTAGGATTAATGTTCTTGCTCAAGGACACAATGCAGTGTCACTGCCAGTGACGCCGGTGAGGCTCGAACCCTCGCCCTCGGTCTTGAGTCAAGCACTCTACCACTGAGCCACTGCGCTCCCACATCAGGTGGAATGATGCTACACTTGATTTGCTCAACCGAGAGCTTTTTGCCTGATTTATTCTGACATTATCGGTTAAAGAACTCACTTTTTATGACTTTCCATATTTTGTTTTTGCACACGGAGTTAAATAATCAAAGGGGCACAATTGCCGACTATCCGATTTTTTTTATAATCGCAACTGCAATTTAAAAGCGCTGTCGACTTCGGAGTGAATATGCAGTCCGATTTCACGAAAATTCCTGCTTTCAACCACTTTAACCTAGTTGATATTTGTTCTCAGATTGTTAATATATGACCTGGCTGATTTATTGACATTCATTTTTTCCAAAAATGCGTTATTTACCGCTCGTTAACTTTTCCTCGCAGAAACTGACGTGTATTAGAAGTACGACGTCAAATTGTTTACGGAAGATGCGCGCGTCGCATGCGCAGCCGTATCGAGGTTGGTGTCCTTAAGAAGAGTTTCAAAGATATAATGGAATAATTGTCAATTCAACAAATTACATAAAAATGCATAAGAGATGTAACAGGTCACCTTTTAATTGCGTCTTTGTTACTCTCAATATATTTGGCTTTATTTAAAGTAACTGTAAACATACAGACCTGAAAAGACCATCAGTGGATTGACTAACAGCATTAACGCAGAATTCAGCATCACATCTTTAATGTGAAGTAGATCTCTCGTGAATATTCTCCTTTATAAACCTGGCTGTAACGGAGACACAAGAAGATAGTGTCCCATTTACATCATTTAATATTAGTTTCGTTTTGATAAGCATTCTCCGCTAAATTACATTTTTCTGTGCATGAACAACATGTACAGAGATGCAACACTTTGTATGTCAATTCTTTTGCATGTTTTAGCTTCACTGAAATGAACAACCAGACAGTTTTCCTCTGGCCAAAACGTAACTTCATGTTAAAATAACACTGGGGTATTTTCATCTCCTTCCAACATCCAGCAACACAGCCACTTATGATGTGTACTATATATTTGAGTTGCTTTTACCCACGTGACAAAAAGCGTGCCAATTTTTCGATGAGAAAGTGCTTAGGGACATTCATTTATAGATTTTCTCAAAAGTTGGTGATGTAACATACTTGACACCATAAATACCGTAACATTTATGATCAATATTTTTTTTATTTGTGTTCAATGTTTTAAGCATTCTGATTAGTCCCGTATTGTTCCCAACTCCTTAATATTCGTATTTTAACTGGTGGCACTCTTCTTACTGTCAATATAATTGAGTTTAAGTACATTTAGACAAGACGTAACATGGTTGGACGAAATGTTACATTACAAAACAATTTTTTGAAAGTATTTACAAAACTAGAATGCGTGGTCGATGGGGCGCCATCGCAAATCCCCACGCTAAAGTTTTTGACCCCCCCCCAGCACCCCAAGTCCTACCCCTGGGGCATGACCACAGCAACAGAATAAAAATTCTGTTCAATATAATTTCTTTTATTTGTGAGAACAGCACAAAGTTTGGTATAAAAATCTTTGAAACTGACATGGTAACTGAAATTTAATGATATTAGACCTTTCGACCTCACCCCAAGGTCACCAGTTTGACCCTAGGATGAAAATTTTACTTGCATTCTGTTCTGCTCATCATCCCCGTCAATTTGATATGCCACATGACCATGTTTGAAAAAAAAATTTTTGGACCCTCTGGGCACCCCCAGCCCCCCTAAGTCCGACCCCTGGGGCATGACCCAGGCGACAGAATAAAAATCCTGTCTGATATGTTTTGTATCTTTCATTTGGGAGAACACAGATACAGTTTGGTATAAAAATCTTTGAAATTGACATGGTAACTGAAATTTAATGATATTTGACCTTTTGACCTCACCTCAAGGTCACCAGTTTGACCCTAGGATGAAAATTTTACTTGCATTCTGTTCTGCTCGTCATCCCCGTCGATTTGATATGCCACATGACCATGTTTGAAAAAATATTTTTTTTTACTCCCTGGGCACCCCCGGCGCCCCTAAGTCGGACTCCTGGGGCATGACCCAGGCGACAGGATAAAAATCCTGTCTGATATGTTTGTATCTTTCATTTGTGAGAATACACACAAAGTTTGGTATAAAAATCTTTGAAATTGACTTTGTAATTGAAATTAAATGATATTTGACCTTTTGACCCCTCCCCAGGGGGTGGGGCCAAAAACAAATTTGCTGTTGCACGCCCCATTCATGTGAGTAACTCACACACCAAATTTGGTTGAATTTCGTCCAATGGTTTAGGAGGAGATAGCATAACGGACGGACAGACGGACGGACGGACGGACAGACAGACGGACGGAGGCGATTGCAATATCCCCTTCGTTTTTTAAAAAAGCGTGGGGATAATTATGTAATAATTGATATTTTTACGTTTAAATCTGAAAGAGTGGGCTTTTGAAATACACTCAACATTTGTTGTATTTCCTAAGTCTTCATATTAAGTTTGCATGGACGTGAATTTAAACCAGCTTCTCAAAATGTCACCTGAAATGTGCAAAATCACCATTTATTTTTGTTATTTCCCTGGACCTTATGAATAGCGTATCCGGAAATATATCTAGCGTTTTGTTAAGCTACAATACCAAATCAATTTTAATTGTGTTTTTTCATATTTCAATTGGGTAAATACGCCAATACACTTACTAATTAAGGTACTGGTTCCGTTCTGTGTTTTAGCAAAAGCCTGATTGGCTTTATTTCGAAATTAGATCTTATCAAAGGAAAAGGAATTGTCATAGAGATCAAGTGGACCCCTGGACACGCAGAGATTAAAGGGAATGAGGAGGCAGATAGGCTTGCTAAAGAAGCATCCAAAGAGGCAGAGTTAATGACTGATGAAGGTGCATGCATTTCTAAACCAGAATTAAAACAAGCTGCAAGACCAACAGATTGACAGTCTGGCAAAGACAGTGGGATATTTCAGATAAGGGCAGATTTCTTCACCAACTGAAACCTAAAGTTACCGTGAAGACCCTCTTTGACTTCCCGAACAGAAAATTGTACAGCCAAATTGCATAACTTAGAATAGGATATGCCAAGTTAAATGACTATTTGCAAAAAATAGGGGGTTCAGAAACTAGAACATGTAAGTGTGGAGAAAGTGAAACTATAGAGCACGTACTATCTGTTGCACTGTGAATTATACTTCAACAAACGTGAGGCTATGAGAACTACACTTTTCCAGCAGACAGGCATTACAGAACTGACAACAGACCTCCTTCTCAGCTGTGATGACTGACCTCAAAAAAGAATTTGGGATGACAATTATTTTGGCTCTGGGTGATTTTATCACACAGACGTCGCGATTATAAGTTTGCACCCCGCCCACCACAAACAAGTAATACCGGGAGATATATACTGATGAAAATTATCGAGAGATCTCATTACCGGCGAGACGCTACTGTCGTTTCGACAAAGATTCCAAGATTGGAGTCTATATATGAGGGTCTCTTGGGGTACCTATGAAATTGCTAATCAGTAAAATTTGGGCCCAAAAATCGCTAATCAGTAAACTTTTGGCCCAAAAATCAGTAATCAGTAATGGTTTATTGTAAAAACGAAGTGGAATAACTTTTTTACATTGGATTCACTAACCGTTAAAATGTGTCATTCCGCTACTCCGTAATTTTATCTCCCCAAAATCAATAATCATTAAACTTTCAGGCCGAAATATGTTACTGACTAGCACCTCTCAAAAATTACTCCTGGGCATGTTCAAAAATAATGAAGCTTTTCACTTTATGGCATCCTATGCACACGTTTGCCTAGATTTTAAGGACTAAACATAGCTAAAATTTGTGTTATGGTCCCTGTGTTCATCATGCAAAAATTTATTAAAATCGAAGAAGTAATACAAAATTTATACCAGTAAAACTAGCTAAAAATCTAAGGAGTGTAACACCTTTTGCGTGACATTTTTTTTCATTACTGAATTTCACTTGTGCATTTATACAAAAATGTGGATGTTGCCGTACTTAATAGCCAACTTTGTGATTACCCATTTCTTTCAACTTAATGAAAATAGGAAAATCATGCCTTTTCATCACTACCTATGTTATTTTTTATGCATTGTCCAACACGACTAGTCTGAAATTCAGGTGCAGTAAAAATGAAGAGATTTAGCCAAGAGGTGATTTGACATGAATATTTGAAAAGATTATAACCTATAATGTGGTCTGCAGCTCTGACCAATCTTAATATATTTTATTTCAAGTTTTACAGCTGCTTTATAAGCATTCATATAAGAATGAGCAGAACTGGTTGTAGAGCACCCTTTAAACTAAGGAGTGTAACACTTGACATTTCAAGCATCATAGCCTTTTCCAAGAATATGTTTTGTGAGCTAATATGCCTCATATGAAATGTGTATGACCCATTATAGAAATTCATACAGTGAGAGTTTTTATCTTGGTCTTAATTTTCTTCATATCATCCATAAAAGCCACTAAGGAGTGTAACACTTTCTTGCAAAACACTTCTGTCGGTTATTTCTATACCAGTATCAGTATAATTTCAATTTATTTACCATTATTACCATAGAGCAAAATCCCTCTAGACACTTTTAGTAGCACCATTTTATGTTCAAAGTGTAAATAAAGCTGTACTGCATTGAAATCATCTAAAAATTGGTGATTTTGACAATCCATTTTCTTGAAATTTTCCCTAATAGTATCTAGGCATTCAGGACAACATTTATTCTTGAAAATCATGTCTTCTGATAAATATAAAAAGATAAAATTGACCAATATAATCCTATTTTCTAACCAAGCTAATGTTTTGCTATGACATCACGACACAAAGTGTTACACTCCTTAGTGATTTTTGTTGTAATGCCTTTTAAGACCTTTTTTCTTTTCCAAACCAGCAACATTTCACTTTTAATTGACTCGGACCATTCATTTCCAAGATTTAGAAGTTCTTTTGATACATTTCTTTGAATCTTGATTAGCATTTGGGGTAAATCATTTAGAAACTTAATATAAAGGGACCTTTTAGATTGGTTCATGAGGTGAGTATCAATATCAGAAGCTGGTATGCAACCTTACTTTTTCATTCCCTTTGGAAGCTAGTTAAATGGTATTTAATGTTTGTTACATACAGAAAAAATTTTCAATTGCTAAAATTATTAGAGAAGAAAATATTATTTGCAATCAGTTTAAGCATTTAGAGAAAGAACATTCAACATATCTTAACACACTAATTCAAGATCTTTGGGAGACAATTTTTGTTTGTGCTGTAACACTGATTATGAGTTCTTATTTAGTAGAAAGAAAATTGTGTCATTTAATGTTAAAGCTAGAATTTATCGGTTTTTGAAGACCTAAGCATTTGTACAAAATGTTACACTCCTTATATTAGATCAAACATTTCTTTACAAAAAGGCCAATAATCTGCAATAAAATCATGTTAACACTTTGCAAAGGAAGTCACTTCTTTGTATGCAGTACTATATATAGGTCTTAGCCTTGTTAGTTCCAAAATCTGACTCTTAAACAAATCAAACTAAGGAGTGTAACACATTTTCTTAATTTTTTTGCCCAATTTTGTACATAGATAACCATTACATATTGATCTGTAGCTTAGTTTTTTTACATTTTGAGAGCTCTTCTACTAAAATGATGATGCAAAATGACATAAAATAAGAATTTTTTGTTCAATTAGGCAATTCAATTTCATTTTGGTAAAAATCACTCATTCACATGTTGTTAAGTGCTTGTCATCAAATAATGGGAATTTCAAGACATTTCATCAAGATTTCCAATAAAAACAACCTACACAGAATATAGCCATAATTAACATTTTTTTGCAAAAAAATGCTGAAAGAAAATGTTCAGAAAATTAATATTTTTGCTGCTATTTTCTAAACTTAAACAATTTTGAAAACTTTATGTACTCCCATTTGTTTGGTGTAACAATTTCATCTATGACAACCTATGTCATCAATGCCCGACATAAGCATAGCTGCTGAAGGCATTGACAAGCTGCTTAAAGGCTTGAGCCCACACAAGGCTGCAGGACCTGACAAATTCAAACCCATTGTCCTCCAAACATTACATAAGGAATTAGCACCCATCCTGCAGCTTATTTTCAGGAGATCAATAGAGAAAAGAGATCCTGTGAGACGCAACTTATAATGTTAATCGATGAACTAGCCAAAAATATGCAGATGGGCAAACAGACTGATCTTATACTTCTGGACTTTAGTAAAGCTTTTGATAAAGTTGCCCATGAAAAACTCCTAAAACTTCACCATTATGGAATCAGAGGAGACACTCTAAAATGGATTAAGGACTTTTTGGATAATCGAAAACAAGCCGTGGTAATCAATAGAATTAACTCAGAAAAAATCTCAGTCTCCTCTGGCTTCCCACAGGGCTCTGTTCTCGGCCCAATTCTCTTCCTTGCTTACATAAATGACCTGCCTGAGCAGGTCAAATCCAGAGTCAGACTTTTCGCAGACGACACTGCCTTATACCTCGCAATCAGCTCAACCACAGAAAGCGAGGTCCTACAAACAGACCTAACAAGTCTCGAACAATGGGAAAAGATGTGGGATATGCAATTTAACCCCTCTAAATGTCAGGTCCTTCAAATCACAAAAAAGGCAAAACCCCTCAACACCAAGTACATTCTACATAATGTAGAGCTTGAAAGTGTCCCAGCAGCATAGTACTTAGGGGTCACCATTGCGGACGACCTCTCATGGTCCAAACATATTGACATCACCACAAAAAAGGCAAACCAAACTCTTGGTTTCCTTAAAAGAAACATCCGGGTCCATAATAAGGACCTTAAATCAGTAGCATATAAAACTCTTGTAAGGCCTCAGTTGGAGTATGCTTCAACAGTATGGTATCCCCACACTACAACAGATATAAATAAAGTGGAAGCAGTCCAAAGAAGAGCTGCAAGGTGGGCTACAAGAGATTATAGATACACCTCTAGTGTCACTGCTATGTTGAAGGACCTAAACTGGCGCCCCTTAGACCAACGTCGCATTGATAGCCGACTCTTGATGATGTATAAGGTCAAATATGACCTTGTAGCTATCCCTGCATCAGACTACCTTGTTCGAAACACCAGAACGTCACAACACATACACCCTTTAATATACAGACAGATCCAGACTCTCAAAGACTATTACAGGTTCACATTTTTCCCTAGAACAATTATCCACTGGAACGCCCTCCCTGCCAACATACCGACCCTTCCCACCCTGGCGGGTTCGGTGCACAATTAATAGGTCCCATTCAACTCCATGTAAAAAGGCAGAATTTGAGCATCTGCAAATTTTTCCAGGACATTGCTTGGACTTTTTTCTGCCTGTGAGTGGCAAGATATGTCATTCACCTATCAAAAAAGTGAAAAGACAACCTACCTTGATAATCTCGTTTTCTCAGCATTCTCCGTTCTTTGAGGAACAGTCAAAAAATCCGGGCTGAAATCCGACCGGCGCCATACGTTACCTGGGGAGTGCGTCAGGGAGTCTGTGACAAAATAGTCCACACAAAGATGCATTTTTCAGCATCAGCCTGACAAACATAGACCAATGTTGAATCACATGTACATTAAAAGTCGAATAAAGCACCCATTTACACCATAAAGGGCCAAGAAACGGCAAGCGCTAAATTTCTAAAGGTACTATTTTCGTGGGCTACCAAACCAGAAGACTGTAATTGTGTACTAACACCTGACACAGTTTAGCGGTGCTGTCTGCCGGGTAATTCATGTGTCCCCCTAAATACCAGCTTCTGTTTTATCTTTTATCTATACTAACACTCCTTCTCGCACTGTACAAACTCATCTCACCACCTTTTCTATCACTTTGTTTCAACTAACCCCCTCAGCACTTGGTATTCCGGAATACCCGTCTGACGTCCCCCTCGGGGGTTAAGACGTAATGGAGGATAGATAGATAACAGTTTCATTTTTCACCCACAATGTCACGCTTTGGCTTCATTATTTTTTAACATGCCCCCCCCCCCTAAAAATTTGCTAATCGTTAAATTTTAGAGCCATAATTGGCTATTCAGTAAACGCCATTGACACCCTCATATATAAACATACACAGATACATATTTTGAAATTAGATATCGTTTTTGACAGGTCCGAGGCCGAAATAGTTTCAGGCCGAACCGCTTTACTTTAGGCCGAACAGACGAACGCCAGCCTAATGGTTGAAAATAGAAATTGAAACATGAAAACCTTAGGTATTCGGAAGGAGCATTCGGAAGATACTTGTCATGTGTATCAGAACACACAAATGGATCGGATAACAATTTATTCTCACATTTCGAGTTCAACCGCCACAGACAAAGGGAGGTTAATCCACCATTTCTATAAATACCAGACTGTTGAACATATTAAACTCCCCAGCAAGGTTCAACACCCTACTCAACCAAACCTTCCAAAGCCACCTATCTAATCTACTGGGTTGCTCCATTTGGAATGGCGTGTTTGTGGCGGAATGAGTAGTGCCCTAGACTCGCCAGTGTTTAAAGTGTCCTACTTTATCTATGCAGCCTCTTATTAGCCCAATCTTATGCTCCAGAGCCTAATCCTGGCCCTCGGGCAATCAAGTACCCATGTGTCATATGTGAGAAAGCTGTACGGTGGAACACTCCTGGAGTATGTTGTGACAGTTGTGACAGGTGGTACCACCAAAGATGTATGGGTATGTCAGAAGGAGTTTATTGTAGCTTGAAAAATGTAAGCTGGGAATCTTTCCATTGCGGAGTACCCAGCTTCTCAACTAGTCTGTTCGACACAACCATATTTGAAACATCAAACTCTTTTACATACTTGAATGAGACAAGCAACACTGAAGCATCAGACCTGAGTTTTTCCAATCCCATTGCTACATCTTCGCCTGCAAAGATTTCACCAGGCCGTACTGACCTCCCCTTGAGGGTGTTGGTTATTAATTGCCAGTCTATTAAGTCACCAGGAAAACCACCCAGCTCAAGAATATCATTCAGTCAACACGGGCAGCCATTTAACTGGATCATGGCTCAGCCCAGACATAAAATCGGCAGAGGTCTTCCCATCGTCATTCAACTGCTACAGAAGAGACAGACCCAAAGGTCAAGGTGGTGGCGTATTCCTACTAGTCTCCAATCTGTACGAAAGTGAAGAATCAGAAGAGCTCAAAATTGATTAGGACTGTGAATTGATCTGGGCAAAGGTGAAAGTACAAGGTTCAAAAGACCTTTATGTTGGTTCCCTCTATAGACCCCCTGACATCCATGATCCGGAATACTTGAGACACTAAGATCATATCTGGCCAGAATCCCAACACACAATGGTGCCCACCTCTGGATTGGTCGAGACTTTAATTTGGCAGATATTGACTGGGACGCAGAGTGTTCTAAACCTTATCCAAGGCATGGGACACAGTGTTATCAGTTACTGACTATTACAAAGGACACTTTTTTGGAGCAAGTTGTCACAGAACCAATAAGAGTCACCGAGTCCAGTTACAACATTTTAGACTTGTTCTTCACCAATAATGAGACCCTTGTCATCCAAGTTCATGTAATCCCAGGTATCGGTGATCACGAAGCAGTCTTCATAGAGTCCAGCCTTCGACCAATGAAGAAAGTGACATCACCTAGGAAGATCTTCAATATCACAAAGCTGACTACGAAGGTTTCAAAGCTGAACTTAGGACTTACACTTCTGATTTCTTATCCAAAGCACCATCAACAGATATCATCACACTCTGGAAAGACTTCAAGACTAAAATCCATCAACTTATGGAAAAATCATTCCACAGAAATTAATTCGAGGAAACAAGACCCATAAACCATGAATAGACAAACATGTGAGGACGTTGCAGCGAAAGTGGAACAAACTCTTCAAGAAACAGCGGCCATCTCACCAAGCTAAAGACATATCACATTACCGACACATCAAGGCAAAGGTACAGAAGGCTGAACCCCAGGCTTACTAGAAGCATGTAGAAAACATCATAGATATTGGAGATCCTAAGAGTGACCATCAATCACAACAAGCAAAGGAGATTCTGGGCTTTTATCAAGTCGTTAAGGAAAGATAGCAGTTGTGTGGCTCCCCTAAAAGAAATCGGCAAGATACATGCAGATCCAAAGGACAAGACTAACATCCCAAACAGGCAATATTAATCGGTCTACACAAAGGAAGATACCAACAATGTACCCAGTCCATCAGGTCACCCATACCAGCCCATGGAAGAGATCACAGTAACAGAACATGGAGTATGTTAACTATTACTCAAGATCAACCCACGGAAAGCATGTGGACCAGACATGATCTCTGCGAGGATGTTCAAGGATTTAGCTGTTAAATTAGCACCTCTGCTTACAGCCATCTACCGAAAATCCTTTGACTGTGGAAAAGTTCCTGAGGACTGGAGATCAACAAATATGACACCAGTATTTAAGAAGGGAGACTGATTTAAAGCGAGCAACTACCGTCCAGTATCATTGACAAGCCTGTGCTGCAAGATACAAGAGCATATCATCACTAGCAACATCCTTAAAAAATAGTGAGTATGATCAGGAAATACCACAATCACAAACCGCAGAAAACCCAGTGGCACCGCGAGGAAGAGCTGCTCAGCCATCACAGGACATCAGGAAGACAAATTAAGCAAAACAACCAGCTCTCTCTTCCCCATCAAGATGATTGCAATACTAGAAAAGACATAAAAGACATAAAGTAACGCACAATGTGGGAGTAACAATAAACAAAAAGTCAACAACAACAGAACCACCGCCTTAGAATGGACAGCAGCTTAAGCCACGGGGGGGGGGGGGGGGGGGGGGCTTAAATGCATTTTACTGGTACCAAATCTTCGCCCTAGATTCTGCTGTTGTTGAAGTACAAGAAATCTTCAGCTCACATGGAGGCCATCTAACTAATGCAATGTATCATCATGGAGAAACACTCTAATCAAATTAACACACCATGATGAAACAAAGAAAAGGGCTCATGACTCACAGATAGTCAGAGCTAAAGAAAACCTCAAGTTGAGCCACTGTGGGTCCAGCTACAGATAAGCATCAGGCATCAACCCACCGATTAAAGCTTTACGCCAGAGCCGTCATAGAGTCTGAGGCCTGACCCACCTTCGTGCAACTAAAGAGGAAACCATAGCTATAAACCGTGATTGGGTTTAAAACTAGGCATGCAGACTGTCGCATGTTATCCAAGTTATATTCAACCCTTATATAACGTTATATAACGTTATAAACACTTAGAAGATAACAGCATTTTAACAGACTGCCAACATGGCTACCGGGCATGGCGAAGTTGCAAAACCCAACTACTGACACTGGGGCATGAGCTTGAGGATTCCATTGACAGATGCCAACAAGTCATTGTCGATGGAGCTGGTTCAGATAAAGCACCAGTGGTTATCGGTGTGCCACAGGGAACTGTCCTTGGTCCCCTCCTGTTCCAGCTGTTTATCAATGACTTACCATATTGTGTCATGGCCAAAACAAGACTGTTTGCAGACGACCATTTCTCCCACCTTTGCCCATGTAAGACAGGCTGTCAGCTCATGTAAGAAATTTCTATCTTACATGACCACCTGACTGATTTCTTACATGGGCCGAGTTAAATAATGTTTTATTCCGAAAAAGGATATTTAAAGGACCAATATATTGCGCTAAGGTAACCCAAAGGCACCAAGCAAGGGTTAACGTTACTTACTGACGTCATATAACGTTAATGACGTCGTCGAACGTGCGCCGCGTGAAGAAAACGGCAATGTGACGCTAATGGCACAGTGAGCCAAGCAGGATTTTATTTTGCATTTTGCAACTTAACTAATGCTTATATCATGGTTTCCAGTGAAAAACAAGGTGCAAACTACGTTTACACCCATTTTAATATCCGATAAAAACACTCGTGAACTCAGAAATAATGTTAATCCAACGTGTAAAAAGTTAGAATCTTCAAGTTTTTTGGACTTTTTACATCCGGACAAAAAAACTTTGAAAAAGTGGGAGAAAAACGATCCATCATGTTTTTGCCATGTAGGATAGAGAAATCTCACCCTCGGGGTCGGAATTTAACCAGGGACTCGGCAAGCCTCGTCCCTGGTTAAAATTCCGACCCCTCGGGTGAGATATCTCTATCCTACATGGACACTCATGGTGGATTGTTATAATCATCTACAGACCTATTAAGACTACAAAGGACTGCCTACAGCTACAAGAAGATCTGCACAGACTGGCTGAGTGGGAAGACAAACTGGGGATGTGTTTCCATTCAGAAAAATGCAGTATCCTTAGAGTTACTAGAGCAAGATCATCAGTTCTGCACCCCTACATACTGAAAGGACAGATCCTACACACAGATGAACAGTCGAAATACCTCGGAGTTGACATAACAAGTATACTTTCCTGGAATCCTCACATCGTAGATCGGATTAGGAAGAAAGGCAACAGCATGCTAGGCTTCCTTCAACGGAACTTACAAATAAATAGCTGTGAGACAAAAGCATCTGCTTACATTGAACTTGTACATCCGAACCTAGAATACTGCTAAAATGTATGGAGCCCTTACACCATCCAGGCAAAGAAAAGGATAGAGATGGTCCAGAGGCGAGCAGCAAGATGTGCTAAAAATAGATAAAGGAACACAAGCAGTGTTACAGACATGCTGGAGGACCTCAACTGGAATACACTTGGGATATAGAAGAGCCAAGTCACAAGTCACAATGATGTTTAAGATCGTCAATGGCCTAGTGAATATCCCAGCTGCTGACTTTGTTACCCCAGCCTCAACCAGAACCAGATCACACCATGGCAAGAAGCTGGGACAATATGCTACCTCTACGGACACCTTAAAGTACAGCTCTTTCCCCTGCACCATTTCATTGTGGAACCCCCTCCCAGCTTCCTTAGCTGAGGCCCCTGACTTGGTATTCTTCAAGCGGGGGCTATCTACCTTCTCATTCTAGTACAGTTAGGGGCCAACTACAAGTAGAACCTAATGATGGCTAGAGCTATGCTGGTGGGGCTAACATACCCCTTAGCGGTCACCGTAGCCAGATTGGTCTTGTTTGAAGGGTCGAAAACACAGTTGGAAATCTTTCTTTAAATTTTCTTTCTTTCCTTATTACTGATTTCTATCTTTCCTATAGTTTCACTTTTTCTACCGCCTACAGTATAATAATGGTCAATGATGACAGACGATACTTAACTATTTGATGTAGATGTCTTGGTATTGAGCACAGGAGAAAGACTATTCCAGTATTTGTGATTGATGATGGGCATGGTTGTCATACAGCCCTACATTTTGGTATCAAAGCTAAAGAAAAAAAATCAAGACAAAGTTCTTACGTTGTACTGGTTACATAAACTCCATAAAAACCCTATAAAGCAAGATTTATTGCTAATTCTAGTTCTTGTACAACAGAACTTTCTAAATTGTTAACCTCGTGTCTTTCAGCTGTTAAATGTAATCAAATATTGTGAAAAGGTGTATGGGAGATCCGGTAAAAACCTATTTTAGTCTATTAAAAATTCAGGTGAAATTTTAGATAAACTTAAAGCTAGAGATTTCAAAGCGACCAGTTTGTCTACTTATGATTTTTCTACTCTTTACACTACTTTACCTCATAATTTAATTAAAGATAAACTTATTGATCTTATTGAAAGAACCTTCCAGAGAGAAGGCTCTCCTTATCTTGCATGTAATGACAGAAATGCATTTTTTACTTCAGGAAAAAACTAAAAAATATCATGCATGGTCGTGTCAAAATGTATGTGATGCGCTGACCTTTTTGTTGGACAACATTTTAATTCGATTTGGCACCAAGCTCTATAGAATAGTAGTTGGGATTCCTATGGGCACTAATTGTGCTCCCCTGGTTGCAGATTTATTCCTGTTTTGTTATGAGAGGGACTTTATGATGTCTCTTTCTGATGATAAGCAGGCTTATGTTATTGATGCGTTTAACACTACTTCCAGATATTTGGACGATATTTTAGATATCAATAATGATTATTTTGACAATATGGTAAGTCAAATATACCCTCCAGAGCTCAAACTGAATAAAGCCAATGCATCTGATACCGAAGCCGCATTTTTAGACTTGCATTTGTCAATTTATAATGATATTGTTTCTACCATAATTTATGATAAACGTGACGAATTTGATTTTGAAATTGTCAATTTCCCATTTTTAGATGGTGATGTTCCTCGTTCTACACCCTATGGAGTCTATATCTCTCAACTCATTCGTTTTGCTAGAGCATCTAGCTATGTTGCTGACTTCAACACTCGCAATAAATTGTTAACTCAGAAACTTCTTAAACAGGGTTATAGGTATCATAAACTTCGCAAAACATTTTCAAAATTTTATAGACGATACTATGATTTGATTTCTAAATTCCAAGTTGGACTTAAATCTCTCTTGCGCCAAGGACTTTCGTAACCTGATTTCTATGGTGACTTGGTGTATAAATTGAAGAAGATTGTTGGCTCTAATAATTTTTCAGCGCAGTTCATTAAAATAATTTCCCATTATAAAAAGATGGCCTATAACATTAATGTATTGCAACAGACTGCATGCTTGGTGGTCAACCCAATCACGGTTGGCAACTTTGCTATCCTCTTTAATTGCACGCCTGTGGGTAGGACTTCCGATTCTATGATGGTTCTGACTAAAAGACTTATCTATTGATGAGATGGTAGGGACCTGATGCTTTGGCTGTTTGTCGGGCCCACCGGGGTTTACCTGTTGGATTTCTTTTGCTCCAGTATTCAGTTTTATTTACTGTTGAGTTATTATCTTTGCTTTATCTCTTTGTTATATCTTGATTTATATGTTTTAGGAGATGATGCATTGATAAGTTAGGGGTCTTTCGTGCAAACAAAATATCTATGTGTCTTGATCCACATCTGAATTAAGGGTGAGGTTGGCGCGCCGTGAAGCTGGTTTAAGCCCTCCAGCAAAATATTTTACTGACAGTTCCAAGGAGGTACTTCTTTCGTGGATCTTTAATGTTTTTGTTCTGTCTTGTGTTTGCTATGTCTTTGTGCGCGTCTGTTTATATGTGCTTTGTGGTCTCCTGCTGGGAAAGGGCTGACCTCTTGGCTCTCGTTTGTGGTGTCTGCTGTGAGTTTGTCACTTTCCCATTGGTATCCTGGGTCAGGTGTGGTACTTGATTGTATCGATTCCTGATCTTTGCACCCTTACTTTCAATAGAATTCTTCAGGGCATCACTAGCCTATATGTCTAGTATATATAATATGGAACACTATGTGATGGCCTGGTAGTTTTCAAACTGTGAGCAAGGATCAAGTACTTGTCTTTTTCAATAGACACTGCACCACATTGTGACAATGAATCTTACGAAAGAGAAGCAGGCAGGACTGATCCCTATATAACCTGTTATACCTGTTGGTCACACCCTAAAATGCGGTCTAGGGATTAAGCGGCCGAGTCATAGAAACCCCATGTATTTCATATGCCTAAAGAGATGGCCATAAAGGCTCATCAAGCATTTTGCCAACACAACTCGCGTTTCGCAATCTCATGCAGGTACAGTGGGCTGCTGTACTCTAAACTTTATCAATATTCTAATCAATCTGAAGTTTTGATTAAATATATTTTAGGCGGAACCAAAGTTGTATGAAACTTCCTTAGTACTGGTGCAAAAGTCAAGTTCCTAAGGAAGAAATTCTGAAATGTGCTGCCACCAAAGTAAAGAAGGCAAGGATCAAGAATCGATACAATCAAGTATCACACCCGACCCAGACACCATATATCGGAAAGTGACAACAACAAACTAAAACATCACATGCAAGAGAGTCAAGTGGTCAGCCATTTTCCAGCAGGTGGTCACAAGTCTGCAAGGAACAGACAAAGTAAGAAAGACAGCAAGGATCGGGAATCAATACAATCAAGTACCACACATGTACCAAGATACCAAATTGGAAAGGAACAAAATCAAAATAAACATCACAAACAAGAGAGAAGAGGTCAGCCCTTTCTCTTCAGGTGACCACAAGGCAGCAATGAACAGACGTGAAAGCGTGGTAAACAGAAGACATTAATTTCATAAATGATCCACAAAAGAATTGCTGCCTTAGAACGGTAAGACAGCATAATAAGCACGAAACATTAATAACAAAGATAGTCCACAAAAGAAGCACCACCCTCGACGGTCAGTAAAATTACTGGAGGGTTTATAATAGTTTAAGTAACGGTACAACTATGTAGATGATAATACTCTATCTTTTATACACACAGACCATTTACATCTTAAATCAGTTTTAGAACAAGTGAGTCTATAATTCTCATACCATGGCTGGATAAAAATTCAATGAAAGCAAACTCTGACAAATTCCAGGCTATAACATCAAGTCTTTTCAAGTTGGCCAAACAAATATCAAATATGATGACAAAGTTACCTTGTTAGGTATAATTTAAACCTTGACTATATGCTGAAATTTGATACCCATGTATCCGAAATTTCTAAAATGCTTCTTAACAATTAGCAGTTTTAAAACGTTTGGGCGGATTTTAACCAAGCAATGCAATGGCGTAGTCATGAAGTTGAAAAAGTTACACACATCAAAGGGAGTGGATCAAGCAGCGATTCTATTCAATTATGTCCCTTTTTAAAATAGGAACTTCTCTTGAAGGAAAGAATTTGCTCCCAAAGGGAGCGGATTCCTTCCTTTAAGAGCAGTTCCTAATGGCATGGAAATCACTTTTATCACATTAGGTAACCTACCTTGAATGTCTCAATGACCTTCTCAAATCACAAATACACGGCCTCTTCATGCCCATATGCTAAAGCAAATGGCATGTGAGGTTTTCAAAAATATAAACAAGCTATCACCTGAATAGATAAATGGCCTTGAAGAAATAAAAAAACACACCTCAACTTATAATTCCAGAGCCAAGAGACAGACAGAAGTCATAAGGGTAAACGCTACCAGGTATGGGCTGAGGTCTTTCAGGTCAGAGGCGGCCCAGGTAGCAAACTGCCTTACAAACGAGCCGTGGGTTGCAGAATCATAACCCCAGTTTCTTAGGATGATCCATAGTTGGGACAGCCCAATATATGGATATCATCTATGCTTATTTTCTGTTCTTTTTTCTTTTTCTGTTCTGTTTTGTTAACTAAAGTTTAGGTGTTTATCTTATGTTACTTTTGGCTATGTATTCCTTATTTGTACGCTTAGGTAAGTCATTTGTCTTGCCCGTTTTCGCCTTTTGCAAAAGGTTTACGGCCACAGACCTCGATCAGCAGATACACCTTTAATTTAGATGCACCTTGATATCCTTGAAATAATCTTAAGGATGTCATATAGTGCAGTATAATGTTTACTTAAGTGTGATAGTATTTAAGATATCAAATCTTTAAAATTTTAATTTCAAACCTTGTCCAAAACACAAATACTTTTTTTCCATATCAATAGTCTTAATCAAACATCATAGATGTTTTTTTACCATATATTTAAACTCTTTGATTAAAAGATGTGCATATACTGTTTATAGTGACTTTATACTGTATTATGTTGCATGCACTGTAATATTTTTTCGTCTGTTTGTCAAAGTAAAAGCGTTACAGGCTCATATTCGACATTAAATAAATATTCTATGTCTATGGTACCAACTTCACCCTTAATTCTTATGTGAATCAAGATATCTCTAAGGATGTTTTGTTCACATGAAAAACCCCTAACTTATCTATGCATCATCTCCTAGTACATACAAATCAAGATATAAAAATGAGATACAACAAAGATAAGCACTCAACAGTACTGGCGCAAAGCTTGAGAAATCCATGAGTTAAAACCCAGTGGGCCTGACCAATAACACGACATCAGGCCCCACTGGACCCCAACCCTCTCGTCCATAGATACGTCGTTATGTCAGAACCATCAAAGTGTCTGAGGTCCGGCCCACTGGCATGCAATTAAAGATGAAAGCAAAGTTGTCAATCGTGATTCAGTTGACCACCAAGCAAACAGTCTGTCGCAATACATTAATGTTATAACCAATTTTTTTATAATAAACTGCGCTGTAAATTATTAGTGCCAACAATTTTATAAACTAAGTCACGTAAAACTCTGGCTCCAAAATCGTGACACAAGATAATTTTAAGTCCAACATCGTCGATACCAAACCACCACCAAAATCAGCCTCTCAGGGCTCAAATCATTCCCTGCCTCATCATACACTCAACCACCATCCAACCAAATCCCAAACAGTATTTTACACCATACTTTGTGTATGCGAGTAGCGAAGGCTCTGATGATACTCTGAAGATGCCCAGGGACGTCTATGCGATACATATAATCAAAATCTCAAAGTGGCACACATATATTATATATAGAATTATATAAAAGATACAAACACATACTTCAATAAGTGGTTGCAAGATGATTTATATGTATGTATGTACGTGCGTGCGTCCGTTAGAAGTTGGTGAAAATGTTCATAACTCTTGTACCACATGTTATATTTTGATCAAATTTTGCATACAGTATGCATGTCAACATTCCCTAACCACTAGCATGCGAACTACTTTTTGATGGACAAGGGATTGCTGAGCATCAGCCCAGCCTGTTGTGGTCAGTAGTGTAACTCTTCGTAACTCTTGAAACTTATGGGATATTTCATTTTGGCCAGTTAAGGTCTTGTAGCAAAAATACTCATAACTCTTGAACTGCATGGTATATTTTTTTTATCAAATTTTACATTTTAACATTATCGAGACACTGGTATGTAAAACGATGACTAAGCTTCTTTTGTGGATCATTTGAGTTATTTCTGTCTTGTGTTTGCCATGCGTTCGCGTCTGTTCATTGCTGCCTCGTGGTCACCTGCTGGGAAAGGACTGACCTCTTGACTCTCGTTTGTGGTGTTATATTGTGTTTTTGTTTCTTTCCCATGTGGTATCTTGGGTCAGGTGTGGTATATGATTGTGTCGATTCTTGATCTTTGCCCCTTTCTTACTTTGCAGCATAAAGCTTGTGACGAAAATGTTACGTTTGCATTAGATTCGGGTCTAGAATACTTAATTGTTTGTGGTAAATTAGTATGATGTCCATAACTTTTGAACAATACCTGTCTTGCAAACAGATTCAGCTTCTTGCATTTGCGCACTTTGGTAAATATTTAACACACTTTTATTCCTTTATTTGTGCACAGTTTGGCACATCATAAGTGCGCTTTTTTCTCACATCATTATTCGCAATTAGGGTTAAGTAAGACAGTTAAAACTTGATAGAATTCGTTTAAAGTCGAAAATTTTACTTAAGGGCAATTGCGGGAAATACTTCCCGCATTAAGATCTTTTTAATTCTTTGCATACCGTTTGTATTACGTATGGACTGACAATTTATGAAATAAAAAGGATATGTCACCACGCTCGATTTTTCATTATATGACATGGAAGTTTTCAGCATTTTACCAATTTTCTGAAGAAAAAAACCAAAGTCCTTAATATTAAGTTAAAAAAGTTGTCATCGCCATCCACCTCTTTATTTTAATTTCATTTATTACTCACGGCATCAAGCTTTTTAGGAAACGTAAAATTTATTTGTTTTCCAAAGCCATGACAAGATACTGAATGATATATTTTGGTAATTCCCCCAAAATAGGAATACGATTTTTAGATTAAATTGTATAGTAAAAAATCTGGCATTAACAATCTCAAAATTTTGTTTTTATTTCGTAGACTTTTACATTACCTTTTAGAAAAAAAGAATAAAAAATGGGGGTCACCAGACTAATTTTCTTTCAGGAGAGCAAAATTTACCCCTACCCCCACATATTTTGAGGATAATTCAATATAAAACGTTATGGGGTGTACTTGTAAAACCTCTGGCATTAACAATCTCAAAGTTTTGCTTTTTTTTTCATAGATTTTTATATAGACTTTTAGAAAAAAAGGAATAAAAAATGGGGGTCATCAGACTAAATTTCTTTCAGAAGAGCTAAAGGATCATTGACGGTTTGGGCCTTATATGCCTATTTTTCTGATTCCCAGAACGCTGCTTTTGAGCTTCATTTGTGGTGCATGTAGTATCGGTCCAATAGGTGGTTCTAATGGCAAGAGCCAGCTAGCAAAATATTTTCAAAATACCTACGCATTTGAGGTTTATGGCGGGTAGAAAGGGAGGGGGTCTGAAATTTCATGAAATAAAAAGTGCTTTGAAAAGTGATTTCTGCACGTTTTCTTGATTTATTTGGTAGGCATGGTGATATCTATTAAACATACCATATGCAGAGTATTAACGAATCACGATAATTGATGACATTGTTTTAAAAACAAAATATGTTTTGTAATAAAATGATTTGGGGAGATAATTTAGAAGTTGCCTGTAATTTTTGACTACATGTACGTAAATAATACAAAATTGAAAGCTCAACAAAAGAAATAAATACTTTTTGAAGGAATGAAGTGTTCCATTTAGCATTAGAAAGTAAAGCTGATTCTAACTAGATCCTTTGAATATTACTTTTGCTTTGTTTAAAGGGCAAAGCATGTTAAATGTATTTAAAGTGTCTGAATATTTATGGTAAACATATGCTTTTATATCCCTATGTGTGACAATATATTGAACACTAAAGTATTTACCTGTTATAACTCTTTGCATGCCAGTGGATAATTTTGTCGTCTGCCAAGAGCCTTTTGCAAACAGTTTGAACCCAGATGAAGACCAACAGAATGTCGGTATTGATCTGGATCCAAGCTGTTTGACACTCTTATGGTAGTCCTGCGTGGTTTATTTTTAAAAACTTAATTTTGAAGAAAGTCAGCAGACGAAAATAAAAACATGAACAATTCCCTAGCATGCAAATAGATAAGTACAGGAAATTTGCAAAATAATGTGTCATTTAATAACAGTGCGATTTTTTCTTATGAAAAAATGCATAAAACCTTGCTAATTCTACTTTTAATCTTTAAGTGCTTTATATTAAACTAGCACAGAATACAAAGGAATTTAGCAGGTTGGTTCTAGAGAACTTCATTACTGTCATTAATATCTTATTTTGTAGAAAAGGCATTTTATGGGCTTAGGCCCTGCTGAACACCCCCCTTGTGCCAGCAAGCCACTCCCATACAATGTGTAAAATATGGTAACACATATGCATGCAAAAGCTTTTGCTGGCACACGGGGGGGGGGGGGGGGGATGATATTTTAAAAGATGTTTTCGGATTTCTATATATCTTAACGTAAAACTGATTGTTCTACCCAAAATTTTACATCTTTGGAGCATTTGATATCGATAACGGCTTTCGATAACGGATTTCAAAGCCATAAAGTACTTAGGTCAGGGTAGCTTCAAAGTGAAGAAAGGGACTATTGACAAACTTTTATTTTTACTGAAAACCATAGGCATTTACCCATTGCAAGTGTCAATGATCCTTTACCCCTACCCCCAAATATTTTTAGGATAATTCAATATAAACGTCATGGAGTGTAATTTTAAAAATATGGCATTAACAATCTCAAAAATTTGTTTTTATTTCATAGACTTAACATTTTAGAAAAAAGAATAAAAAATGGGGGTAACCTGACTAATTTTATTTCAGGAGAGCTAAATTTACCCCTACCCCCACATATTTTGAGGATAATTCAATATAAAACGTTATGTAGTGTACTTTAAAAAAATCTGGCATTAACAATATCAAAGTTTTGTTTTTATTTAATAGACTTTTATATAACCTTTTAGAAAAAAGAATAAAAAATGGGGGTCACCGGACTAATTTTCTTTCAGGAGAGCAAAATTACCCCTACCCCCACATATTTTGAGAATAATTCAATATAAAACGTTATGGAGTGTTCATTTTGTCATTTATATCAATTTATATTACTGGTAGGAAGTTATTCATTATAATAAAGCTGAAAAAAGGAAGAAGAAAAAGCAATGTATAATAGGTGCCCACCCAGGAATCGACCCTGGTCCCAGCTGGTTTAAGAGTCCGACGCGCTAACCACTAGGCTACGAGGTCAGATCGTGCGCCGCCCAAATTAACCGTTTATATTTGACACACAATCCGGGTACCGGTCATATTCATATTTGCATACACGGTATAAACTTGATAGTTTTGTATAATGTTTGATTTCACGAGATCTATTCATCAGTATTAGGTACTGAGACAAGCGTTCATAATAACGGGTCAATAGATATTTCGGACACATTTTAGTTGTTTTATTTTGTCCAGAAAATGCGGAAATATCCAGCTGACGTAAGCGTATCTGAAACCTGTATTGATGCAAATTTGAAAATGGTCTAAAGACGGGACCGAGACAACTTTCCCCGTTTCCCGCCGCAGGAATGATGCACGTGGACAATGCCCGAAATTGCCCTTAAACCAAATCTAACGTTATACACGACGGACCATAGAACAGGGCGAGCAGGGTATAACATTTTCAGTTGTTTCTAATGTGTGCAGTAGCCATTTCGCTGGTACGTTTCGCACAACTTTGAACAATCATGTTTCTTGTTTAAATGCTAATGCAAAAAAGTTTCGAAACAGTGGTTATACCAAATGTATGTACATGTATTTCATTGTGCGTATACGTGTATTTCATTTTTCATAGAGTCTCTATTTAAAGAGCTGTAAGCGATTGTGAGAAAAAATTGCGCATAAGATATCTCAGAAAGTGCAGAAAATATACCCTCGCTAATTGTGAAAAAAATGCACAAATGCACTGCACCCGTACTGTTTATAGTTTAATCAGTCTGACCTGATCACTGAGGTATATAATTAATATGTATATTCAGCTACAGGTTTATACAAAATTAGTGACTTGATGAGCTTTTATCATAATTTGTTTTTGAGTATTTTGACAAATGTCACTCCCATTGATCAAGTATGTCATTCGAATATGGTACATGTAATGCTAAACTACAAGTGATTTGTTCGATCAAAGGGTGGGGGTACTTGTCCATGTGAAAAGCTCTTTAGGGGGAATTCAAGGGCTGAGAACTAACTACCCTCCCCATGGAAAATTTTCACTTTCTTGAAGCAAGAAGACGTTTATCTGACAATTTTTATGGACAAGCCTTCACGAAGACTGTGCGATGTCATTTCTGATTAACCCTTAGAGCGCCAACCACGACTACTGCAGCAGGCGACAAATAATTTTGCGACATCTGTCCTAATTATTTTTCATACGAATTGTCTGCAAGGAGGCTGGCAGGCTATTCACATAAAATATCACACCTTGTTTGTTATTTTGAAAAGGCAGCGCTTTGAAATTGTCGTCTGCTGTAAATTATAGGTGGCACTTTGTAGGATCTTATAGGTTAAAATCCAACGTTTACTTTTACAGTGAAAAATAAAAAGAGATTGGTGTGAGACTGAAAGGAAGGTTGCCACTATTGGCTGCTGTCCGTCCTAAGGTGGTCGATTCATCCTTTAATATCGCTCCCGATGTTAGTGGCATTTTGTGTTTGGTTCTTGTTTTGTAATGAAGAATTCTTGGTGCCCGGACTTAGTGTCCTTTCTAGTTTTACCATCATCTCGCCGAGAAAGAGAGCTGGTTGCTTTACTTTAATTGTGTTCCTGCTATTGTGTGGCTGTTGGTATTCTGTGCCTCTTGTCACATTGTGGCACACTCACTTTTTGGTTGCGAGCGACAGACGGGAGGAAAGAAAAGGCTGGGGAGTTTGCTTCAGTCCGGAGATTATATTCATAAAACGGGGAGTTGCGTCCCTTATACCCGTTGTAAACCGAAAGTAGCATTATCATAAAACAAACAAAACAAACAAAACCTCATCTAACTGTGAGTGTTTATTGTAAGTAATAGCACTTATGATTGTATTTGATTTGCTGTGACAATTTTGGATGTGAAACTTCCAAGTCACCTACCAGTATCAACTTTTGTTGCTTTTTAATTTGAATAACAAGCTGACTTTAAAAAAAGCAGTGACCTATATTAGAATGACTGGACACTTAATTTTTCATCCATATAGGTATGTTTGGGCATCTGTCACGTGAATTACACCTGGTGCGATATAGGTATGTCGGGGCATGTGTCATATGACTTACACCTGGTGCGCATTTCATTGTACACACACAAAATGGCGATGCAGCTTGTGAAACCGATGCATTTATAGGTACATTGAAGAGCGTACTTCTTCTTAAATATTGCTTATTGGTACATATTGTTAATAACAATAGAAATATGAAATATTGCTAAATGCTATGTTTCTCCAATGTAAAAACTAATCCTATTGAGTTATGAATGTGTAAATTACGGCCGATTTTATGAAAGTAAAATCGTCAAAAATGGCTTCAACAATACCTCTTTCACTTTGACGAATAAAGCTTCAAACATGGCTATGTCTGAGTCTTGATTTATAAATATTCATAAACTAAGATGTCCTACGATTCATAATTATCGTTATACTATTTCGGTATTTGTAAAGGTGTTAAAAGTTTAGGTAAGCAATAGAGAAATTACGCTGTGTATTCCAAAACAGTGGTAAAAGCAAATTGTGTAGATAAATGATATCGAGTTTCCCTCATGTACCTGTGTAAGATGCCCGACAGAGTAAGAAAGTTGAGTTTTGGTATTTCATTGCAGTTTCTAGTCACTCTTATATAGGTCACTGAAAAAAGTTAAACATAATCTGATATATATCCTCAAGATACAAGAAACTTTATTTAACGTCGACTTTCAAATGTACAACAGAATAACATTAGCCATAGGCTATTTTGTCGACAAAGAGTATCCAAACTTCATGAAAATAATGTGCGACCACTTCAAGCGATTAAAACAGTAAAGATGTTGCAACAAATTCTGCTTAAATAGGATTATATATACTGCCATTGCATAATGTACCAAGAGTAGTCAAAACAATCAATATTGGTATTTTAAGTTAACACAGGAACAAGATACTGACGGGTTTAAAAGTGGAAAAAAAAAGTATTTAATGTTATCAATATGTATAACATGTCAAAGGTCATGATCTGTGGTACAGGCGTGAACCTCCTGCAGTATTCCGGCTAGTGCCCATGTGATGTCTGTTATGAGGGAGTGGGCAGCAACAGCATCTACTGCGATGACTACAGACTCTGGGGGCATAAGAAACGCAGCGGGCTACAACCATGCAGTCAACCACTGACATCAAATTCTGAATACAGGTGTGCATGTGTTGAGGAGCTGCCTGCTGTAGGCTGGCCCGGGGTCACTGCATGCTCTTGTGAAAACTGCCTTGGAGAGGTTCAAAGAGATACTACCAGTTCTAATATCCTGCCTCCTCTATTACCAGACCCGTAGCCTTGTGTACAGCTCTTGCGTGCGGAGCACCATGTTCAATGCCAGTGAAACTTTGCCATTGACCATGACGAACCTGCAGTGCAATGACAGGGCCATGATCAGACAGATCTCCTGTATAAAGCCAGAGGGTGTGGCCACAGACCCACAGTGGGGTCAATGTCCCATGAACAAATTTGATGTGGACATCATATATACTTTGTTATCAGTTTGTACTGCTTAAATTATTAACTTTAGGTCGGGAGATTTGCTATCTCCTTTGATTGCATCAAAAGTCGTCTGCTTCTCTCCTCTGTTGAAATGTTTCAGAAGCCTCTATGGCAAACAGTGTGGAACCAGATCAGAGCAGTCTGTTCTGGGTCCACGCTGTTTGCTTCTATACTTAATTCATCAGTAATGTTAGGCAACTATTTGCAGCAGACAACTTCAGCAGACGACATTTTCATATGCATTTTTTCTTGGTGCTTTAAGGATTAATCATTACCTGTCCAATGTGAAAAGCCTTTTTGTGGATAACTAGAGGTCTGAAGCAACTACCTTTACCATGGATAAAATATGATTTTCTTTCAAAAATTTATCTGGCCATTTTTATGGGCAATTCTTCATTAAGACTATCCGAGGTCCTTTATGTATAAACTTTCTCGCTTTATGTCCTTTTATATAGTGAGTTTTGAGTTTTACTTTTCTTTCAGGCTTGAATCAACCGAAGACAACAAAACAGAGAACTTTCAAGCAATGCAAAATATGGAAGATGGTGACAAAATGGACATTCCCAAAATCGTCCATTCAGATCCATGTGCAAAGATACATACATTTCAGGAAAAAATTATGGAATCAACCGTCTATTTCCAAGTTATCAAATTACAAGACAGCTTTTTTCTCTGGCTCGGGAAATCAAAACAATTTGGAGATTTATCTGTTGCTATAACTATGATGGGGAAGGCGCCTAGCTCCTCCGTTCTGGTTGGTCAGTCTGATTCATACACAGTTCTCATGGCTCGACGACTAAGCAAACTGACAGGGAAGCAAGTTTTTGTGTCTGGGGATCTTAACTTTGACAGTTTAGAGATTCCGCTTGTGGAAAAACGTATTGCCGAAGAAATGAAAATTAACGCTGACAAATTTTGAGGTTAGAAAGGCAGAGACGTAATATCCAGTACTATAGAAAGCATAGTGCCACTAAAATAGGACTCCGGGGCATACATGTGCGGATCCAGAGGGGGGACAGGGGGTCCGGACCCCCTGAAAAATCACAAAAATATAGGGTTTCTTAGCAATACTGGTCCGGATCCCCGTAAAAAGCACAAAGCTACCAAGCCAGCATTCAATGTAGGGCCATCATTGGCACCCCAGTGAATGGCATTTCGCTGGAGGGCCGATGTTGGCCCGCTAATAGTCAGGGACAAAGCTGGCCCAGAATTTTAGGGAGAAGTGACTTCTCCCTGCAGGAAAATTAGGGAGAAGTGACAGTCAGATAGAGATATCTGATCTATGTATACTGATGGGTTCTTCCACCTGATATGATCACAGGTTTAGATAAACACAATTTTTAGCATACTATTGTTAATTGTTTCATACCCAGGCCTAATAAAAAAATAAGTGTGTTTCAAGTAACAGGTCTGAGAATTTTAGGTAGGTTAGGCACACATATTTTTTTTCACTGTTTTTTTTCTGGAAAAAAATAAAATTTTATGCATTTTGAAAGGCATTTCACCTTTAAAAATGCATAAAATTATATTTTTCCAGAAAACCTGAAATTTTTTTCTAGGATTCACCAATAAATCTAGGTAGGGTCCGGTTACCCTAAACACAGGTATTTTTTTTTATTTGGCCCCATCATTTTTAACATATATGGTATGTTTGGGCGCTCAAAAGAACCATATCATCAAGACGGTTCTTCTGAGTACCCACAACGAAGTTACATATATTTTGGTTGAGTTCAAGAACATTAGCTTTGGTAAGGCCAAATAAAAAAAAATAAATTGTTTCTTAGGCCCTCTCTCATCTGTTTCAAATACCCATCATCTGTCTTTTTTTCATACTTGAATAAAATAAAAAGTGGCCTCATTTATTTCATTTGTATGTCGAAATCAAAATATCAACATTTTGTACTTAAAATGAACTTAAAAGAATACCTCATTAGTTTTCGATGAAATAAAAGAAAAAAAGTGGCCTCATCTGTTTTTTGGGAAATAAAAAATAAAAACAAAAACCCTCAGCCCTCATCTGTTTTCAAAAAAAGTGGCCTGAGAAACACTTGTTTATTTTTTTAGCCTAAATCACTCTAAACTAAAGGCCTGATGATATTATAGTTGGGATGGTTCATTGTATTTTATGAGGGGTCACAGGTTATAATTTCAAACTAAATTGAATTTCTTCCTTTGAAGAGCAAAGGGTGCTTAAAAGAACCGTCTCAATGAGACAGTTCTTTTGAGCACCCAAAACATAATGTAGAAATTAATGGATAAGAAAATATTTACAATTGTAAACTGAAACATTTTGTTTATCTAACCCTATGCTCATCTACATGTATGTAATAAAAGATGCCCTATCACTCTAATGATTGATATGTACATGGGTTGTTAACTCTTTCCTAAATGACAGCAACTTCTTGTCAGTCATGCATGCAAGAGTTTTTTGTTTGATTTGATTCTTTATGTCCCATCAACAATCTTTCAGTTATAAAGGGACAGGGCATGCAAGAGGTAAAACAAGTACAGGGGTAATATATTTATTTAACAATTTTAATTAGTAATGATTGTTTTTTGTGAAGATAATATTTGAAGTGTTACTGATTTCACAATATAATACGGTGTGAAACTGTTATTAATTAAAAATCAAAATTTTGAAACTGTCATTAAAAATAGGGCCAATAGCAAATAAAGTTTGAAACTATAAAATATATAATAAAAACCGAAGTTTGACTATTCATGGAAAACTTGTGTCCATTTTGTGCAGCAGAGGAATTCGTTGATCTGCAAAAATGTAAATATTATACTGCTTACTTATAATAATTTTAGAATAAAAATAGATTGATTTGTTTGCGACAACAGTAAAATAGTTCTCATTGCATTTCATTTAAATATCATGAAAATTGGTTTTGTTATATTAAATACGGTAGCTTTCTCACATTAAGCCAAAGTTAAAGAGGTATCTACCAACAATAATTTTTCAAATTAAATGTATAAGCTTATACAGTATAGGCAATATGACATCTATAAAGCAATTTACCAGGACATAGATTTCTTTTTAAATTGTCTTACTATCATTCCAAATTATAAATAACAAAAACACCTCAACACATAGGTTTTAGTTTTGTTAAGACCGCTCAGTCTTAAGATAGATCTTGAAAGGGCATGTCATATTTTTAAGAGAAGAAACCAAAAAAATCAAAGTGTGACTATATTGGAATCAAGAAATTGCAAGAGAGCTGTGGCCCCTTGCTATAAGATGTTATGGATGGACATGTACAGTTACTGTTATAAGGCCAAGAAAAGAAATATGTGTGATTCAGGTTACACAACCTACTCTAAATCTTTACCCCCCTACCCTAAACATTTTTCTCCAAATTCTGAAGTTGGAAGAGAACTGCAGAACAAAATTATTTGCAGGTTTATGTCCCTTTCAACAATGTTTCAGTCATATGGCAGCTATGAATAATAAAAAATATATACAAGTTATGATCAGCAGACTTGGGCTAATTCTAATAAGCAGGCATATGTGTGTACCTACTATATACAAGAAAACTAGGTTCGTCAAGCCATTTGAAATATATATAGATGTGACCCTCCTTTCTCTATGTAAAACCAACGTTAAAATATCAGGGGAGATCTCTCAAGCTTACATGATCTATGGGTTCTTGACCGCTCTCTGTTATGCTCTCTCCTCCATTCTTAGTGAGTGTAAATACGGAAAGACAAAGGAACAACAAGTGCACTCATGTGATATGTTACAAAGAATTTCTAGCGATAAGGCGAGCAATCTCCCTAAACGAGACGTTCGTTTTATTTTGTTGAATAACGACTGCAGAAACTAGGCACATTCAAGAAATATATATAGACGGGCCGTCGATGCACCATTGCCCCCGAATTTGTATATTTAAAACTGGATTTCCTTAATGCATGTAATAAATCTACTTCTTATTGAATGAGAATTTATTTCGATCATCAACTGTACTTGTTATTCAGTAACATATATGGGAACTATACCGTTAAACAAGGGTACCAATCGTCCTATCACGCTATGTACAGTAAAACTATTTATACAGTTGATATACAATAAAAACGACCATCTTGCAAAGTGGTCTGTTTTTTGTCAGATATTTGATGTCTTCTTTCGCTTATACAACCCCTTTCCCCCCCTAGACCCAAGACGCCCTTTACATATGTTACATATTTGTATATCGACATTTAATTGTCCAAAGGGCATCTTGGGTCTAGGGGGGGAAAGCATCTAAAAACAAACTGAAAGACGCCAGTATCATCTTTTCAATGGCAAACGTCACAATTTTAAGTATATTTTGTACGCATGCGCAGAAGGAATACCGCAAACTTTCGAAAAGGAGGGGCACTTATTTCCTTAATATTTTAGCACTTTTACTTTTTGAAAACCTGCAAAGGATTTACTATAACTCTCGTCTAAACGGCACCCTGTCTAAAGACGTAAAATGGGGGGTGGGAGTAGAAGGCGCAAGTTTTAACGGTTTTGTAAATGATGGATCATTTTGAAACCTTTTTTTATGCTTTCTATGTTAATTTTACTACCGGGACAGACCAATTTTGAAAACATTAGGGCAATTTGAAAATTAAGGTTTTGTAATCATGTCAACTAGGGAAAATATACGCCTTATCGCTAGAGCTCCTTAATACTATTAGTAGACAAGCTAAACTGAAAGTGATGACCACATAAGGTATAGATTGAATTATGAAAACTCGGAAAGGGTTTTAGGTCTAGAAATATTGCATGGAGCCTATGAAGTTAGCTCTACGTCAGAGTCTTCTCCGTGCTTCTTTTAGAATTTACTAAATACTTGATAAAATTAATTGAAAATTGAGCTTTTATAATGAATTTTCTAAATTACAAAGGCACAATATCTTCAGAGTTTTTGTTGTATGGAATATACCATCAAAGTAAACATTTTGGAGCCAGATCAGGATCCAACATTTGGTCTAAAGATATTTTGTCTAAATTTACTTACTTAATAATGAATAAATGATAGAAAACCTCCAAATATAGATTTTTCTTCTTTCTCTCTCAAATTTATACAAGACTATGATTTTCCTTCTTGCTACAGTTATTCTTTTATTATGCAAAATGTGTTCACCCTTTCGACCAATGAAATCTAAATTGACCACCTAATCTGCCTACAGGCATACCTGGCTGATCTTAATGAATACCAACAGCACAAAAGATTTATTCAACCTAAAGGGGTTCACCTGAGCAACTAGAACTACAAAAAACTAACACAACCTAATGTCCCTCACCTAAGCAACTATTGCTCTCCCATGTATTTAACACTATCACATCTTAACTTGGTTAAAACAATGAAACAGTTAAGATGAACTAATTAAGTCAATTATTTCACTGCTACCAATACTTAAAATGCTACCTAATGAAATAAACTATAAACAACTATTGTTATATGACTTGATAGAATCCTGTCTCCTGATTGGCCCAATTTGTCTTCATAAATCTCTATGTCTACCTGGAAACTGGTCTGAACCGGTCCACAAGTTAATATTGCATAAAAACCAGCTCGAACTAGTTTCCAGAAGTTAATAATTTTGACACTTCTGCAATATTACCCTCTAGAGAGCTAAAAATAGCATGATGAGTGTGAAACTAGCATTTGCTGCATGAAATTGACATGATTTGGTGTTTCATCTCCCAACAGGTAAATTAAAGACTTTCATGAATTTTTACAACAGTTTTGTTTTGTTTTCTTTGCTTATTTATCTTTGTTTGAATAAACAAACTGTAAAAAACAGTTTTATGATAACATTTTATATTCTCCATTTAGAAAATTAATGTACATTTGAAAATGCAAAATACTAAATTATAATATTTTAATAAAAGTTACTAAAACTTGTGAGAAAGTCCTTAGATATCTTTAACAACAAGAGTGAAAGTAGCAAAATTTCATTCTTAAATGAAAAGTCATATAACAAAACAGTTATCGACTTCAATTTCGGTAGACATAAGGATTTATCTACCAACAGCCACCAGTTTTTTTTTGCCACACCAGAATTTGGCAAAATCACATCATCTTTCCAGTGGTGCAAAAGACTCAAAACCACTAAAATACATAAATACAGACATAAGGGAGCAAAACATATATGATTATGACTAAAAAAATATATGCCATCATAATGAAAAAAATGGTCAAAGTTAAAAACCCCGCGGGGTTTTTCGAAAACCCCGCGGGGTTTTTTAAACCCCGCGCGGGGTTTTTCCCCCACATTTTCAAATGGGGGAAAAACCCCGCAGGATTTTTTCAAAAAAATAAATATTAAAATTTGTTCAAGAAACAAGTTTGTTTGATTGTAATTATTGCAGAAAATGATTGATATGGCTTAATTCAAAACTTTGATTTCCCCCGCGGGTTTTTTCTCCCATTTCAGATTGTGGGGGAAAAACCCCGCAGGGTTTTTTGAAAAATTCAAATTGACTTTTTTGAATTATTATTCATCACAATGCATAATAAAAGGTATATCAAAAACTTTCAGCATTATATTGTGCCTCTAGAGGAAAAAGAAAATTCCCCCGCAGGGTTTTTCCCCCGTGGGGTTTTTCCCCCACAAAATAAAATGGGAGAAAAACCCTGCAGGGTTTTTTATCCAAAAATAATATTTTTAGTTTTTAGCTCAAAGAAGCATTTTACACTCTGTGTTCAAAGTTGTGAGAGTTTTATATCAAAACAGAGAGATTTCAATTTCTCCCTTGGTGGGAAATCCTATAATATACGTTACCAAAATGGCAATGTATCATTGTTAGACTGATGGCTGAGAATGTTTTGCTCCCCGCTAAAGAATTTTGCAGACACACCGTATCTTAAAAGAGCATTTCAAGCTGCGTAGAATAAGAGATGTTTGCATGTGTACGATTTGGTGTTTGCCTCTGACAGTCTGTTACATATGTTACCATATAAAATTCAGAAAATGAAAAGTTAAAAGGCTGTGCTACAGAAAGAAGGCATTAAACTAACTATTTAAATCACGCATATAGTCTGCCTGCTGGATACCTAAGCTGCAGATAAAAGTTTTAAAGCAAAATTACGTCATCCTAATGTGTTATGTGCGTTACTTACATAAAACTACCCTTTAAAAACGGTAACTGTGACTAATAGCATTTAATTTTACAGCTGATTTGTGAATTTTTAAAATGCTTTTAATCTAGTTGTACTAACACACTTATTTGGCTTATAGAAAAAAAACAAAGTGTGTTTATCTATCTTAAATGCATTGCCTTATATAAGCAATTAAACAACACTACCCTAAGTTTTAAGGAGCCCAATTTGGTAGGTATTATTTACGTAAAAATTATATAAAATCTTCCATATTTTGATAGTCTTGCTCATATAATAAAGAATCATAGATTTTGCATGTTAAACAACAAGATAGGAGTACTTGTTACAGGTTGTGTTACAGGTTGTAACTTATGTTACCTAACATAATAAATTAGCAAGGCCATTGACTTGGTGTAAGAGATGATATTTCAAAGGGAAATGAATATTTTTCGCATGGTTTCTTATAAATCTCTGGGCTTTGGTGCTTTAATCTTAGGAAGCAATTCATTGCTCTATTATCAAGACCTTTTTTACAGATGTTATATATAAACTTTTTCAATATTTCCATATATGTATAATACTACGATATAGATAGAGGGGCGTGGAAAATAATAGTTTCTATTTTAACATGACAATTTAGTATTTGTTAAATTGGTTAAATGTTTTAAAATATCTTAACTAATCCTTATCCAAGTTGTATACAATATCTATCATTATATCTGCTTGTGTGGCAAAATAATTGCTCGTCTCATCTCATCACAACCAGTAGAGTAATCAGACAGAATTATAACTGTAGTCTAAGTAAGGGCCCTTTGGAATTCTGTAGACATACTTGTATTCTATATTAGATATAATGTAAACAGTGGTCAAGAATAAATCAAAGGATGAGAAGATCCAATTAAAATCAAGTTTAGCTAATTTATTGCCCATAATTAGACATTTAAAAAACATCAAACAAAACCATCATTGCAGACGACCTTAATAAAATAATAATAATAATAATAATAATAATAATAAAAAAATAATGATAATAATAATATTCTTTATTTCCTCCACATGTGAAGAGCATACAAATAAAGCACAATTACAAAAGCAAGATAGAAACATTGAACATATATACATCATATACATTATTGGTTTGGTTTTAATATTTTAAAACCTGTTTGTTTATACAGTCAAATCTCGATTATTCGAAGTGCCAGGGACCGCAGGAATCCTTTCGAATAATCGGTTGTTCGAATGATCGAAAACGGGAGTTTTCGGATATTTTCGGAAAAGCTAGAACGTCATAGTATTGCCAGAGTTCGCAACTTCAACTCGTGTTTTCCGTGAAGTAATTATATAATCGGAACATCTGTCAAAGCATTAAAGCAAATGAGCTTCTTGGATGTTGTGGTCTCATCGTCTCTTATGCTTTGCAGGTCTAAGAAAGCTGAAAAGAAAGAAAATCCGATCTTTTTTGACATCTACTACATGTATATACATGTAACAACATCGATAACAACAATGAAAATAAAGGTTAAATGTAAATTGACGAACCATTTACTGACGAAATACTGTCTCCTTTTTAATCGCCCTAATGTCATAAGGTCTCCATTCCAGCTAGCACACAGCGTCGGGGCCATCAACGGCCCACCAGCGATAGGCCATTGAGATGGCATGTCGCAGGCAGGCCGTTGGTGGCCCGACGTTGTGTGCTTTTTGGGCTGCGAAATTCTCTTTTATTTCAGTGTAAACATACGATTTGGGTGTTTAAAAGAACCGCCTCGTTAAGCATCCTAACCTAGGTTTTGATTTTTTCCCTCAATCATAAAAATGTGTTTTAGGCATTTAAAAGAAATGTTTCGATTAGACGGTTCTTTTGAGCACCCAAAACACATGTCCGTGATATTCGTCTATTATCGAAATTGTTATTTTTGTTGAACAAAGTCGGTGCGCTTGGTGTACACTGGTCAAGAATAAATCGAAGGATGCGAGATGATCAAATTAAAATCAATTTTAGCTCATTTATGCCCCTATTTAGACTTTTAAAAACATCAAACAAAACCATCATTGCAAACGACCTTAATAAAAGACACCATTTACTCACTTAACGGTTCATCACGTAATATTTAGTGTGAACGTTAATCCGGTGTCAATTACCTGTTGCAATTTTGTTTGCTAAATCACTCAGGTGTGTAAATCGAACTCGACCAAACAAAGAAATCATGATCACCATGCGTGACTTTTGGACTTCGAATCTTGAAGGGTAATTTAATAGCAACTTCTTCAATCGGGACCGATGAATCACTTCGAAAAATTGAATTTTTCGGATAATCGAAATTCGAATAATTCGTAGTTTTATTGCAATAGATAATAGAGAAAAAAGTCGGGACTATCCATCCCCTTTGAATAACCCAGTAGTTTCGGATAATCGGCGTTCGGATAACCGAGATTTGACTGTATATCGATATTCAGATTTGAATCGTTTCATTCAAAATCAGGTCACCAACATCCATGCTGTATATGACAATAGACCACGTCAACACTGATGAAGTATTATTGTAATGGCATTCACCTATTTTTTTCTTATTATTAATCTATATAATAAAAATAAACTCGACCAAACAAAGAAATCATGATCACCATGCGTGACATTTGGACTTCGAATCTTGAAAGGTAATTTAATAGCCATTTCTTTTATCGGGACCGACAAATCCTTTCGAAAAATTGAATTTTTCGGATAATCGAAATTTGAATAATAGGTAGTTTTATTGCAACAGATAATAGAGAAAAAAGTCAGGACTGTCCGTAGTCTTCGAATAACCCAGTAGTTTCGGATAATCGAAAATTTGGCTGGAAGGTTAAAAAAATAAATGTTCTTTACCACTCCCCACTTGTGAGAAAGTCGACCTTTCAACAAATTAGGTTGAATTAAGTCCAGCATGTTTGGATTATGGGCAGACACTTTTGACCCCATTATAGGGCGCCTCTGAGTGGGGTACCCAAAAATAAGCTCTTGTATACACAATTTGTTTAAGATGTGCACAAATTTGGTTGAGTTCTACCCAGCAATTCAGAGAGACTGCAATTTAGCCAGAAAATGCACACTCTCTGAGGCCCATGCAAAGGGGATCCAAAAAGCAAAAAACAGTAATGCTCCTGCTCACCCACTTGTGCAAGTAAGTCACCAAACAAATTCGGTTGGATTCAGTATGACCGTTTGCGCAGTCGGTAATGTGTCTGGCAACAGATGTGAGTCTGAATCCAGGGGTCGCGAGATTGAATCCCAACCCGGTCCCGTACTTTCGTGGAGATTGATCATGAAATAATTTCTACAGTCATTCTCCTCCCTTCGGCTGAATCATTCAAGAAGGGTTGTTGTCAGTTACAAGTGAAAGTATGTGCACGAAGTACTGGTTAACTGCTTGTTAAAGCTTGCCCAGGAAAAAGTGTGGTTAGGTGAACTAACTGTCCCGCCATGACCATAGCTGTTGACTTGGGACGTAAAGCAACAAAACAAACAAACCGTTTGCAAGGTGAAAGTATTGCAGGCAAATGGGCAGACCGAAGGACACTTTTGACCTACATCCCACATCATTGGGGTATTGGAATTTTGCTGTTGCATACACCAGTTGCATACACCAGTTGCTCAACAAATTTGGTTGGATAATCTGTCCAGTTGTTTAGAAGATAGCATAACAAACAAAAACCTGATATACAGACGAAGGCAATCGCAATATCTCCCAACACCTTTTAAAAAGAGAATGGATAAAAAAAATCAAATAAAAATAAGCCCCAATGATCAGCCTGATTATCCTGTAAATTCAGTAATTAACCTGCTTACATGTACCACACTAACTAAGTGTTGTACTGCCATAAATGCTGATGTAAATAATAATGATAATGGTAAAATTGTATAACCATAATGAACACAATTCAGTATTAAGCGTCTTTCATCAGCATTTAAAGAAAGAAACAACTACAAATGGCTTTGTTTCTGAGAAACTAAATTATATGATGAAAAGTCTCATGCAAGTAAAATTTATAAGCATAGAAATATGTTCTATTTACTCACATTGTCTGTTGTAGGATTTATTTTGTGCAGTTTATGCAGTATATATCCAAAATTAACACAGGATTTATCAAATAGTTAGAGCCTTGCAAACCATGAGGTTTATTTGAATCTTTTTCTGGTTTCCTGCAAGATTAAAGAATTTCAGCTTGAGTCATTGAAATGAGAGAACCAGGTTAACACAGTTATATCATATTTCAAGGTCAGACTGAGTTCAGAATATAATGGTCCTATGCAAATCTAGGTTGGGATTATTTGGTATTAAATGGAACCAAATTATTTACTAGCAGTACCAAAAGATTCCATTTAATCCCAAATTATATGGATGTGTTGAATTGATGAAGTCCCAGAAAATCTTAATAATCCCATTTAAAGTACCTACTGGGACTTTCTGGGATTAAATGGAATATTTATCCCAGAAAGTAACATAAAATCCCACTTATATTTTAAGCAGAATTATTTGAGACTTTCTGGGATTTTCCAGTTCCAGATAGTGACAGAAAATACCAATTGTTCCAACTTTTGGGATTTAATGGAATTCCATTAAATACCATGTAAAGTGAAGTACCACAAAATCCCAGGAAGTTCTATTCAAGCAGAATTGGAACTGGACTGAGACTTTCTAGAACATTCTAGAACATACCAATCATTTGGGATTATAACATTCTTCTCGGCCCTGATCTGGGTCCTTACTGTTTGCAAAGGTTATCAACAGATGACAAAAGTCTTTGTTAACAGAACAGAACATATCTTTATTGACATAAAACTCAGGCCACTCATAAATAGTGTAAAGGCATAAGATACAAAAACAAAGCATATACATGATATACATAAAATACATGAGTACAAAGAGCATGAAAAAGGTGAAAATTAAAATGCGAGCAAAATCAACCCTGAAAGAGCCTTCTATAACTTACAGTAGGCAACATAATCGACTGTTGTTGCTTCATTAAGAAACAAAATAAGGCTTCACATTATTGATTATAGACAATTCGCATGATTTGACATATCATGTGAACTGTCTATAATCAGGTTATTCCCATAAAATATTAAGCCAAGACATAGTAAGAAGTATATTATCGTACTGATTGACTTTTTTAGGGTTAGGCTGCACATGAAAATTTATTCATTATAATTTCTACAAAACTTGATAACTTTACAAGCTTCCTGGTATTTGCTGAAGAAAATAGTTCTTCGAATTTTATAATGTTAGGACTTTTGTAAAAATATGATCTTAAATATTTCTTTCTGTCAGATATAAAGTGATCACAAACAAAAAGATAGTGAAATTTGTCACCGATATCATATTTGCTACATAATGTGCATTTTCTGTCTTCTATAGTTTTCCCAGCGACCAGTTTCAACCGGAAGCCAATGATTACTTAACCTAAACTTTAACAATGAAGAACAGTGTTTCCTATTTAATTTGATTAGGTAATTTTCAAAATTTAAATCTTGCTTGAAAAGAGTATAATTCTTTCCTTTAGAGGATGAAGTTACTTTGTTATGCCACTCCTTAACATAAAGGTCTGATAGAGTTTTAGAGATTTGATTTTTGATTGATTTTGGGTTTTCAATGACTTCCTTGTTTAAAAGATCGGGACGCCCAACAGATATTAGAATATGTTTAATAAAATGGATCCATTTATGTTGATGGATGCCACCATCATATTCTCCTAGTAGAAGTAAGTATAACCATTTTGATAGTTTTGTTTGTTTACCATTCACAATATTCATCCAAAAGCTAATAATACGGGTTTTTATTCTAATGTCTACTGCCTTGCAACCTAGTAAACAAGGATAGTTAAAATGATATAATTCAAAATAACATAAGTTATCAAGCAGGATACAAAATGACAATCTAGCATGAAGCACATTTCTTTATTCGCTTAATATTTTCGAGTTATGAATTATAACAATACAATAGAATCAGAAAGATCTTTATCTATAAACTTTTTTGTCGTCTGCTGACTTTTTTTTTTTTTAAATTACTTTTTTCAATAAATTCTTTCAGGAACGCACTATTAGAGTGTCAATCCTTTTGGATCAAGATCAGGATCGACATTCTTCTCGTTCCAGATCTGGGTCCTTACTGTTTGCAAAGGTTATCAGCAGATGACAAAAGTCTTTGCTAACAAGGATAGTTAAAGTGATATAAGTTATCAAGCAGGATACAAAATGACAATCTTGCATGAAGCACATTTCTTTATTCACTTAATATTCGAGTAATGAATTATAACTTAAGTTGTTATGTAAATTGCATGATGTTCACTATTAATGCACTCTATGTCTAAACTTAGTAAACATAATGTGCACTAGGGTGTAAGGTTTTGTTTTTACACACCTGAAGGTGCCGTCTATGTCTGCTCCCAAAATGATACTCCCACAATATATACTCCCAAGCAAAAATCCTTTTAAAATGCTAAACTATTCATTTTAAGTACATGTTTGTAGTTTGTATATATATTTTTAGTGAATATTTTGTTCATTTCTCTTCTATCGATTTATTATTTTACCTATGACAATTCTTGCACCTTACAGTGTGGATCCTGATCAGCTGGCCTCTCAGAAGCTAGCTGATCTGGATCTACACTCATAGGAAATAGTCATAATCAGGCAGTATCCTAAATTTCTTCTGTGTTTTTGTGCATAAAATTCGGAGAAAATTAACAAAAATAAAAATTAAAGAAATATGATGACCTGTAAATAATGTAAAATGGCCCATACCATGCTGTACCTGGGTATAACTTGTTTTGAAAACAGTATAGATCTGAATCAGCTGGCCTGAAACCAGCTGATCAGGATACATATTGTTTTCTACTTTGGTTGTAAATGCATACTGCTAAGTGGAACCCTGCAAGTTGGTTAGATATACACTGCTGAAGTTTCTCTTTGCCTACAATTGTTGTCTGCTGATAACCTTTGCAAACAGTTTTAGAACCAGATCAGCACCGACAAAATGTCAGACCTGATCTGAATCCAAACTGTTTGACTCTCTGATAGTGATAATGAAGGAACTATAAAGTAAATTAATTTAGAAAAGACAGCAGATGACAAAATACCTAAATAATTTCCAACAAGCAGAGTAAAATAGAAATGGATGCTTGGTGAGACAAATAGGGTTACTATGTTATAATAAATGCACTTGCATAAATATCAAATTAACCTTTGTCCTGCTGAACCTAGATATATCCCGTTTTTGGAAACAACTGATCATCAAACTTTTGTCATCTGCTGATAACATTCATGAACAGTTTGGAGTCTGATCAGGACCAACAGTATGTTTGGTCCTGATCTGGATCCATACAATTTGACACCTTGATTTTTTTCCTGAAATTTCTTGAAAATATTTATTTTGAAAGGAGTCAGCAGACGACAACAAAATCACTAAGTATGTCGCATGTAAAGATTTATATAAAAAATTCAATGCAGTCTGATCAGGGACTATTTTTTTTTGTTCTTTGAACAAAATAATTTATTCACTAAAAGGTGATTCCAGAAGACTATCTTAAAGGACCTTAATGATTTAACTCTTTCCTTATTAGCTGCTTCTCATCTGTATCTACACTGTTTGCTAAAGCTGGTATGTGATTGACAGTGTATAACTAAAATTTCGGTGTTTATTGGGATTATAAGTCACCAGGTAATAGCCTCACCATGTGGTCAGAAGCCTGCTATTTGTTGCCAGGGTAACAAGAACACTTCAATTTAGATGAACAAATCCAGTCATGCCCACATTAATGTTTTGAGGTCTGCTGACCATTAAAACCAAAAAGATCTTTTTTAACTAGTTGAATACTTTTTATGTCTTTTGCAAAAATTCTTTCAGGAACTCAATTAGAATGTCAAACATTTTGGATGCAGACCAGGAATGACTTTCAATTGGTTCTGATCTTGGTCCTAACTGTTTGCAAGGTTATCAGCAGACGACATTGTCTGTCTGATAAAATGTTATACACAGTCACAAGGGTCTTTCTACACATTTCTGTACAGTGACATAGGTCACTGTTCTACAATATAAAATGCAAGTTGTACCTTAAATTCAAATACAATACAATAGAACCAGAATAAACTTTTTGTCGTCTGCTGACTTTTTTTTTAAAATAACTTTTTTCAATAAATTCTTTCAGGAATACACTATTAGAGTGTCAGTCGGTTTGGATCAAGATAAGGATCAACATTCTTCTCGGCCCTGATCTGGGTCCTTACTGTTTGCAAAGGTTATCAGCAGATGACAAAAGTCTTTGTTAACAGAACAGAACATATCTTTATTGACATAAAACTCAGGCCACTCATAGATAGCGTAAGAGCATAAGATACAAAAACAAAGCATATACATGATATACATAAAATACAGTGTACAAAGAGCATGAAAAAGGTGAAAATTAAAATGCGAGCAAAATCAACCCTGAAAGAGCCTTCTATAACTAACAGTAGGCAACATAATCGACTGTTGTTGCTTCATTAAGAAACAAAATAGGCTTCACATTATTAATTATAGACAATTCGCATGATATGACATATCATGTGAGTTGTCTATAATCAGGCAAT
The DNA here is from genome assembly GCA_964019695.1 of Loripinus fragilis. Lineage (NCBI taxonomy): Eukaryota > Metazoa > Mollusca > Bivalvia > Lucinida > Lucinidae > Loripinus > Loripinus fragilis. Next base: position 39,172,216 of record OZ026529.1, read on the forward strand.
TCCCATGAAATATTAAGCCAAGACATAGTAAGAAGTATATTATCGTAATGATTGACTCTTTTAGGGTTAGGCTGCACATGAAAATTTATTCATAATTTCTACAAAACTTGATAACTTTACAAGCTTCCTGGTATTTGCTGAAGAAAATAGTTCTTCGAATTTTATAATGTTAGGACTTTTGTAAAAATATAAACTTAAATATTTCTTTCTGTCAGATATAAAGTGATCACAAACAAAAAGATAGTGAAATTCCTACCCGATATCATGTTTGCTACATAATGTGCATTTTCTGTCTTCTAAAGGTGTGTTTTCCCAGCGACCAGTTTCAACCGGAAGCCGATGATTACTTAACCTAAACTTTAACAATGAAGAACAGTGTTTCCTATTTAATTTGATTAGGTAATTTTCAAAATTTAAATCTTGCTTGAAAAGAGTATAATTCTTTCCTTTAGAGGATGAAGTTACTTTGTTATGCCACTCCTGAACATAAAGGTCTGATAGAGTTTTAGAGATTTGATTTTTGATTGATTTTGGGTTTTCAATGACTTCCATGTTTAAAAGAGCGGGACGCCCAACAGATATTAGAATATGTTTAATAAAATGGATCCATTTATGTTGATGGATGCCACCGTCATATTCTCCTCGTAGAAGTAAGTATAACCATTTTGATAGTTTTGTTTGTTTACCATTCACAATATTCATCCAAAAGCTAATAATACGGGTTTTTATTCTAATGTCTACTGCCTTGCAACCTAGTTAACAAGGATAGTTAAAATGATGTAATTCAAAATAACATAAGTTATCAAGCAGGATACAAAATGACAATCTAGCATGAAGCACATTTCTTTATTCGCTTAATATTTTCGCAGTATGTATTATAACAATACAATAGAATTAGAAAGATCTTTTTCTTTAAACTTTTTTGTCGTCTGCTGACTTTTTTTTTGTAAAAATTACTTTTTTCAATAAATTCTTTCAGGAACACACTATTAGAGTGTCAATCCTTTTGGATCAAGATCAGGATCGACATTCTTCTCGTTCCAGATCTGGGTCCTTACTGTTTGCAAAGGTTATCAGCAGATGACAAAAGTCTTTGCTAACAAGGATAGTTAAAGTGATATAAGTTATCAAGCAGGATACAAAATGACAATCTTGCATGAAGCACATTTCTTTATTCGCTTAATATTCGAGTAATGAATCATAACTAAAGTTGTTATGTGAATTGCATGATGTTCACTTTTAATGCACTCTATGTCTAAACTTAGTAAACATAATGTGCACTAGGGTGTAAGGTTTTTGTTTTTACACACCTGAAGGTGCCGTCTATGTCTGCTCCCAAAATGATACTCCCACAATATCTACTTCCAAGCAAAAATCCTTTTAAAATGCTAAACTATTCATTTGAAGTACATGTTTGTAGTTTGTATATATATTTTTAGTGAATATTTTGTTCATTTCTCTTCTATCGATTTATTATTTTACCTATGACAATTCTTGTACCTTACAGTGTGGATCCTGATCAGCTGGCCTCTCAAAAGCTAGCTGATCTGGATCTACACTCATAGGGAATAGTCATAATTAGGCAGTATCCAAAATTTCTTCTGATGTGTTTTTGTCGAATTTTATGCGCATAAAATTCGGAGAAAATTAACAAAAATAAAAATTAAAGAAATATGATGACCTGTAAATAATGTAAAATGGCCCATACCATGCTGTACCTGGGTTTAACTTGTTTTGAAAACAGTATAGATCTGAATCAGCTGGCCTGAAACCAGCTGATCAGGATACATATTGTTTTCTACTCTGCTTGTAAATGCATACTGCTAAGTGGAACCCTGCAAGTTGGTTAGATATACACTGCTGAAGTTTCTCTTTGCCTGCAATTGTTGTCTGCTGATAACCTTTGCAAACAGTTTTAGAACCAGATCAGCACCGACAAAATGCCAGACCTGATCTGAATCCAAACTGTTTGACTCTCTGATAGTGATAATGAAGGAACTATATAGTAAATTAATTTAGAAAAGACAGCAGATGACAAAATACCTAAATAATTTCCAACAAGCAGAGTAAAATAGAAATGGATGCTTGGTGAGACAAATAGGGTTACTATGTTATAATAAATGCACTTGCATAAATATCAAATTAACCTTTGTCCTGCTGAACCTAGATTTATCCTGTTTTTGGAAACAACTGATCAGCTGATCAGGATCCACAGTTTTACATTCAGTTTACGGTCTTGCCAAAATTTAGCTATATTTGCTCAGCAGTACAGGGTTAAACAATTTAAATTTGATAGTTTGTGTAGAATTGTTGTTTTTTTGTGTGTGTGTACATATTCTTTATTTTGAGGGCCTCATGGAAGATAAGTTGTACCACTAAATGTTGTCACCCTCTTTAAATAAAGACTTTACTTACTTATTTGCTTACTTACCAATATACTCCTGAAAGACCTATTCCATCATTATAATTGATTTCTCCATTTTTTTTTTTTTTTGATTTGATTTGATTCTTTACGCCCAGTCAATAATTTTTCAGTTATGTCGGGATGGGTCTACCTGGATTGCACAAGTACTAATGCAAGGATTAAAGTGTCCAAATTAAATGATAGTGCTTCAATCATAACCCTTGATTGAAGTAACTCTAATGAATTTTTCAGGAATACCAGACTGTCAAACCATTTTGGATCCAGATCAGACCCAGCAAAGTCATTTTGATGTTCCTGATCTGGTTACAACCAGTTTGCAAACTGTTACTAGCAGATAGAGGGTTAACATGATGACCATTGTCATAATTTTCTCTAATGAATTTTCAGGAATACCATCAGAGTGGCACACAGTTTGGATTCTGATTAGGCCTACCGTTTTGACAGTCTTTATCCAGATCCAAACTGTTTTCAAATTGTCCCTAGCAGGTAAAAAGGTTAATACGATGCATACTGGGGATCGGAGATTGCTGAAACGGGCATGGACATCCGCCCGATCTTGCAAGTTGCCATAGTAGACATCATGGGAATAGACATTTTGGCACAGTACAAACATTTTGGGGGACATAATAGCACTACGTAACCCATTTAATACATACTTCCACAAAGAATGGCTTGTAAATTTTCAATAATTCCTCCCCAGTCACAAATTGAATTTCCAATTGAATGCATCCATCTCCAGTTGGGATTATAATTACACTCAAATATTAAAAGTATGTAATGTTAGGAAACAGTGCAGAACCTGATCAGAGGTCACATTATGTCATATCTGATCTGGTTATGTACTGTTTGCCAATGTCCCATAAAATGATGGATAAACCCTTGTCCTGCTGAAACCGGATATGTCATCTTTAGAAAAGAGAGTAAATACAGAATCAGCTGACTAAATCTAGTGAACACATCTGTGGACATGAGATCTAGATCTGACTGCTTTCCAGACAGCATAAGATTCCACTGGAAAACAGAAGTGAATGTGCCATATTCATATTTATGCAGCAGAACAAGGGTTAAGGCACTGATCAGCAGAGGACAACAAAAGCTTGTAAAACTATCCGGCATGCAAACATTCATGACCTGACCTCATGGTGTGCTGTCAATTGAAAATGCACATGCTAAGTTTAGTGTTCAGAAGGGCCTCTTGTCTTGACACACAAATGACAGACACACCATTCACATCTTGCAGACATATTTGAAGGCAATATTAAATGTATAGCTCAGTTTGAGCACTTAATAGCCAGGGGCCAGTTTCATCAAAGCATTTAAGACGTGTTTTTGTCTTTAAAATGTCTTAGGACATGTTTAAGACAAAACTCGTGTTTCATCAAACTCTGAAGATTTACGAAGTTCTCACTTTTTGTCCTATACGTAGGACAAATAAATCGGTGTCCCAGCAGATATTTTTTGTCCTAAATTGTATACATGTTCAATGTTCTAACAATGACTGCTGCTTTTCAAGTGATATTAGAGGCTTCAGAGGACGATAATCGGCCAAGGCTAAACAACCTAGAGTGTTCAGAGACAGGTGCATTTGCTTTACAATTATGCTTTTTACTGATCTGCCTCCATATTTCTATCAGTTTATGCGTTGGAAGCATACCTCAGCCCCTCCCCCAACATCTGGCTCTACTTGTCGCCACATAGCCGTGCCAGTAAGTTGTAACCCTTAATTTCATTCACCACTGTCGTAGGTATTGCGGAAAAAAACTTTTCAGTATCGCTCTACAGGTACCGATTGCTCACAAACATAGCATGGAGATGGTTGCGTTGTTCATGATTTCCGTCACACCAACAGCTCAAACTATACAAAGGCAAAATCTCGGTTCATCAGAAAGACTGGAGAAGGCAGTAAGCTGACCCATGATCCTAAAACGTATCAAATCAGTGAACTTAAAAATGGCAGTTTTTATACTATTTTTGTTGTTAAAATTTGTTCTGTTCGTTTGCTTACTCAGTAATAAATGTGTATTGAATACGTCTTGATGAGCTACACAGTGACAAAAGAACACTACGGTCAGTTGATTTTGAGATATTTTCGCTCAGAGATGGCTAATGTCGGTCGAAGCATCTATTTTAGTCGTGTCGGAATTTTCGCTGTCCATGTAGTGTAAGTTGGTAAACCAAAGAGACAAATGTGAAAATTGTATTTCTCTCTTTGGTCATAATCTATTTAAGATGGCGGCTTTCCGCAACATCTAGTTTCTCTGCAAGAAGTGACCTATAATATGTTTTATGTTAAGTGTATATGGTATTCCCTCGCGTAGATTAAAAAAATATCCCATTACCCATTCTTACGTTTAACAACTTACCCACTTTTGTTCTGAAACAATTTTTTTCTTATATTTTTGTATTTTAAAGGCTGCCCACTAGACGGCTTAAGCGATGAGGAACTTATAGCTAAGTACATGTAAAAACTTCACGTGGTGGAATAGTCCGCAAAAAGCAGCATCAGTTACAAATAAATATTACAGTCAAACCTGTCTTAAGCAGCCACTCAAAAGAAGACAGGTTTGTTTTCAAGATTGGTAATCGCTTAATACAGGTCGAAAGTTTTGCAGAATGCTCTCGTTGAGCATTCTGCAATACTTTTGAGTCGTTGAGCATTCTGCAATACTTTTGACCTATACTAAACTACCACCTGTTTTAAGACCTTCATTTTGTCTATTTTTGAGTGGCTGCTTAAGCTAAGTTTTATCATATTATCTGTTGATGGTTACAGCGGAAAATACATGTAATCAGAAACAATACCCCGGGCACAGAAAACTAAGGCAGCATCTGAGACTTTGCCCCTTGTGTATATTGTAAACCGAGCATTTGAACTACTTTGTAACCACCTCTCTATACCGACATTTTGATGAAACGTAAAATTATGTCGTAGGATCTTTTTAAGACGTTTTGATGAAACTGACCTACGCATATCCTAGAAAATGTCCCATGACACTTTTAAGATTTGTCCTAGGAACTTTATTGATGAAACTGGCCCCTGGTGACTTAATATGTCCAATTCCAAATCCACTATTTGGCCTCCAGATGAAAGTGCTTATAAGAAAATAATTTTCAAATTGTTATTTCAAAACCAAATCCAGGAGTGCAGTGGCTCAGTGGTAGAGTGCTTGACTCGAGACAGATGGCCCCCCGGTTAGAGCATCACCGGCATCACTTCGTTGTGTCCTTGAGCAGGACACATTAATCCTTGCTTAGTCCTGGTTCAACCCAGGAAGACCCATCCCTTTATAGCTGAAAGATTGTTCATGGGATGTAAAGAATCACATAAAATAAAACAACCAGAACAGATATTCTGGATGTTTAGATAAAAACTCTCATTTGGTGATATAGAGGCTTTTGAAGGGCTATTGAGCGGTTAACCTATACCTGTGTACTATATGACTAAATTCCCAGTATGGCACCTGTCCTTGATTTGGCTGCAGGCAGTCTCCTATCAGTTAATAAGTCCATTATAGAAAATTGCTAATACACTTAGGTATCCAGTTGAATGTGCTTAAAAATCATATCAAAAAACAATTTTCTTGATGCTCAAAAGAGCCGTCTCAATGAGACGGTTCTTTTGAGCACCCAAAACAAATGTTCAAATGATTGAAAAATTGCATATGTTCTCACAATTTTGTCAATAAAAGTTCACTTATCTGGACTTATGTTAGACCAAACTCCGTGTACATATAAACTCATCTATTTCAATATTTAAAAGTTATACAGCTTAAAATTATGCATTTTATTAAAACAGATGACATTTGATTATTTCTTCAGTCTTTTCTATTTAACCCTTAAAGCACCAATCACGACTGCAGCAGATGACAAATATGGCGACAACTTTCCTAATTTTTGAAAAAAATAAGGTATGTTATTTCATAAGAATCGTCTGCCAGCAGACTATTCTCATGAAACGTCGTGCCTTATTTGTTTTTTTATTCTTTGAAAAAGCAGCAAAATTTGCAATTGTCGTCTGCTGCAAATTGTATGTGGCACTTTATGAGTTAACTTTTTGCCTATTATTGTTGTCTGCTGATAACCTCTGCAAAATCTAGAGGCGGCCACTGGCCCCCTTTAAGTGGCCCCCTTTTGTATCAAATGGCCCCTTGCTAAAGGTAGAGTTGGCCATCATCAACATCATGCAAATGGGCAAATATTAGACAGTGTTTTTCCATCTGAAATCACGTGAAAATGACCACTGAAAATTTAATGGATTTAACACTGAAGTCGGTCCTAATCTGGATCCAAAGTGTTTGATTATGGATGATTTGTTTCTTCAACCAGTCAATAATTTTTCAGTCATGTCGGAACGGGTCTTCTGTGTTGAACCAGTACCAATCAGTCTCAGGTTAAAGTGTCTTGTACCACTCCTGATTTCCTGCTGACATTGAAGCTGCCCATCACTGGCCATCATTCGACAAGCCAATCAGTTTGTCCAGCAGAACTTGTTCCTTATTTATCACATCCAGAAATCATGGGTTAGGGATTCAATATTGGAATAGAGTCCTAATGGCCAAGAAAGATGTTATATGTTCAACTCTTGCTGAGACCATACTGAGTAGTTAAAATTTGGCTCAGTGAGTAACAAATCTGTACTCTTATCAAACATTAAAATGAAAGAGGTATAATTCCCTTGAATCACATCAGATATTGCTGTAAGTTGGTGACTGTGGTCAATGGACTCCTTAGAACTGGACTTTCTCTGAGACCAAACTATCTCATCTGTGAGATGCTGTTCACCCTGAAAAAAATATTGCACAAACCAATATGACATATTGTTATATAACTGGAGAGAATCCCATCTCCTGATTCGGTGCCATGATTAACCGAAATCAACAGATATCACCGAAATCACCAGAAAATCACCGAAATCACGAGATAAAAGTAAGAAATCACCTTTTTATTGTTTACTTAATGCAAAAATATGATAAGAATTAGTATAATATGCTTATTTCTAGTCTGTTTTTAAAAATATGTTGATAAAAAAATCACTTTCAAATTGCTATAATGTGTTGCTATATTGTTTATTGAAATATTTATTTGCTGGCACATTAAAATATAAGCCTTTTGTAAACATATCAATTATTCTACTATCATTTATATCATATAAAGGCATAAAATTAACATTAAAATGGATATTTCCCTTTTTTCTGGTGATTTCGGCATACCTTGAATTGGAAATTGCAATGTACTTTTTTTTTCATATTTTAATCAAAGTAGAAATAAGCTTATTATTCAAATTGTTATCCAGCTGATCAGGATGCATATTGTTTTCTACTCTGCTTGTTAATGCATACTATTAAGTGGAACCCTGCAAGTTGGTTAGATATACACTGCTGAAGTTACTCTTTGCCTGAAATTGTTGTCTGCTGATAACCTTTGCAAACAGTTTAAGAACCAGGGGCCTGTTGCATAAACCGTCATTAAAAGTTAACTGCCAGTTAAGTCGTCATTAAGTCGCTGTTAACTTAATGCCGACTTTAACTCTGTTGCATAAAAGTCCATTAACTTTAAGTCAGCATTAAGCTCCCGTTAAAGCTGTCATTAACTAAAGTACCTCAGGAGGTACTTTAAAGCTGTCATTAAGTATGGATTTCACTGCTGTACATGTGCATTTCCATGATTTGCAGCCATTTTGTAATTCACTGAAAATTAGTAATCATAATCATAAAAACAGCTAAAAATTCAAATGATTAACATTATTATTTCAAAGTGATTATTGGCTTCCAGTGCCTAACTACAATACGCTATAGGGAGCAAGGGATTGGGTGGCCAGCGCGGTTCCGGGGGGGGGGGGGGGGGGGGGGGGGGGGGGGGGGGGGGGGGGGGGGGGGGGGGGATGGGGTCTGACCCCATCAGAAAATCACATATATGGGTAGATCTAGATCTTAACCCCCTCCCGCCCCTGACGAAATTTCCTGGTTCCGCGCATAGAGGGAGGGGGGGGGGGCAATTCATTTCACTGGAATGCATTAGAACAATTTGCCTAATGGAGGACCAGGCTGGGGGGTGGGGGGGGGTGACTCTATACCAGCTAGGGGCTTGGGATTGGCTGAAAACGATGGATTTCACATGGCTTAGATAATACAACGGGATACTTAACGTCCTTTTGAAATTGGCATTTTGAGCCTTAAATTGCTACTTCGCTACTTTGCGAGTCGCAAAATGAACGTGCATCATATCACATAACGCTGACCTTTTTTTTGAGTGTCGGTGTATACAACAACAGTATTGGCACGCGCGCTGTGACGTAAGCTGTGACGTGCAATAAGTCAAACTGGATAACCTGATCAATTCGCGATGGCCCGACCGAGTAAAGAAACACCATTATCCAGCCTGATCGCCATACGTAAATGGTGATTTTTTATTGTTGCAATGCATGAGCCACGCGACGTAGGGGGACCGGAATAGGGGATAGTGAAAAGCACGCGTGTATCACAGTTTTGTACCTCATCCGATGACAACTCTTAAAGTATTTCTAATGTGATTGGTATGCTTTCTAGAAAACAATATTATATGATTCTATACTCGAGATTCTATAAAGAGTGCATTTGGAGAGAAAAAAGGAACAAATTAAACAACTACCATGACTACAGAAAGTACTCTTCACACCCACTGTTTTTGCAAAATTATTCCAGGAAAACTATTGAAGCTACAATTTTGGAAATAGTACCAAATGATAGGCTATTAGCAAATTGGTTTTCGTAATAAACATACTTACAGTAGTTTACTGTTGTCTATTGTTTTCTTAAACCAACCGTTTTAGCGCAAAGAAAAAATGAAATCATGCCACTTTTTTCGATGACGTTAACGTTAGCGTCACTGGAAAAATAGTATTCACTTTGAACGCGCGTTAGATAGTTTAGAACCAAAAGAGTAATCATTTTGATATTTAATTGTATATTGTTATTTACTAATTGCTATTCTGTGAAATTGCACCCATGCATTAACTATCTTTTTTTACCAAAAAATATCTTGAAATGTACTGTTTTATACAGCGACGTCATCGAGGCTATATGCATGCACTGTTGAACCAAGCTGCTTACAAACTTGTTTTTGAACTAGGTGTATAAATGATTAACGGTTAGCGAATTTTTATGGCTAATCTTACCGAATAGCGGAATGAGAGGTGCTAGTGATTATTTTTGTTTGATTTGATTCTTTACGTCCACTCAACAATCTTTCAGTTATGCGGGACGTTCTTCCTGGGTTGAACCAGTACTAAGCTAGGATAAATGTGTCTTGCTCAAGGACCACAACGCAGTGACGCCGGTGAGGCTCGAACCCGCGGCCCTTCGGTCTCGAGTCAAGCACTCTACCACTGAGCCACTACGCTCCCTGTGCTAGTGATTAGCGAATTTCGGCCTAAAATATATAATGATTAGCGATTTTGGGCCAAAAAACTACCGACGCGTTTAACGGTTAGCGAAAAGTTTAACCCATTTAAGGGGTAAAGCCTAGCATCCTTTTTGTGGGACATTGACAAACTGTGCAAAACCAGATCAGACGCCGCAAAATGCGGCGTCTGATCAGGTTCTCCACTGTTTGCTTACAGAAGTTTCTTTTAAAAAATGAAAAGTACCACCAAACAACCCTTAAAACGGAAATGGACTGGTCCAATTGATAGAAGTGGGAAATTCCCGGCATTCGGCTTAAAAGGGTCAAACATATTTTATAACCAAATATGATACAGCAATGGGGTTGGGACACAAGTTCTCGTAGCATTAGTTACGACCCTTGTCCTAGTTTGCGAATTCGATGGAAAAAGTTATTCCACTTCGCTTCTACAGAAAACTGTGACTGATTACATGTACCGATTTTGGGGGCTATTTTTTACCGATTACTGATTTTTGGCCTAAACTTTACTGATAACTGATTTTTGCCAAATTTTACTGATTAGCGATTTCTGGACATACATTTTACTGACTAGCGATTTTTGGGTCTAAATTTTACAGATTAGCGATTTTTGGGTGCTACTGATTAGCGATTTCAGAGGTATGAAATTGAGACCCTCATAGCTGTGGTCATGTCATGTCAGGACAATCGGTTCACCTAACCACAATTCTTTTCCTGGGCAAAGTTGAGCAAGTGCTTCGTGCACATACTTTCGCTTGTATTATATAAACTGGCAACAACCCTTCTAGACTGAATCAACGGCAGGAGAATGACCGTAGAAATTATTTCATGAAAGTATGGGGCCGGACCGGAATTGAACTAGCACCCCCTGGGTCTGCAGTCAAACACGCACCTAGTCAGACACGTTATCGACTGCGCTACGCCGCCCGGTATCACTGTCTTGTGTCCCTGTAAATTCGTGGTCACCGCCTACACGGTGTGGTATTGCCGGGGGTGTTGCCTTTAACGGTGCCTTTTAAAAACATCCATTTTATGGAGTAAGGTGTGAGCATATGCGTGCGCTGTGTGAATAAACATATAAGTAATGCTATTATCCAATAGGAAAAAATGGATAATAAAATAAAATAAAAAATATAAAAAAACAGCTTGTAGTATTTTTCCCTGAGCACCCCGGCGTCCCCTGCCATACAAACAGGCTGTGACGACCCTGTCTGTATTGTGCAAGGATGCTGGTTGTCATAGATAGAAAGCCCTATTTCGGGGGTCCTATTTTATTTTGTTCTGATGAAATTTTTGGAGTACAGCGCAGTGTTAGAGTGCAGGGGGTTGCGGGTTCGAACATCACCCGCGTCACTGCATTGTGTCCTTGAGCAAGACCCATTTTATCCTTGCTTAGTTCTGGGTCAACCCAGGAAGACCCGTCCCGACATAACTGAAAAAAAATTGTGTACTGAAATCAAACAAATTGTGGCTTGAAGGGGTGCGCCGTTTTAAGTCACTGGCGGAAAATACAACAATGTCAACATGCATGTCCCATGGAAACGGGTGTAAACAAAACAGCCGATGGTTTTAAAAACGTTTTTTTTTTCCATAAAAGAGACACATCGTCGCATGTCCATTAGGCTTACAGCCTTTCAATCATTTCTTTTTTTGAACTATAACATCTTGATCTAGAACTGATGATGGGGTGAAATTGTTTTTTTTTTCTAAAGCGAAATAAACGAAGGCGGGTCACAAGAAAACTTAACTTACTGATTTTGTCATAATATAGGATGAACCGTCTTCCAACTCGAACAGCATCTTTACGGCGCATTATAGCATAAATTGACATTTTCGGGATTTGATCTAGATTGTTTTTCTGCAAAGAAGTTTGTTTTTCCATATTCGCTATACATGCCAGTTACAATTTATAGTTTACAAAGCCCAAGCTGTCGGTTTCGTCGAAGCGTCACTGTGACTGTGATTCGCCGCCATTTTGGAAGTTGTTGTTGGAGCGTTTGCACGTGAAAAGGTCTTAATGTTAGCTTTACCAGTCTGTTAAGTCGTCATTAGTTAAGTTGACATTAAAATTGCTTTATGCAACACAAAAATAATGCCAACTTAACTAATGGACTGGTAAAAGTTTAATGACAGCTTTAACCTTAATGATAGCTTAACTTTAATGACGGTTTATGCAACAGGGCCCAGATCAGGACTGACAAAATGTCAGACCTGATCTGGGTCCAAACTGTATGACTCTCTGATGGTGATCATGAAGGAACTATATAGTAAATTCATTTAGAAAAGACAGCAGATGACAAAATACCTAAACATTTGCCTGGTCCTGAAGTCAGCTGATCAGGATGTATATTGTTTTCTACTCTGCTTGTAAATGCATACAAATAAGTGGTATAATGCCTTCAATGTTGGCTCCCGGTACCGTTAGTTTAACAGGTAACAGGGTCCAGGGCGACAACGGTAAACATTGCGCTTACTGTACCCTGCAAGTTGGTTTGATATACACTGCTGAAGTTACTCTTTGCCTGCAATTGTTATCTGCTGATAACCTTTGCAAACAGTTTTAGAGCCAGATCAGGACCGACAAAATGTCAGACCTGATCTGGGTCCAAACTGTATGACTCTCTGATGGTGATCATTAAGGAACTATATAGTAAATTCATTTAGAAAAGACAGCAGATGACAAAATACCTAAACATTTGCCTGGTCCTGAAGTCAGCTGATCAGGATGTATATTGTTTTCTACTCTGCTTGTAAATGCATACAAATAAGTGGTATAATGCCTTCAATGTTTGCTCGGGTACCGTTAGTTTAACAGATAACAGGGCCCAGGGCGACGGCGGTAAACATTGCGCTTACCGTACCCTGCAAGTTGGTTAGATATACACTGCTAAAGTTACTCTTTGCCTGCAATTGTTGTCTGCTGATAACCTTTGCAAACAGTTTAAGCCAGATCAGGACCGACAAAATGTCAGACCTGATCTGGATCCAAACTGTTTGACTCTCTGATGGTGATCTATATGGTAATCTATATAGTAAATTAATTTAGAAAAGACAGCAGATGACAAAATACCTAAACATTTTCCTGGTCCTGAAGCCAGCTGATCAGGATGTATATTGTTTTCTACTTTGCTTGCAAAGGCATACAAATAAGTGGTACCCTGCAAGTTGGTTGAATAAACACTGCTGAAGTTACTCTGCCTGCAATTGTTGTCTGTTGATAACCTTTGCCAACAGTTTTGGAACCAAATCAGGACCAACAAAATATTGGGCCAGATCTAAATCCAAACTGTTTGACTCTCTGAGAACTATATAGTAAATTAATTTTAAAAAAGACAGCAGATGACAAAAATATCAAAAAATTTCCAGCAAGCAGAGTAAAATAGAAACGGATGCTTGTCAAGATAAATAGGGTTACTATATTATAATAAATGCACTTGTGTAAATATCAAATTAACCCTTGTCCTGCTGAACCTAGATATATCCTGTTTTTGGAAACACTAACAATGTGGAAACTGATCAGCTGATCGGGATCCACAGTTTTGCATTCAGTTTACGGTCTTGCCAGAATTTAGCTATATTTGCTCAGCAGTACAGGGTTAAACAATTTAATTTGATAGTTTGTGTAGAATTGTTGTTTTTTTGTTTTTGTTTTTTTTATGTGTGTAAATATTATTTATTTTGAGGGCCTCATGGAAGATTAGTTGTACTACTAAATGTTGTCACCCTCTTTAAATAAAGACTTTACTTACTTACTTACTTACTTATTTACTTACTTACTTACTTACTATCCAGTTATGGCATTAAATTAATAATAAAATTGTGATTTCCTATTTTTATCTGGTGATTTCGGTGAATTCACTGTGCACTGAATTTGAAAGTGAAATCATAACTTTTTTTTTCATTTCTTTTTAAAATCAAAGTAGAAATAAGCTTATTATACTAATTCTTATTATATTATGACATTAAACTAACAATAAAATGGTAGTTTTTTCTTATTTTTATCTGGTGATTTCTTGGTGATTTCTGCTGATTTCGGTTAATCATCGGACCCTCCTAATTGGCTCAATTTGTCTTCATAAATCTCTGTCTACCTGATAACCGGTCTAAACTGGCCTACAAGTTAATATTGCATGAAAACCAGCTCAAACTAGTTTCCATAAGTTAATATTTTGACACTAATATCACCATCTGTAGAGCTAAAAATAGCATGATTAATATAAAACTAACATGTGCTGCATGAAATTGACATGATTTGCTGTTTCACATCCCAACAGGTAAATTAAAGACTTTCATGATCTTTTTGAAAACAAACTTTTTGTATTATCTTGTTTGTTAATTTATCTTTGTTTTGAAAAAACAAAAAGTATAAAAAAAGTTTTATATTAATTAAATTTTACGTTCCACACTCAGAGAATTAGTATCCTTTTCAACATGCAAAATACTATGTTTAAATATTTTAATAACAGTTGATAAAACTTATGAGAAAGTCCTTAGGCTGAAGGTTGAACATAACTTAAACAACAAAACAAAAAGTAGAAAAGTTTCATTCTTAGTTGAAACTCCATACAACAAAACAGTTATTGACTTCAACTTCGATAGACATAAGGATTATCTACCCTGTTTCATTCCCTTTAATTTGATATGCAACACAACTTATTCACACCGGGTAGGCGGCAACATCGAACGCTGAACACAATCGAGGAACTGCGATCAATACATGTATGTACAGCCGCTGTTATAAATAAGTCAGTTTATCTGGTTTTTTTTTTATAATTTATAGCAGTATTTTAATAAAATTGGTTTCGCCTATCTATTCTGAAATGAATCGTGATTTGTTCTATGCAGGTGTTGTTTCTGATAAACAAGTAAAATGAACTTACAGTCGGCCGATCGCAGACAATGGGTTCTTAGCTTTCTTTCATATGAGCTCCGTCACAAGAAAACCTTTTTTTTCGATGTGTCTGGTGATGTCCAAACAGACCTTGGAAGGAGTACAACTACCCTGCCATATATATTGTAGAACTGGCAGGCTCATCGTGTGGCCCGTTAGCTAAGTGGTCAGAGTATTTGCACGGTCTGTGATAGGTCCCGGGTTCGAGTCCCCATCTGGTCATATGCTTTTTCTTCACATGTGTCATCTACACCCCCCCCCCCCCCATGACCCGTCCTGAACTTGAACCCAGGACCCTCTCAGAATGTGGGTGTATGTTTACCACTGAACTGTCGGGCCACACAGTAGGCATGTGACATAGGGTTTGATCCTGAGCCTTCCAGGTCCGATTTGAGTTTATGGATCAATATAAAACAGAAAACATACTTATAAAGCTCGGATATATATATATCGGACAAAAAAGCAAACAAAAAATTGCTCATTAATTGCCAAAAACATTGATTGCTATCGATAACCGATTGCCATTAATGAAGTTTTCGATTGCCTTAGTATCATTACCATCATCCTTTAAAACAGATACTGCGCTTTTCACTTATCAGATAGAAATTATTGAATACACACAGGATATCCACCAATAATTTAATTTTACCCTCTGTTTCTGAAAGATCGAAATACGACAATGAATGCGAAAAAATATACATATTTTTCAGTTTTAAGTTGAAATAAGTAATGATCAGAAATAAAATGTTATTTTTCAGCCAACTCTCACACATTTTTTGGACAAATATAACACCAAGCACATTTCTTTGATCTTACCTAAAACTGATATCATGCTTACTTTTACTGAAACCTGAGCATTCCAATGAAAAAAATAAAATATTAAACTTACTCAAAACGGCGGCTGTAAAATGTAAATATTGATCACAGTTCCTCGGTTGTATTCTTGTTGCGCCTACCCAGTGTGTAATTTCAGAAAAGAAAAAAATGATCTTTTGACCACACCCCAGGGGTCAAGGGTGTGTGTTGGCACAAAATATTAGCTAGCATGTTATTGTATGCTTCATTCCCTTAAATTTAACATGCAACATGACTATATTCTGAAAAAAATTGATTTTATATTTATAAGCCTATGACATAATGTGAGGTGATGCTACATACCAAATATCAAGGCTCTAAGCCTTGTAGTTTGAGACAAGAAGATTTTTTCAAGTTTTCCTTATTAAAGCCTATGTAAAATAGTAAATCAAGTGACCACTGAGGCGGGAACATTTTTGGTCCCAGGAGTATAACTTGAACAAAGCTGGTAGAGGTCTACTAGGTTATACTTCATATCAAATATCAAGGCTCTATGATTTGTGGTTTCATACAAGAAGATTTTTTCATGTTTTCCATAAGCCTGTGTAAAACATGTGGCCCCTTGGGACAGGACCATTTTTGGCCCCAGGGTCATAATTTGAACAAACTTGGTGGACCTGGATCATAATTTGAACAAACTTGGTAGAGGTCCACTAGTCTTGGTGATGCTACATACCAAATATCAAAGCTCTATGCCTTGTGGTTTTAGACAAGAAGATTTTTTTTATGTTTTCCCTATATAAGCCTATGTATCACATGTAACCCCAGGGACAGGCCCATTTATGACCCATGGGCATAATGGGCATAATTTGAACAAGCTTGGTAGAGGTCACTTAGATGATGCACATACAAAATATCAAATCTATATGGCTTGTGGTTTCAGACAAGAACATTTTTAAATTTTTCATCTTGAAAATCTATTTTTAGCCTGTGTTGACCAAAATCATTTGAACAATTATCAAAGAGGGCTATATAAAGATCATTCCTGCCAAGTTTGGCCAAAATCCAGCTTGTAGTTTAGGAAATGTCCTTTGATGCAAATGTTGACCACAGACGACGACTGACATCCAACGATCACAATAGCTCATCAAGTGCTTTGAAGCAGGATTTCTGTGTAGTTTGGTGAAATACCACCAAGTGGCACAGAAGGAGACATTATTTAAAGGAAATTGTTGACGGACGACGGACATCCTATGATCACAATAGCTCACCTTGAGCCTATACAATTGACTAGTAGTACTTAGTACATAACAATTGGTGACTTGCAGTGCTCTGGAAGAATGTGGGTGGGGGATTTGTGTTAAATACATCTGTTTTACTTATTTTGATAATTGTACAGCTACCTAGATTCTGGGTCAGTCTCTCAATGTATTGCAGTAATCTCATCAGCGCAAAAATATTTACTGTTCATACTAAGGTCAAAATCTTACCTCATTTATCAGTGACCATTCAGCATGTTCAGCTGAGGGACCAAACTGCCTGCGGTGTCCCTCTTGTCAGTGAAGTATGTGTTCATCATAGAAGCCTCTACAGCCTCCTGGCTACTGATAGCCATACTAATCCTGCAATTCTGGAATGACTTGGACTGCTGGATGGCAGCTGTTGCATGTTGATGCTCTGAAGAACATTTAAATATAAACAAAGTCCTGCTGAGTCTGGATTTATCCTTTTTTTCAAATACATGTACTGTCAATTAAGATCAGCTGGTATCTGTGGAGCTATCCGAGCAAAATCCTTACTGTTTTTCAGTCTGAAAATATACAAGGCCCTGTATTAGGTCAGGGAAAACAGTGTTCAATCTAAAGCCTTTGACCCCTTGCTGAAAAGCTAGAGTGGGCCATCTATTACATTGTATGTGGATGGGGAAATATTGAGTTATATTATCACGTGAAATCAAATGAATATCACCCAGATTTCCAAGATTGAACAATGGAAAAGTATTATTAGGCCAAATATCCAGCTATGAAAATCTTAAATGGATCAGGGTGATTTCAAAAATAATGCATCCATTTCTATAATCAATGTTTATAGACTATCTAAAGCAGATTTATTGTTAAAATTAATTTTAAGATATGTAATTAATGTTTTTCTTGCATCATGCCAAGTTTCATCGCTTTAGAATGTTCCGTTCAAAAATTACATGGAAAAATGTCATCCAAATTGTCACAAGGGTAACACTTTTTTGTGACATTTTTTCCCTTACCTTCAATTCAACTGTAAATTGTATTAAACACTAATCATGTATAGTCAAATGGTGAATTGCAGTTGAAATATAGCATAAAAGTTGTAGGAAAACAATCTTTTCATCTTTTTTAAACCAGATAAATCGGAAATTTTTAACCTTTTATAAACACACCCTTTCAAATTTTTATCATACAGAATTTCATATGATTGGAGTAAAGTGAATTGCCTCATAAAATATACAAAGTTTTATTCAAAAGGAATGCTGTTTTAATGACTAGCTGTCTTTAAGCTTTCTAAAGGAACCAACTTGCCTATAAAACAACAAGTATGATTTTATGTAGCCAGTACTGAATAAAACCACCCAGATATGTCACAAGTGTAACATTTAAGGTTTCAACCATCAGCATTTCAATTTGTTTTGCATTTCATAGCTTTTTTGCTGTTTTTCTGGTCAAGGGAGCCCCCAAAAAACATTATGAGGAATTGTGGTGAAATCCTTAAGCTGCTGACTTTGTGGCATGATTTTAACTGATGTCACAAGTGTAACACATTTTAGAAATATGTGATAAATGCATATACATGGCAAATCTTAAATGAAATATTACTTATTTGGTCTTTTTAATAATTCTTGAATGCATAAATATAATTTAAACACAACAAAAAGTCAACAACTTCACCAAATGTGTAGTCAATACTAGTTACGGTCCAGCAGGAATGATACTTCCTCAAGCCCATATACTAGTTTCATTATGAAGCTGGCCATCCTTGAGCTACATTCTGGGATAGGAATCATGCTAAATTCAACACTGAAGAGATCAGACAATCTTAAATCAGACTATAACTTGATTTAGACAGGTAGACTTTAAAATGTGATTTGTGTCACAAGTGTAACATATATTATGGATTGAATTCATCTCACTTTTTCCTGTGTTTGGTCAAAGGATGATCTATTCAACAATTAATTTGATATATTTTGGTATTTAGGGTAGTTATTCACTCTTTCGATACAAAGAAAACACAAAATGATGTAAACAAAAAGGATAAAATTATGCACTCACAAGGAGGGAAAGGTATTTTTTCACAATTCAAAAAATATTTACATGAATTTATTGAAGAAAACCAAAAAAGATGCTGAGTTGTACATACTATAGTAGGTTACATAAAGTATAAGAGATAAGAAAAGACAAAAGGGTCATAATCAGTTCCTTTGTATGCTTGTCACAAGTGTAACACAATTATTTCTTTCTATTTAAGCCTTAAATTTGTTACAGATTCTTTAGAATTGCAAAAATGGTATCAATCAAATCATTCAATTGATAATTTATCCAACAATGACTGCTGTCAACTGTTTTCTGATCATTAACATTTTATATCTCCTAACTATGCTTAATAAACAAATCTGAATAGTTCATTTTTAAAGTCTTGTGCTAAAAAAGGGAATTGATTTATGTTTTGATACATTTTAATCAATTTCCATGAAGCCAATTCACTTCATCCTATATAAAATCTATAAGAGATAAAATATTCAAAGGAGAAACTCCCTCTTCTGATTTTGTCACAAGTGTAACACATTCCATTACCAACATATGTTATTGTGTTTAATATGTTTTATATCCTATATATTCAAATAAAATTTGTTCTATGTTTTTCATATACCCTACTTGTTATCTAAGAACAATTTTTAACAAAAATCATGCTTATTATTTAAATTAGAAAAACTTTTTCCTCTACATAGTGAAAATCCAGGGGTGTATTTTCACATAAAATTTTATTACAAGTGCAAATTTTGAGCGAAAGATTAAATTTTACTTTGAAAATGTGTATACATAACTACTTCATCAGTTCATGAAAGAATATTTACAATTCTGCATACCTGTGTTGTTTATAATCAAGCTAAGTGTAGCTTATAGAATTGTAAAAAATAAGGAAAAAATGATTAAAGTATTAAATTTAAAGCATTGTCCTAAATTTTATTCTTAAACCAGTATTTGTTTCTGAAATTTTGATGTTCCCTGGTTAAGAGGATGTAAAAAAGATAATGATAGAGCAATTTTGAAATTTGACCCCCAATGTCACACTTCGGATGCATTTTTTTTTTAAATCACACATCAGCGGTTTCAATTGGATCAAATATTATATTTTATTCAAATTAATTTGTACATGTATGGTATATACAGCTTGAAACAATAAGATAAGGAAAAAACACTAGAATTCCGAGAATCGGATGTGTCGCCTGGCCAAACAGAAGTCAATCAAGGCAAATTTGTCGAATTTATATTCCGGGCGAAGGGTTACTTTAGAGAAACTTATAAATGACAAAATACAAATCGTCAAAAACGCAAGAAACGCACTCTCGCGGAAACACTGCTGATATGGGTATAGGGAATAAGCAATTGCCCCTCCTCCCCCCCTGTAAAAAGTTGGACCCCTCCCAGTGGCGTAGCTTCCTTTAGGCCATGTAGGCCGCGGCCTACACTTTTTCAGAAAGTAAAAAAAAAATATAAACGCCAAAAATGCAATAAAATGGAGGGGGTAGGGGGTGAGTAAATCAGAAAGATATTCCAAATTATCCTGATAACAGACGTCACCCATTACCCACTGTAGAAGAACGGTTGTTTGCGTTCCAGGACGAGCTGTCACGTGATGTTGCTAGCCTACCCAATAGGAAATGAACCATCGCACGAAGCTTTGCAACCTGTATAATTGCATTTTCACCATAATTGGAGTCCTTTTGACCATGCCACCGACGTCCGCAACATGCCAAAGGTAGCATGAAAAGAATTAAAAACTACTTGCGCTCAACAATGATGTCTGCCAGGCTGTCCTTTGTAGCGATGATCTACAGACACTTGATGTTGACAGGGTGATAAACATGTTTGCGTCAGACAAATTTAATGCAGAAAATTAGTTTTTTTTTCTAAGTTGGCTTGTGATTAATAGTTTTGTTGCTACCTGCATTTAGATATTGAAACTTGATGTCGCTTGTTTTTCAACGTACATGTACAGTACATTGTATCTTTTATTTGGGATGATCATTACAATGTCACATGTCTTCTTGCTATATAACCATGTAGGCTCCTATAAGCCTTCTAACCCTTAAAGCACCAGCCAAAAACTGCAAATGAAAAACGCGTTTGCCTTAGTCCTCTGTTGCATATATTTGCTAATATTATTGACTAATGTCAGTATTGAGGCAAACAGTGTAGACCCAGATCTGGATCTCTCACTGTTTGTCGAAGACGCTTGTAAAACAATTCAGCAGATGAGAAAGCGGACTACTTTTGTAGTGATTGGCCATTTAATGGTTAAAAGAGTATGATACCTGTCCCTGACTCCCAGGTCGATGATTTTGTTTTTGCATTTCAGCACCGTAAGTTGATCAAACTTGATAAGCATATTAGGCCATATGGGCGATGATGGTGATAACTACCTGTAATTTCTAACAATCGCATGAACGCATTTATAAGTGCGAAATAATCGCAAAATCCATATTTGGACAGTCTAGGACCGAAAATTTTTCTGGGGGAGCATGCCCCCAGACCCCCCTACCATTAGGCCTACACATTCATTGAAGCCAAGCTACGCCCCTGCCTCCCCTTGGAAAAATGATAGACCCCCTCTGGATCCTTGGAAAATTACAATTTTCTTTAAAATAAACCATTGGACTTCTGTAAAATAAGTTGAGGACTAAACAAGAAATGTCACAAACACGTGACGAATGCCCCCAAAGGAATTGGTCTAGCATAAGACACATTTGAGGAAAGTAAGCTGTAATATAGGAGATATGCTCCAAACAGGAAAAACCTGGAAATGAGGCCAGAAGTCAATGTCAAGGTCAAAGTGACCCAAAATGGTATGCACCACTCTGCCATCCCAAGAGGAATCATCACCCCAAATTTGGGATTCCTACATCAAATAATATAGGAGATATGCACCAGACTCAATGCAGTTTCTAAAAACTAGGTCAGAGGTCAAGTTCAAAGTCACAAAGACCCGATTATGGTACACGGCACTTCGTCATCTCAAGATGCATC
The DNA here is from genome assembly GCA_964019695.1 of Loripinus fragilis. Lineage (NCBI taxonomy): Eukaryota > Metazoa > Mollusca > Bivalvia > Lucinida > Lucinidae > Loripinus > Loripinus fragilis. The sequence continues at coordinate 39,194,003 of OZ026529.1, forward strand.
CACTTACCAAATTTGAGATTCCTTACCCAAATAATATAAGAAATATGTTCCAGACACGATTATTCTAAAAACTAGGTTAGGTCAAGGTCACAGTGACCCGAAAATGGTAAACAATACTCCGCCATCCCAAGATGCATCCACATCCTAGGATTTAGGCTCCGGCCGCAATAATTCTTAAAACTAGGTCAGAGGTCAAGGTCACAGTGACCCGAAAATGATATGTGACACTCTGTCATCCCAAGATACATTTACACACCAAATCTGGAATTCCTATCTCTAAGAATATAGGAGATATGCACCAGACTCATTGCAGTTTCTAGAAACTAGGTCAGAGGTCAAGTTCAAGGTCACAGTGACCCAATTATGGTACGGGAAACTTTGTCATCCCAAGATGCATCCTCACACCAAATTCGAGATTCCTGCCTCAAATAATATAAGAGATATGCTCCGGACACGATTATTCCAAAAACTAGGTCAGAGGTCAAGATCAAGGTCACAGTGACCCGAAAATGGTACACGGCACTCCACAATCCCAAGATGTATCCACATACCAAATTTAGAATTCCTACCTCAAAGAATGTAGGAGATAGGCTCAGGACATAATAATTCTTAAAACTAGGTTAGAGGTCAAGGTCATAGTGACCTGAAAATTGTATGTGACACTCTGTCATCCTAAGATGCATTTACACACCAAATTTGGAATTCCTATCTAAAAGAATATAGGAGATATGCACCAGACTCAATGCAGTTTCTAGAAACTAAATCAGAGGTCAAGTTCAAGGTCACAGTGACCCAATTATGGTACGCAACACTTTGTCATCCCAAGATGCATCCACACACCAAATTTGAAATTCCTACCTCAAATAATGTAAGGGATATGTTCCGGACACGATTATTCTAAAAACTAGGTCAGAGGTCAAGGTCACAGTGACCCGAAAATGGTATGCGACACTCCGCCATCCCAAGATGTATCCACATACCAAATTTGGAATCCCTACCTCAAAGAATCTAGGAGATATTCACCGGACACGAAGCGGGACGGACGGACGGACACACGGACAGACTTTGCAATTACTATATGCCTCCCAAAGTTCCTTTGTGGGCATAAAAACCCAAAGAAAAACGTTGTCTAAGATTTTTTATCTTTTTATGACAGATAAACCTGGACGCCCCACCTGACGAAAATTCCTGGATCCCCGCATGTAGGCCTATTGATACAAATCTTGAGATTATGCTCGAATTCCTTATAACAATAGCTGGGAACTTTTCTTATGACAGGCTGCATATTGTACCAAAGGCATTGAGTGTTCTACTGTTGTTAAAGCTCCTAAGACATTAGAGATCACATCTAAATGATCGCAAACCGATAGCCGTTCACCCCACCCACATCCAAGTTTTTCAATAATTTGTGAATAATCGGTGAAATTATAATTAAATTAATCGTGGTGGGACAAAAGACAATGTTTTTCCTTCGAATTAAGCGCAGACTGGTGAAAAATCAGAGAATTTGAATGAATGCAGCACGTTTTTCATCATTTTCCTGTTACCCGTAATGTTAAAATTCACTGTCCAATTCACCTCGGTACATTTGTTTATGTGCCGCTAAGGCTGTGACGTCACGGCCGTCCCGAGAATGCAGCATCATTTCTTCTGGTTGTGAGGTTCTATCGACTAGTGGTAGGAATCGGCTGGATTTTTATAATCGATCATTGAAAATAACAAGTGACCAATGATCAATCATTAATCGACTAAAATAAAATACATATTATATATGGTACATATCATGCCAGGTATGTCTGAGATGCCTAACGGGGTCAAGTTGATTGACCAGACATGTTAGGTGTTCAGAGTGTGTACCAAAAAATTAATTTTCTCAACCAAAACATATGTTGTGGGTACTCAAAAGAACCCTCTCAATAAGACGGTTCTTTTGAGCACCCAAAACATATGTTCAAACTGATGGATTAGTATATATTTACAATTTTACACTCAAAACTTTTGTTTATCTAAACCTATGTACATTATTTGAACCATATGCTGTTCATACCAGAAACTGAAAATGCAGAAAAGGGTCATATTAAATAAATACACCAAGCTAAAAATTGAAGGCCAATGAAGCAGAAGGTCTTTACTGAGTAATCGATTATTGAAAAACTACCGATCAATTAATAGTGGTAGGAATCGGCTAGATTTTTATGATCAATCATCGGAAATAACAAGTGACCAATGATCGATCATTAATCGACTAAAATAGAATACATATATGGGACATATCATGGTACTTTGAAGATGCCTTGTGGCGTTGCGTTGATTGGCCAACCATGTCACAGGTGTCAAATAACAGGGCCCTAGCCAAAAGAACACATTCACTACATTATTTAGACCATACCAGAAACTGAAAATGCAAGAAAGGGTCATATTAAACAAATACATCAAGCTGAAAATTTAAGGCCAATGCAGCAGAATGTCTATACCGAGTAATCTATTATTGAAAAACTACCGATCAATTAATGAGTTCACTGAAAATGACCAATGATCGATGAACTCGATTAATTGGCCTACCACTATCAATTAATCAGTTCACTGAAAATGACCAATGATCGATGAGCTCGATAAATCGGCCTACCACTACTATCGACTGTACATTTACATCTACATCGATACATTGTACTGTCACAATTGACTTTAACACAACAGGCTCGGTCCCCAGTGGGCCTGTTCTATCTGTTCTGCCAATGGTTTGTCTGTACCGGCTTAAAAATTGTTGTTTTAAAATGTGACAGTGCAAAAGTTTATGTAAGCTGTTATTGTTATTATTATACCTCACATAGAAACCCCATGTAAAACCTCCACAGACCGGTAGGTGCTAATTTCGACTATCACCCTGCAATAATTTCGACTATCACATGCGCGCCGCCGATGCGCGTATGGTTCATTTACACGAGGAGACGCTAACCTACAATGGCGGATACATGTACATGAATGAGCCATGGCCGTGTCTCTTTAAACTCCCAATAACTTCGTTGTTTGTGGACAGAAACATAAAGTGTGGGTACTCGTTTTCTTAGTTAGAACGAGCTGAACACTTTGAAACCAAATTTGAGCATATTTGGCGAAATTTTCTGTTTTGCAACAAAACCGCATCATCTACAGCAGATCCATTTACAATGTTGATTTAAGCGACGCTGCAAGCGAAGTAGCCTAAAGTGTTTGATGCCATCAGTGATTATGGCACGATTTGTTTAAACGGCGATCACGACCAGTTTGAGCATTCAAGTTGTTTACAAACACTACCCTTTTGTGAAAGATAATTCAATAATTCGTGGCAATTACGCATTGCGTTCAGTGTCTTTGGAACTCTCGCACCATGGTTAGAAAATTAAGGAATAATGTTCGGTATAATAAAATAAATATAACATTCTTGAGAGGGTGCTAGTATATAAATATAACATTCTTGAGAGGGTGCTAGTCGAAAATATCATCCCGAGGAATGTGATTATCAACCGAGGCGCAGCCGAGGTTGATAATCATATTTCGAGGGATGATTTTTTCGACTAGCACCCTCTCAAGAATGTTATATTTATTTTATTATACCGAACATTATTCCTTCATTTTCTAACCATGGTGAGAGAAGTTTCAAAGACAACGCAATGTGTAAAAAAGTAACGATACAAATGATTGAAAATAATATCTTTCACAAAAGGATTGTGTGTGTAAACAGTTTGAGTCCTCAAGCTGGTTGTGATCGTTAACAAATCGTGCCTAATAATCACTAATGACTTCAAACACTTAAGGCTTTTTAGCTTGCAGCGTCGCGGAAATGAACATTGTAGGCTAAATGGAGTTGCTATAGATGATGTGGTTTTGTTGCAAAGCAGAAAATTTCGCCTGATCTCCTCAATTTTGGTTTCAAAGTGTTCCGCTCGTTCTAACTAAGAAAACGAGTACCCACACTTTATGTTTCTGTCCACAAATAACGAAGTTATTGGGAGTTTTAAGTGATCACGCCATGGCTCATACATGTACTATCCGTCATTGTAAGTTAGCGTCTCCTCAAGTAAACGAACCGTACGCGCATCTGCAGCGCGCATGTGATAGTCGAAATTATCGCAGGGTGATAGTCGAAATTAGCACCTGCCAGCCTATGGAGGTTTTACATATGAATTCTATGTGAGGTATAATAATCGAAAATATCATCCCTCGAAATATGATTATCAACCTCGACTGCGCCTCGGTTAATCATCACATTCCTCGGGATGATATTTTCGACTAGCACTCTCTCAAGAATGTTATATTTATATATTAACAGCCCTTTGACTGTATTGTCTCGCAAGTAGTCAACTCTTTCACTCAACTCAACACAAATTTATTTGCAAATCACAGTTAATCACTAGTTATTTTCTGTCTACAGAGGCAGGGCCAGGGGGTGGGGAACTTGTCAGCTTGTAGGCAAAATGAAAGTAGCTAAAAACTAATTGACAAGGCAAAATCAATTTACCTTTCATCAGCTAGTTGTCAAAGTGAGCACATTCCAGTAATACTTTTCTTGTAAATCTCACTATACACTGTAACTAGTAGAAAATAGAATGTCAGGTAGATTTAGTAATCAATCTGCCATCTTAGTTTTTTTAACTACCCAATCCGTACTCTATCTTCCTGTACACTCCCCAGGAGTTTGGTGCATTGCTATAGGCGCGACCCCCGTCATGGACCCTTGGATGCATGAAAGACACTGTGTAGCCGGAATTGGTACATCAATTAAGATCTGTGAAATTGGTCTGCTTTAGACCAGGATCTTTCTATAGGATACACACAGGGTTGTAGAAAAGACCCAAATTTCTTGATGCCCAACCCATTCTATGATTCCTAAACAATCAATGAAGACCGTGATCAGATGCTACATTCTGCTGCATCTGATCCTGGTCTGCACTGTCTGTCAATGTACTACACATGAACCAGTTTATAAGATTGCAGTTATGTATGACAGGTACTGCAATGGCCGTTATTAATATTAGTGCTTTTATCTGCTGTTAGAACTGTTTCAATCCATAAGACGCATCCTAACATGACTGATAAATGGTTGACTGGGATGTAATGAATCGTGCTAAACAAATAATATCAGTGCTACCTGAACAATATTTTTTGGGCCGTTCGGTGGTGCAAACTTGGTTGTGATCACCGCTGATGCAGTGCATGGCGGACGAGGGGGGGGGGTGGCGGACAAGGGTTGGGGGGGGGGGGGGGGGGGGGGGGGGTCATCGAGAGAATTGTTTTATGGCCTTTAATTACTGTAAAAACTTAAATAATATGAGCTCTAAATGTATAACTGATCTCAATCATTAATAAAACTGATAATCACTCTTGGTGAAAACCCCGCAGGGTTTTTCTCCCATTTCATTTTGTGGGGGAAAATCCCCGCGGGGGTTTTCCCCCGCGGGTTTTTTTTTATTTTGCTTGAAAGGCTTCAAATGATGAGAAAAACTTCAATTCAGCTTCTATATTGTTTTGTAAAGCAATACAATTAAAAACAAACCTTTTTATTTTTTTAAAAAACCCTGCGGGTTTTTTCCCCCACAATCTGAAATGGGAGAAAAACCCCGCGGGGGAAATTAAAGGTTGGAATGAAGCCTTACCAATCATTTTCTGAAATAATTACAATCAAACAAACTTATTTCTTGAACTTATTTTGATATTTATTTTTTTGAAAAAACCCTGCGGGGTTTTTCCCCCATTTGAAAATGTGGGGGAAAAACCCCGCGCAGGGTTTTAAAAACCCCGCGGGGTTTTAAAAACCCCGTGGGGTTTTTGACTTTGACCATTTTTTTCATTATGATGGCATATATTTTTTTAGTCATAATTATATATGTTTTGCTCCCTTATGTCTGTATTTTTGTATTTTAGTGGTTTTGAGCCTTTTGCACCACTAGAAAGATGATGTGATTTTGCCAAATTCTGGTGTGGCAAAAAAAAACTGGTGGCTGTTTGTAACCCTTAAAAGTGATATTCACCTCGGCCTTGCAGCCTCGGTGAATTATCACTTTTTCGGGTAGATAGATCCTTATGTCTACCTCATTGAAGTCGATAATTGTATAAAATCTACCTCTGCTACACCATGCATTCAGTCTTTGGTATTGGAAGTAAAATCATAAAAAAATTATATCTTCAAAAATAGACCCTTTTATATCAGTTTTGTCTTTTGTAATACATTTCCAAGCTGGTTTGAATATTCCAAGAAAAAAAAGTTAAAAAAAAATAGTACCCAACCCTATTTTTTCAGTGTGTTACCTGAACCACACATATTTTTTATTTGGCCTAACAATGAACTGCTGTAAAATAAAATGCAGAATTTTTCTATAGACTCGCCTCTCACTTTACTGTTCTAAAATAATAAGGAACAATCCAAATACACAAAAACCTTCTCATATGTTAGAAAAGCAAGAAACGTCACAGTAACGTGACGAATGCCCACAAAGGAATTGGTCTAGCATAACATATTTGAGGAAAGTTATTTGTAATAAAGGAGATATGCTCCAGATACGAAAAACCTAGAAATGAGGTCAGAAGTCAATGTCAAGGTCATAGTGACCTAAAATGGTATGCACCACTTGATTCTTAAGAGGAATCCACACACCAAAATTGGGATTCCTGCCTTAAATAATATAGGCAATATGCTCCAGACACGATTACTCTAGAAGCTAGGTCATAGGTCAAGGTCACAATGACTTAAAAATGGTCCGCGACATCACCATCCAAAGATGCATCCATACCCCAAATTTGGGATTCCTATGTCAAATAATATGGAAGATATGCTCCTGACACGATAAATCTAGAAAATAGGCCAAGGTCACAGTGACCCCAAAACTGGTACATGACACTGTCCTTCCAAGATGCAAGAATACACACCAAATTTAGGATTCCTAGCTGAAATGATATGAGATATGCCCTAGACACAATTATTCTAAAAACTAGGTCAGAGATCAAGGAACGTGACACTCCGCCATCCCAAGATGCATTCACATACCAAATTTGAAATTTCTACCTAAAAAGAATATAGGTGATATGCACCAGACTCAATGCGGATTCTAGAAACTAGGTCAGAGGTCAAGGTCACAGTGACCCAAAGCTGGTACACGACACTTCATCATCCCAAGATGCATGCACGCACAAAATTTGGGATTCCTACCTCAAATAATATAAGAGATATGCTCCAGACATGACTATTCTAAAAGCTAGGTCAGGTCACAGTGATCTGAAAATGTTACGCAACACTTCACCTTCCCAAGATGTACCTACACACCAAATTTGGAATTCCCATCTCAAATTATACGGACACGATTATTCTAAAAACTAGGTCAGAGGTCAAAGTCAAGGTTACAGTGACCCGAAAATGGTATGTGACACTCCGCCTTCCCAAGATGCTGGTACACGACACTTCATCATCCCAAGATGCATGCACACACCAAATTTTGGGATTCGTACATCAACTAATATAAGAGATATGCTCCGGACACGAATGTTCTAAAACTAGGTCAGAGGTCAAGGTCATAGTGACCCGAGAATGGCACGCGACACTTCACCATCTCAAAATGCATCCACACACCAAATTTTGGATTCCTACCTCAAAGAATTTAGGAGATATACAAGGGACACTAGAGGGACGGACGAAGGGACGGACTGTGCGATTACTATACATGTATGCCTCCAAAAATTCCTTTGGGGCATAAAAACAGCGATCCCCCCCATGTTTTATCACAGAGATTATTGAAACGAATTCTAGCATGTGCCTTTGCTGTGTCGCATGGGAACCCATAGGGATCAGGGAACGTCGTCCTCAGCGTCGTCGTCCACGGCGTCACTTTTTTGGTTTCCGAATAATAACTTGAATGGATGCATCAATTCATTCAAATTTTACAGAAGGTAAATTTGAAAGCATCATAAATTACAGGACAAGGTCGAATTTGGAGATACCCACACAATTTTGACTGAGTTATGGCCCTTTTAATGCCCAGGAGGCATATAGTAATCACACTGTCCACCCGTAGTGTCCGTCTGTCCATCCTTCCATCCCTCTTCGTGTCCAGTGCATATCTCCTATATTCTTTGAGGTAGGAATCCCAAATTTGGTATGTGGATGCATCTTGGTATGGAGGAGTGTCGCGTACCATTTCTTAGTCACCTTGACCTCTGACCTAGTTTTTAGAACAATCGTGTCCGGAGCATCAATTGCGTAGCCAGAACGCTGAAAAAGCAAGCACATCTAAGGGAGACTACTGGATCGAGCAATGATTCTCTTCGATTGCATCCCTTTTCAAAATGGGAACTTCTCTCATGAGCAGGAAAATCACATTTATCACATTAAGTGACCTCCCTTGAATGTTACTATTTTTATTACGCACGTACGTAACCTGCGTAATGGGTGCTGCGCCAATGAGCTTATATCATATTATTTGAGGTAGGAGTCTCAAATTTGGTGTGTGAATGCATCTTGGGATGACAAAGTGTCGCGTACCATCTTTGGGTCACCTTGACCTCTGACCTAGGTTTTTAGAATAATCCTGTCTGGAGCATATCTCTTATGTTATTTGAGGTAGCCATCTCAAATTTAGTGCTGTGTCACTGTGACATTGATCTGACCTAGCTTGTAGAATATTCATGTCTGGAGCATATCTCTTATATTATTTGAGGTCGGAATCCCAGATTTGGTGTGTGGATGCATCTTGGGATGATGGAGTATCATTTACCATTCACGGGACAGGATCTGCCAGTGTAGGAGGGAGAACCAGTCTAATCATAACGTTCCCCGAAAATCTTTAAACCACTAGTGGTTTATCACTTTTATTGCATGGCGTTATTTCACTCCCAGACTCGACGTCATATGATAAAAAGAATTCACAAAAGAAGCACTGGCCCGGAAAGACAAGTAAAAGATATTTATTAGAGGGCTTAAACACGCCTGGCGTAGCCAACCCCACCCGCCTCTGATGTGGACTAAGACAAACAGACGCTTGGCTAGCACGAAAGATTCCTAGCCTATCGATGCATCATCTATCAAGACTCTAAGGAGAAGAAACAAAGACAAGGACTCAATAGCACATACAACTGAATACTTGATCGAAAAAAATCCAACAGCCAAACCCCCGCTGGCCAGACCACAGACACAACACCAGGCCCAAACCTGATGGAATATAACCAAATTTTGTATATGCATTCATATTGACAAGACCTAAGCTGGGATTGTTACCTATCATTTTTCGCAAATTTGCAATAGAGAAATGTCCCTTGATTGATGTCAGATTTTTGTTTCTGCTCATTATCTTGAGAAAAAATTGATAGAATTTTGTATATACCTTGATATTGACATGACCTATATTTTGATTGTTAGGCATCATTTTCGCACATATGTAACAGAGTAATGACCCTTGACTGATGTCAAATTTTCGTTTCTGATCATTATCTTCAGATCTTATAGATAGAATTCGACCCAATTTTAAATGTGCATGGATATATACAAGATCTAGTTTGGTATTATTACCTGTCATTTTCCGCAAATTTGATACAGTTTTTCTCTTGATTGATATCAGATTCTTGTTTCCGCTCGATATCTTGAGAGAATTACAGAATTTCAACAAATTTTATACATGCATTTATATTGACAAGTTCTAGGTTGGCATTATTACGTCACTTTTCTTAAATTTGTAATAGAGTTATGGCCATTGATTGATTTCAGAATTGATTTTCAGCTCAATATTTAGAGAACAAATGTTATTTCAATAAATTTTTTTATATGCAATTACATTGGCATGATCTGGGTTTTGATTGTTACCTGTCGTTTTTCACAAATTTGTGAATGAGTTATGACCCTTTATTGATGGTTTTTACAGAACGAAAAGCGCAACAGCGGGGCTATAGTCAGGTTTTCTGACAATTCTAGTTTGTTCTACTTTTCAAAATGTTAATTTTTATCCCAAAATTGATGGGTGCATGCCTGATAAAAATCATGAAAACTTTGCACTATCTCATAACCTGTAAAGAAAATATTACACTGCAAAATTATTTGTTTAACCCTTCAAAACAACTGTTTCTATACAATTTCAACCAATTTCTGGAAATTTGAATTTATGACGGAAAATGACAGCCTCTGACCTGACAAAAATGATAAAATGCTGTAAAGAAAATAATTTTGTAAAATAATTATAACCATGCTTTGGAAAAGAGGGGCTATACTGAAGTTTGGTTGTCCACCATTGTGTCTGTCTTTCATTTCATCCGCCATTATTTCATTTCCGAACAATATCTTGAGAACTTGAGAACAATTTGATAAACTTTACCAAATTGTGTAAATGCATTGATATTGACAAGATATAGATTGGAAATGTAACACACCATTTTTCTCAAAATTGTAGCAGCGTTATGGCACTAGATAAAGGTCAGAATTTGGTTCAGAATTTCGTTGCCACACAATATCTTTAGAACTATTTGATAGAATTTGACCAAATACTAAATGATAAAATTTGACCAAATTTTGTATGTTCTTTTAAGGCCCTTGCAAAAAATGACAGGCGCTGACCTGATGAAAATTTTGTACTGTCTCAAAATCTGTAAAGAAATTATTTTTTTGCTAAGTTTTACTAATCAAAACTAGAATTGTCCCGCTGTAGCGCTTTTCATTCTGTACAAATCATCTATCAATGCCATGACTCTGTTACAACTTTGTGAAAAATGACAGGTAATAATCCCAACCCAGATTTTGCCAATATAAATGCATAATATAAAATTTGGTGAAGTTCAAGCCGGTTGCTCTCAAGGTATTAAGCGGAAACAAAACTCTGAAATCATGGACCATGACTCTGTTACATATGTGCGAAAAATGATATGTAACAATCCCAATCTAGATCATGTCAATATCAATGTATACACGAAAAAGTGGTAAAATTCTATCCATTTGTTCTCAAGATATTGAGCGGAAACAAAACCTGAAATTAATCAAGGTCCCTAACGCTGTTACAAATTTTCAAAAATGACTGGTTACAATTCCAACATAGATCTTGTCAATATCAATGCACATACAAAATTTGGTCATATTCTATCAATCAAATCTCAAGATACTGCGCGGAAACGATAACTGACATTATCAAAGTCAATTACTCTGTTACAAATCTTAGAAAAATGACAGGTAACAACCCAAACCTAGATCTTGTGAATATCAATGCAAAAACAAAACAAAATTTGGTCAAATTCTATCAATTAGTTCTCTAGATATTGAGGGGAAACGAAATCTCAGTCAAGGACGATAACTCTGTTACACATGTGCGAAAAAATGCGTAACAATCCGAATCTAGATAATGTCAATATCAATGCATATACAAAATTTAGTAAAATTCTATCAGTTTGTTCTCAAGATAATGGGCGGAAACGAAAATCTGAGTTGCAAAAGAATGACAGGTAACAATCAAAACCTAAATATAGTGTTGATATTTTTTCATATTCTGGTTATAAAGGAATATTGGGTTCTGATGGAAAGCAGAATACTGCTTAAGCTGGTGCTAGGGGACATGAGAATTGTTGCACTTTCCATTAGTTCTCATGAATAAACTCAATAAAACCGAGCCTGCAGTTTTCCGAGATTGTAGGTTCTCTCTATTTCTGAAGGATCTGTTTACTAGGTTATTTAGATCTTGTCAATATAAATACACATACAAAATTTGGTCAAATTCTTTCAGTTAGTTCTCAAGATATTGAACGGAAACTAATTTCTGACATCAAACAAGGGCCATAACTCTTTTATGATTGTGTGAAAATGATGTGCCTAGATCTTGTCAATACCAATGCATGCACAAACTTTGATAAAATTCTATAAAATTGTTCTCAAGAGATTGAGTTGAAACCGAATGATGATGGACGGAATGACAGATGGACAGACTGAATGACGGCCCCTCTTTTTCAAAGCGGGGTTATAATAAGTGTTTCAAAACAATTCCAACCATTTCTGGAAATTATACATTTTGACGGAAAACCGATAAAAATGATAAAAATTTTGTACTATCTCAAAATCTGTAAGGAATTTTTTTTTTCAAAGTTATTTGTTCTATTTATCAAAATAAGTGTTTCTACAAAATTTCAGGCAATTTCTGGAAATTTGAATTTTTGGCAGAAAATCAACAGCTGCAGACCTGACAGAAATGATAAAAAAATTGTACTTTCTGAAATTCTGTTAAGATTTTTATTTTGCAATATCATTTGTTCTACTAATCAAAATAAGTATTGTACTCAATTTTAACCAATTTCTGGAAATTTGAATTTTTAAAACTTTGTACTTTCTCAAAATCTGAAAAGAAAATTTACTAAGAGCCAAAAGTAACTTTACACTTCGAACTACTGAATATATCTTTACTATTTTTGATTTATCCAAATTAAATATTGCAATGAGTTGCTGGTACCCGCCCTAAACCTTATTCACGAAATACAACTTAGGTAAATTAATCTTCTTTCGAGTTATCTGTGCTTTCATTAAAAACTCAAAATCAGCATTTCCTAACAAAATCCAAAGTAAACCTAGGATTTGAACACGTTTTTTAAAGGGCCATCGATCGCCCATTAAAAATACTGCAAGACATTTTGTCTCTGACGTATAGATTGTTTTTGGCAGCATCTTAAAGTTGGTTTACTTTGAAATTATCTCCTTTTGAATTAAAACAATAGTAAACTTCAGTCCCTGCTGAAAGCTTTATCTCAGATGACATTTGGATTTTTTTTTATCATCGATTTGTTGGGACTTCTGCCCTGAGTATGTGACAAGATAAACTGATAAAAATTCCCATCGGTTTGGAAGAAAAACGACAAACGTAAATTCCATTGAAAGCACTGTTAAGTGCACAAAAGAGGGTGTGTACGTAAAAACACAACTCTAATTTGTGTTACTCGAAGGGTGATCCGGGCTGATTTGAACTTCAAACAACAATTCAATAGCCTATCTTTCAGACTGGTTCTTTAAAATTAAAAAAAATGTCCAATCGCAAAGCTACAGTAACACATCCAAAAGTGATGCACTTTGGAAAAGTTTATTTTGCTCCCTTGCTTCTTCCATTGGGGCATTGTGGTTGCGTTTATGACAGTAAAAACATGAAATTCAACTGCCATATGAATAATTGATTGAAGTTAAATATGAATTAAACACATTTAAAATACCTCTCGCCAATACCCAGAAAAGGTAAATTTAATAACAGTGCAAAGTTAAATTTTGGCTTTAAGTATATTTTACTGCATAATCATTTGTTCTACTTATCAAAATAAATGTTTCTACACAATTTCAGCCAATTTCTGGAAATATGAAAATTTTCCTAAAAATCAAAAGGCCAGACCTGATAAAACCATGAAAATTTTGCATTATCTCAAATTTTGTATAATGTTTTTTTTTTTATATATATTTGTTCTACGCATCAAAATAAGTGTTTCTATACATTTTGAACCAGTTTCTGGAAATTTGGATCGTTACGGAAAATCGACCATATGGACCTGAAAAAAGGATAAAAATTTTGTACTATCTCAAAATCTGTGAAGAAAATAATTTTGCAGGATGATTTGAGCCATGACATGAGATTTCCAACAATGTGGTATGTGCGACCAGCAAAGGCTCAGACCAGCCTGCGCATACGCTCAGTCTGATCACAGCCTTGGCTTGTCGCTTGAATATTTTTTAACTGTTAAGCTACTGACTGAACATCATTTGGAGTTTCTAAGCTTAAAAGGAGGCTGCACAGGCTCGTCTGAGTCAAACTGCCACATGTTTGGAAATCACATGTCGTGGCTCATTTGCTCTCCACACCAAAATAAGTGTTTCTAAACAATTTCAGTCAATTTCTGAAATATTATTTTTTGACAGAAAACTGACAGGCACGACCTTGACATTAAATTTGTGATGGAAATTTTGTACTATCTCAAAATCTGTCAAGAAAGTATTTTTTGCAAAATTATTTGTTATTCTTAACAAAAAAAAAAGTGTTTTCACAAACAATCGGGCAATTTCTGGTAATTCAAATTTTTCAGAAAAAAATTTACTGCCAAATTATCGTTGTACTAATCTAAAGTCTATAAACTGTTTATGATTTTGATGGAAATCTACAGGAACGGACGTGATAAAAAATCATGAAAATTTTCTACTAGCTCAAAATCTGTCAATTTTGAGCTAGTAGATTTTTTCCAAAATTTATTTGTTATTAAGATAAGTTTCTACGCAATTTCAACCAATTTTTTGAAATTTGAATTTATGATGGAAATCAAAAGGCATGACAAAAACGATACACATTTTGTACTATCTATAAAACCTGTAAAGAAATAATTTTGTAAAATAATTTGTTGTTCTTATCAAAATAAGTGTTTCACAATTGCATAAGGCTAGAATGTAGCTCGTTAAATTCACATCTGTTTAAAAGAATCTAACTGACAATCTGCTCTGTTCATGTGGCAGCATCGAAACAACTTCACACTTCCTTTTTTCATGTCCTAGATACACAGCACATATGCAACACTACTTATAAAATCTCGGTATCCTTACTTCTCAGAGGAGATCCCAATCAGCCATGCACGGTTAATAATATCATTTTGAAACACACACAACTATATATACTAGCTACAAAACGCTTCTTGTTATAGACTGACAAACCATGCTCACCAGTAGCTCTCTGCTTAACTGACACCATCCTAGAATAATTGCTACAATTTTGACAAGTGTTAGCGACTCAGACTCTCTCTCTATCTCAGTATAGGCAACTCTATTGTTTGAACTTATTCCTAGACATATACAAATATTTATAAAGTGACCTATTATGCCATGTTGTATAAACTAGGTAGCTGCATATATTATAAGGAAATGAACTCTATAAGCTTTAAAGCTTCCGTTCAGATCCTTTACATTGTTCTATGCAATTATTGTACCACTTGTGTTATTTATAGAGATAAAATAAAGTTTAATCTAAGTGTTTCTACACAACTTGAGGCAATTTCTGGAAATTTGAATTTTTTATGGAATATGGACAGGTGCAGCGGACCTGACATAAATGAAGAAAATTTTATACTTTCTCGAAATCTGTAAAGCAAATTATTTGTTATAGTCAACAAAATAAGCAGTTTCTGGAAATATGAACTTTTGAAAAAGATCGACAGGCATGGACCTGACAAAAATGATGAAAAATTGTAATATCTCAAATTTTGTATAATCTCAAAATGTGTAAAGAAAATAATTTTGTAAATAATAAATGACATAAATGATTTTTTGTAGTATCTAAAAATCTGTAAAGAAAATCATTTGTTATACACATCAAAATAAGTGTTTCTTCGCAATTACAACCAATTTATGGAAATTTGGATATTCAAACAAGAATCAACAGGCAAAAATGACGAAAAATTTATACTTTCACAAAATTTGTATAGAAATTATTTTTCAACAAAATTATTTGTTCTACTCATCAAAATAAGTGTATCAACAAATTTCAGACAATTTCTCCAAATTCTGTTTAGACAAAAATCACAAAAATGATGAAAAATTTGTTCTATTTCAAAACCTGTTGGGATGTTTTTGGAAATTCATTTGTTCTACTCATCGAAATAAGTGTTTCTAAATTTTTATGCAACCTCTGGAAATTTTGATTTTTTGCAAAAATCAACAGACACGGACCTGACAAAAATGTACTACTATTTCAAAATCCTTGAAGAGAATATTTTACTGCCAAATTATCATTATACTAATCTAAAATCTATAATCTGTTATGATTTTGAGGGAAAATTTGACATGAAAATTTTCTACTAGCTCAAAATCTGTTAAGATTTTTTTCTCCAAAATTTATTTGTTATCAAAATAAGTTTCTACGCAATTTCAACCAGTTTTTGGAAATTTGAATTTATGATGGAAATCACAGGCATGACAAAAATGATACACATTTTGTACTATCTATAAAACCTGTAAAGAAATTATTTTGTAAAATAATTTGTTGTTTTTATCAAAATAAGTGTTTCTACACAACTTTATGCAATTTCTGGAAATTTGAATTTTTAATGGAATATGGACAGGCGCAGCGGACCTGACATAAATGAAGAAAATTTTATACTTTCTCAAAATCTATAAAGCAAATTATTTGTTATAGTCAACAAAAATAATAAGTGATTCTGCAAAATTTCAGGCAGTTTCTGGAAATTAGAATTTTTGAAAAAAATTGACGGGCACGTACCTGACAAAAATGATGAAAATTTTAATATCTCAAAATTTGTACTATCTCAAAATTTGTAAAGAAAATAATTTTGTAAATAATAAATGACATAAATGAAATTTTTATTTTTAGTATCTCAAAATCTGTAAAGAAATCATTTGTTATACACATCAAAATAAATGTTTCTACACAATTGCAACCGATTTATGGAAATTGAATATTCAAACAAAACTCGACAGGCAAAAATGATGAAAAATTTATACTATCACAAAATTTGTATAGAAATTATTTTTAGCAAAATTATTTGTTCTTCTCATCAAAATAAGTGTTTCAACAAAATTTCAGACAATTTCTTGAAATTCTGTTTTGACAAAAATCGACAAAAATGATGAAAAAAATGTTTTATTTCAAAACCTGTTAGGATTTTTTGCAAAGTCATTTAATCTACTCATCGAAATAAGTTTTTCTACATAATTTCAGGCAATTTCTGGAAATTTGAATTTTTGACAAAAATCGACTGGCGCCAACTGGAAAAGAATGATAAAAACTTAACCACCTAAAAATATGTAAAGTTAATATTTTACTGCAAAAATATTCGCTCTTCTAATGAAAATGAATGTTTCTACACAAATCAGCAAATCTGGAAAATTGTACTTCTCTATCTGCAAATAATTTGTTCTGCTCATCAAAATGAGTGTTTCTACACAATTTCAGTCGTTTTCTTGAAATTTGAATTTTGACAAGACTTATTAAAATAAGTATTTCTACACAATTTCAGACAATTTCTGGAAATATGAATTTTTGGCAAAAAATGGACAGGCGGGGCAGACCTTACATAATGATGTTAATTTTGTACTATCTCAAAATCTATAAAGTATTTTAGGAGTCAAATTTATTTGTTAATCTTGACAAGATAAGTGTTTCAACAAACTTTCAGGCAATTTCTGGAAATTTGAATTTTTGACCAAAATCAACAGGCGTTGACCTGAAAAAATGATGAAATCGTTGTACTATCTCAAAATATGTAACTGGTCAGAATGAGTGTTTCTACACAATATGAATTTTTGACCAGAAATTGACAGCCAATACCCTGTTAAAATGAAGAAAATTTTATACTATCTCGAAATCTGTAAAGATTTTTTTGCAATATTATTTGTTCTACCCATCGAAATAGATGTTACTACACAATACACCCTATTTCTGGAAATTTGAAATATTGACGAAAAAACAACAACAAAACAACACAACAGGTCTGGACCCGACAAAAATGATTAAATCTTTGTACCATCTCAAATTATATAGATTTTTATTTGTTTGATTCTTTACGTCCCACCACCAACCTTTCAGTTAAACAGGGACGGGTCTTCCTGGTTTGAACCAGTACTAAGCTAGGATAAATGTGTCTTGCTCAAGGACCACAACACAGTGACGCTGGTGAGGCTCCAACCCAAGGCCTCTCGGTCTCGAGTCAAGAACTCTACGACTGAGCCACTGTGCTCCCTCAAAATGTATAGAGAAAATATTTTACTGCAAAATTATTCGCTCTACTCATCAATAAGAAGGTTTCAACGCAATTTCATCAAATTTCTGGAAATTTGATTTTTTGACTGAAAACTTGTACTTCTCAAAATAATTTGTTCTGCTCATCAAAATGGGTGTTTCTACACACTTTCAGCCAATTTCTGAAAATTGGATTTTAGAAAAAAATCAACAGGCGTGGCCTGTTAAAATTCGTGGATATTTTGCTCTATATCAAAATCTGTAAAGAACTTTTTTTTAGCAAAAATATTTGTTCTACACCTTAGAATAAGTGTTTCTTTACAAGTTTAGCCAATTTCTGAAAAAATCAACAAAATTAAAATTCATAAACATTTTGTACTATATCAAAATCTGTAAACATTTTTTTTTGCAAAATTTATTCGTTCTACACATCAAATAAGTGTTTGTTCACAATTTTAGCCAATTTCTGGAAATTCGAATTTTTGACTAAAATGGACAGCTGCAGACCTGACAAAATTGATGAAAATTTTGTACCATCTCCAAAGCTTTAAAGAATTTTTTTTTGAGAATTATTTGTTCTTGTTTTCAAAGTGTTGCTACAAACTTCAAACGATTTCTGGAAATTTCAATTTTTGACGGAAACAATTTAAGGCAATTTCTGGAAATTGATTGGAGTGGAACTGACAGAAATGATGAAAATGTTGTACTATCTCAAAATCTGTTAAGAAATTACTTTTTTTCAAAATAGTTTGCTCTACTCATCAAAATAAGTTTTTTCTACACAATTTCAACGGTTCCAAGGCGGTACTTCTTTTGTGTATCTTTTATGTTTTTCTGTCTTGTGTTTCTTATGCCTTTGAGTGCGTCTGTTTATTTGTGCCTTGTGGTCATCTGTTGGAAAAGGGCTTGGTATCTTGGGTCAGGTGTGGTACTTGATTGTATCGATTCCTGATCTTTGAACCCTAACTAATTTTGTTGCTATAAGATAAAACGCGTGTTGATGAAATTAAAAGAGTAACAGAAGAAGTAAAACAAACATATGCAATAAATTTGCAAGGTGAAATAGATATTTCCAATGAAAATATAATGTTCAACATAAACGACCAACTATTTTTACAAACACTTTTAGTTATTATCAGGAGCTATATAATAAAATATAGCTCATTTAAAAAAGAAACAATCTCTTGCAGAAGAAACAAAGCTGGAGGAAGAAATTTTAGATTTAGATTTACACTTGTAAATGGTAACTTCTCTAATGTAACTGATCAAACTATTCAAATATTTTGAGCCAGAAAAAATAAGTTTAACTTAGCTGAAATAAGAAAGACAAAAATTGAAGGCGTAATGCTAAAATTTATCAACCTCTTTTTAGCCTTACCGACTCCTACAGGGGAACTTAGCAAAAAATTGAATACATAGAGGATCTTACATGAGTGCTCATGATTTATTGAATTTATCAAACGAGTTAGGGAAAAGAGATAAAATGCGAGGCTTGCCGAGCATTTTATCTCTTTTTCGTAACGAGTTTAATAAATCCAATAATACAAGAGCACGAATGTTAGATTCTATTTATCATATGGCATTTAGATTACTTTGAAATCTCATTTCTGGTGTTAAAACGTTATAATTTCGTCATTATGTATGCAACGTTGTTATGGACGTCATAACGTTTCCGTAAATCTATAAACCACTAGTGGTTTATCGATTTTATTGCTTGCTTGTTTCACTCTCAGACGCGACGTCATATGATAAACTATTTTTCATTTTTTATGGAATTTAGGGGCTGATCGTGTAAAGTATCGTTATCAAAGCCTTGGTGACAGGAGGTCTACGAATGGTAAACATAAACGTCTTTATCAAATCACTGATTGATTTATCAATTCCTGATCTTTTCCTTCTTCCTTACTTTGCAATACAGTTGAAACAAAATTTACAAAATTAATTTAGGAAAAAAGTTCTTCATAATTGGGCAGAACTTTGTAAGAAGCTAAAATCGGATCAGTTAGTCAGAGATGAATAAACAGGTACAATAAAAATTTATTAAATAGTTCTGATATATGCATGTGGAACTGGTATTGATGAATCTGACTTAAATGATAAAGAATGAAATTTATATCAGTTTGAGGCTTTGAGAACAGACCATAATTTACGAGGCACGTATTCTTACCTTTATTAGGAGACTTCCAGGATATTTGAAAAATCAAATAAATGATAATAGATTAACATGCATTTATCTAAACGTGATGTTAGATGCAATACTTATATATCTAAACGTGATGTCAGATGCAATGCTTATATGCGATATTTGTTAAATGAGAATAAGGGGTATAGGCGAATGTACGATGTTATGGTTCCAACAAAGTTAATCAAAGAAAGCAGTACGTGGGAACAAGATACGGGATACATTAGTGCAGCTGAGATGAAAGCTTATAATACTATCATACTAATTTTAAAAGATATAATTTTTAGGGGACTTTCAATATAAAATTACGACCAAGGTATTGGTTACCATGGTTATCTAGGATACATAAAGTTGATGATAAATTATGTGAATTCTGTTGGCAAAATACAGAGACAATTTTTCATCTTTTTGTGCAATGCAACCAAGTAAGGAGTTAGATGAATAGATATTCAATAATATTGGCTTGAGAATGTCTCAAAATGACCATGTTATATTTTCATATGGACAAAAATAAGTCGATAACATATAAATGTGTTTAAGCAAAGTTTTATGTGCATTTAAATGAATTTTCTGGACGAAGTATGAAATTAGAAGTTTCCATGTCAATTTGAACGCACAAGATTTTGGTATATTCAGCATGTGCCTCTTGACGTATCCGGCGGGACTGTGGTCCAAATTATTAATTTTGTTCTGAGTTTATCTATATTTATACTTAAAGTTTGTGTTGGTGAGTAGAAAAGGCTTAAACGAGTCTGCACTGGCTTGCCTGAGCCTTCGCTTCTCGAAATTGCAACAAGTAACAAAACCGCATATGCCGGCTGGAATAAAGTAGAGACGATCAGCGATATATGAGCCGCGACATGTGATTTCCAACAATGTGGCATTTTGACAAGTGTAGACTCAGATGAGCTGGTGCAGCATCTGTTTAAGCTTATAAACCCCAAATGATAATAGGTCAGTAGCTTACCAGTCATAGAATATTCAAGCGACTAGCAAAGGCTCTGATCAGACTGCGCGTATGCGCAGAATGATCTGAGGCTTTGCTGGTCGCACATACCACATTGTTGGAAATCTTTTGTCACGGCTCAATTATGAGTACAGAATCTGTTATCTAAGCCCGACGACTGCATACAGGGACCACACGATCACTGTGTCAAAGCACCCAATATACAAAAGTATGCATACAGTATTAAAAGCTTGAATAAATTTCAAGGTTCTCTGCACAGAGATTTCGAATTTTTGAACATTTAAGTACTGGTATTTGGCATTTTATCTAAAGTAAGCATAAATTGCAGAACATACACAAGCGATGCCTTTCAGCTTTTTTTTACAGGAAACCGATCACCTTCTTTCTATAACTCAGGCGCTGCATTATCGCATTATCAAACATCGCTTAACTCACACAAGTATTATTAAGCAGATTCGAAGGAGGACAGATCAGTGAAAATAATCAGCTAAGACTACAATTAGAAGTAAAATATAAAAAAAAATAAATGAGCTTTTTTTAACAGCCAGATGCACCAAAACGGGACATATTATCTCTCGTCGACTGCAACCACCCGCGATGGCTGCACTGTTCGAGTACAAGGGTTATCTGGCGTGATTACGCATATACTAGGCCAAAAAAGAAACGCCGCATATAAAGAATAAAACTATTACGCTTTAAATGAGGGTTACAAAATTTCATCTGCTATCTATGTTTCGCTACTATTCCTGCCACACATTATTCTCATTGTTTCATTGAGCTCAGTCAACCCAAACCAGTGTACTGGCTGTCTTTTTATTTTCAAGTTTTTCACGTGCACATTCATTTTATTTAGATTTACACATGTAATAACTACTGAAATCAGAAGTCTAATATCCAATTTGATTGAAAACATTTTTAAACTTTAAAATTTAAAGTTACACATTTCTAATTACGATGCCAAAACGTACACATGTTGAACGCGAAAAGGCGATAAGAATGTTATAAGCTAACGTTACGCCATCGGTGATAGCCCAACAATTTCGATGCCATGCAAGGATGATTGAACGTTTTAGAAAACGGAAACAATGTCAGACCTTGCGCATTCATGACGTCATCGCGACGTCAAGATCGATAAAAACGTAGGTTTAAACTGGTGAATCAATTTCGTCCGGTGACAATGATAGCTAGGACAACCTCAGGAACTCATAATCCAAGAATCACCGCTCAAACTGTGACAAATTCTATGCGAGAGATTGGTGAAAAACACATATACAATGTATGTTTTATATGCGGCGTTTCTTTTTTGGCCTAGTATATATTATGGTTATTTCTGAAATTCAGAACAAGAGTGCATATTTTTCTTGTTACAGCTGAAAATTCAGAGTACCCGCAAATTTTAGCCTCCTTACTATTCTGAATGCCTTTTTACGGGAATATAAATTATATAGTTCAATGTATAAGAGTTCAATTTATTGATAGAGTAACCTTGCATATTGAGACCCCTCGTATGCCTGTAGGTTACTCAGTTGGCTTGTGTCAAAGCGGTAACTAATTCGAATTCCTTTGGTGTTATGTCCACAAGCAAGTCATTTTTTATTACTTTATTTTCAAACACTTAGTACCAGTTTGATCGATGAAAATGTCCCGTAACGACTGAAAACATGTTGACTGGAACGTAAAGCATCAGGTACTGTGCATATCCTTTACTCAAAACACCCCAAACTACAATCATGGGTCACCATCGCCTACCAGCGAAACACCATTACAATGACGTTTGCTGGTGGGCCAATAATGATTCGAGTTTCGTCAGTGGGCCAATTGTGGCATGGTGTTTCGATGGCGGTCCAATAATTGCCAATGGACCAATAGTGGCCCGACGTTTTCCTCAATGTAATATGTTTGTTGGGATTCTAACTATTCAGAATGATAGGCAAAAGATAGGCAATAGAATAGAAAGCTTGGGCTCCAAGAAAACCCAAGAAGAAGAAAATATCCATCACCGAGGCAACGTGCTTCCAGGTAAGTTTATACTCTTTCTCAGGCTCACTTTGTTCTTCCTTTGTCGTAGAAACTAATGCTTCATCGGCCCAACCGTTGGCAGTCGTCTCGTCGGGACCCGCAGCTATACGACTCCGGCGTCGTGGTGGGGGAGTATAGTAAAAGCAGCGACATTTTAGAAGATACATTATTCCGCGTAGCAGGACGGGAATATTGCTGTCTTCCGGTTTGAAGTGGATCCATAGTGTGAAGACGGTAGCCAGTGACATTCCACAACTGAATACCATCATGATAAAAGTGTAATAACACAGATAAGCCAGGTTCGCAGAGGATGCTGGGATGAAGCCCATTATCATATTGAGGAGGACTACAAAAGACAGGAAACATGTGATCGAGAAGCCAACCCTCTCACCCGATTCAGCAGGTAGAATAAACACAAACACATTAACCGCAGCAAGCAGTGCTACCGGTGCAATCAGACTGATGATGTAATACGTGGGTATCCTCTTCAGTTCCACCTTATATTCCACAAAGGAAACATTTTTTCTGGTATAAGCTTCACTTGAAGTGCTCTCAATCGTCCACTCAGGATTGTCTACGTAAAATTCCTCGTTCCATTCGCTCGAGGTAGGCGTGAGAGTGAGCTCAGAAGCTGTATGACCCCAGGCGGCGAGCTTGTAGGAACAACTCTGACTGTCGAAGGGATAAAATCTCACATCCGGGATGCAACCGCCTCGCAACACAATCCATGGTTTCCACTCACAGTTCCAGGTTTGCATATTGCAGCGAATTTTAGACGTGGTATCACCAATTTCAGACGTTTCTTTAATGGAATTAGTCAGTAGAATGGGTGGTTTCCAGAATGTACTCGAACCTAACAACACAGATATATCGAAGGAGTTCGCTGCTCCGGATTGTGTGGTCCAATTTAGGGTGGTCCAACGCAGGTGAAGATACCCACTTATTTCAAGATATCCATTCAACTCGTCAAAGCTGTTAATAGCCGCCAAACTAATATCCACTGTCACTTCCATAGTCGTGTTTGTGTATTCAACCGGAATTAAAGTCTCTTTACCCAACGACTGTCCCATGACATAGTCTCCGACCAGTTCCCCTAAGTCGGAAAACGCCACGTTGGCTTGGGTAAGTTTCCCGAATGGTAAACATACTAAAATCATAAGAATTATTAACTCTTTGCCTACAGTCGTCAGCTGATAACTTTTGTAAACAGTTTGGATCCAGACCAGGCCCGACAAATGTCGGGCCTGATCTGGATACAAACTGTTAGTTTTTCGAAAAAGTTGATTTTGAAAAAACTAAGCAGAAGTCAATAAAAGCATGGAGAATTACCCAGCATGCAAATAGTTAAACCGTTCATGACCATTCCTTAACAAGACATCAACTGATAGAGTTAAAGGTTATTTTAATCATTTAAATACATCAAGAACAATTGGTTATTATTGATATCCGTCTTTGAACTATTGATTTGAGATGAGTAACGCAAACTTTGTATGTGTATGTAATTGGCCATACGATTTGTTATTGTTTATGGTACAAATGAGCCTACATGATCTTGAGAAAATGGAACGCATAACATTTTCTTCTGTGATATATAGAAAATATACAAATGACGATAATGCGACGACTGTGATGTTATCGTTTTGTAGACAGTGAGTCTCACCTAGGATGTACTGACATGGGTTTGCAGCAAAATAGGGATAAAATGCCTAAATTTGCTTCACTTTCGAACTACACTTATCAAATTAATAACACTTTAAATGCATGCGTAAAATATATGTTTTGTATATTAAATATTGTTGTGACGATGAGCTTTTAATGCTGAAGTCCAAAATAAAATTTCTATTCTGTTCTGTTCATATAAAGTCACTTTTTAAAACCCTTTATATACTAACATACTAACACAATAAGGATGGGACTTTCT
Source organism: Loripinus fragilis (assembly GCA_964019695.1). NCBI lineage: Eukaryota > Metazoa > Mollusca > Bivalvia > Lucinida > Lucinidae > Loripinus > Loripinus fragilis. The sequence goes on from OZ026529.1 coordinate 39,218,791, forward strand.
ATTATATACTTAAAGGGGTCACATGGTGGAATTTCCAAATTACGATGTTTTTATATCCATGAAGATGTTTCTTTACGTTTACAAATGGTGCAGACCATGAATCAATGTTGCGTTTTGGAATATTTCATCTGGGTCTTCACCTTTTACCCACGTACGCGTTTTATTTAGGAGTTTTCTGCATAGAAATATATGTACATGTTGTCACATGTTACATGCATGTGCAGCTATGTCTCTGTCTACTTCTTGGCCGTAACTTTCATTTACATCCATATTTGGTTTATGCGAACCATAGTGTATTCTATAGCTATACTTTCTTTAAAGCTGCATAGTCGGTAACTTTTGATCTTTTACTTTTTGAAATAAAGTTTCTATTTTTCAAGAATAAAAATACTCAATTTAGGTAATCATTCCACCATTTCGTAAATCTTAACAAAATAACACTATCAAAACAACGACATTTATGTTAAATATTAACTATCTAGAGTTATTGGAGGGACGTAAATAATTACCAATAAGAGAAAAAACACCTCTTTGAATAAGATAATTCACTTTTCCTTGCAGTTTTTAGCTGTACTGACCATATTTATTGTGAAAACATAACTTAATTCGATTTTTACAAATGATTTAAAAAGAAAATATTTTTTTCGAAAAAATGTTTAGTCTCGTTGGTGTATGCCTGCATACGTAACATTTGAACTTGAGGATTTCCATGTTCAGTATTCCCCAAATAACGTTCACCTTCAGTAAAACAACAACATAACAACACTATCATGTGGGGAGGTACCTAGTGTTTTGTGAATAGCTTTCCTCTCTCTACTGTCATACTTAGAGTGTTCGAACAGTAAAGGCTCTTGTAATAGTACGCGGATGCAGAGGGTCGTCAGGGCATTAGCTGGTTATCTATGCGAAATGAGCCGTGACATGAGATTGCCAACAATGTGGCATGTGCGACCAGCACAGGCTCAGACCAGCCTGCGCATGCGCGCAGTCTGATCAGAGCCTTTGCTAGTCGCTTGAGTATTATATGATTGTTAATCTACTGACTGAACATCATTTGGAGTTTCTAAGCTTAACAGGGGGTGCAGAGGCTCGTCCGAGTCTACATTTGTCAGAATGCCACATTGTTGGAAATCACATGCCATGGCTCAAATGTGAAATAGACCAGACCATGAATATAAAGTACGATCAAGGCAGCGAATAACCAAGACGCCGATGTTGCCTCTGCGCAGGCTGATCTGCGCCTATGTAATTGGCATATCACATAGACAGATTTTCTCAAAGCGTGGCTCGTATATAAACTACTTTATGAGACAGGTGAAGGATACCGCTGAAAAAACTGCAGGTCATGCAATCAGTTGATTTGATCGAGAACCATTGGCAATCTTTGAAAACGGTGTTAAGGAAAACTGAGGAATCATCGGGGGTTTCTTGAGTGGAACTTAAAGTACAATTCCACAAACAGTGTATGCCAGTGACTTAAGTAAATCCCAAACCCACTATAACTACAATCTGCTGATAGCCTACATAAAATGACCTCATTGTTTATTAGTAAGGTCGGGACTTTTCGTGTTATATGTACAAAACCACCGTATATCAACGTGCACGGCATATGGCTACTATTGAAGGGAGAGACCGTTGCTAAGTAATGCTACTCTCACACCTGAGCGAATATCCATGCGAATATGAAAATTTGAAATTCGCGGCATATTCGCCGAAAATGATGCAATTGGTAAGGAAATAGCTGATACACTATGAATGCATGCAAAATCTTTTACGATCCTAGAAAATATGTTGTACAAGTAATACAAATGCTAAAGATGCTTGCGAATGCCGTTGCGAATCTTACGTATGTGTTGTGAATGAAACGAGAACACAGAGCATGGATAACTAATGTGTTTCCAGAGTTTTAGTGACCTCTGTTTTTCTTTTTTTAAACAGCTTTAAATTGAACCTGGAAGAACGGCACTTAGCATGTGGATTTAAATGCACACCGCGTAACTAAAACTAATTTTTAGGAGACGCCCTTATTTGTAAATAAAGCCCAAATCCCCTGTACAAAAGAATAACTAAGTTGTTTTTCCCCATGAATATACCCATGTGTACCCCTATAGATACACGTGGTATATTTGCATTGCTATGATGATATATACTAGCCTACAGGAATATCTATATCCGCTGATTCAACGAAAATCTATACCACAGACCTCACTTGTCATCACTTTGACATACACATGCTCGCACACACGCAATGGTAAAAGTCTTTATGGGTCCTAGACCGTGCCGTATTGAAAGCAGGCAGCATGAAACCTGCATGCACATGTAGCACCTTCCATTTCAATTCATCGACTCTTTTTGCCTACGAGGTAATTTGCCATGGTTTTGTCGTCTGCTGATATTTTTTTCAAAAGCAGTTTTTTTTGCTGTTGTTGTTTTTTCTATTTTTTTTTGTAATATCAGTAGAGTGTCAAGCAGTTTGGATCCAGATCATGCCCGTTGGGCTAATCTGGGTCTTAATTGTTTGCAAAAGTTATCAGCAGACGACACTAGTAAGTAAAGAGTTTATGACGACAATTCAAGCAAATTAGAGAGTTGACGAGAAATAGCGAATGGGGGATATACATTAAACTTGAAGAGCATCAAATATTTGCCTGCTTAAGATATTTCGCTGATATACTTTGTCAACAGCCGAAGCCAAGTTCAGGCTAAAATGTTGGGCATTATCTGGATCCATACTGTTTGAAAACCTACTTGTATTCCTGAAAGACATATTTTTAGAAAATAATTATTTCGAAAGAAAAGTCAGCAGAGGACAACAACAACCCCGCATTTAAGGTTTAGACAATACTATTACTTGAATCGCTTTTTAAAACAGGCCATTTCAATGCATCGGTTTTAGATGTACAGTCAAGTTTATAAGTATGTATAAGCAGTGAATCTTAGCCTAATGCGCGAAGATTGGTCCAGTTAAGCAATTTTAGCGTGAAGCTGCAACTGACTTCATCAGTTTACACACGTGTTTTGTGTGCTCAAAGGAACCGTATCATCGAGACGGTTGTTTTGAGTACACACCAAATATTTTTTGCAAATATTTTTTGGTTGAGAAATAGGAGAAATAATTTTCTGTTACGCACTCTTATCTGTAGGTCTGACGAATTACCTCCACTGACCCGTATAAGCCATGTTTTATTTATATCGTTAGGTTCACTTGGGGACTAATTCAAAGAGGAGCGGCAAAAACACATAAAAATTCCATCTAATCCCAGCCTATACAAAAACTCACATTTATGTGGGAAAAATTAATTCAATTACGCGGTCTATATCTAAATTTATTTCTCTAATTTATTTTTCAATTAAAGTCACCATTAAAGAATAATTAGCAAAAAACGGGGGTCACTTACGTTCTGGAAACACTATAATTTGGATTTATCGTGGGTGTTTCTCTTTGTCTAATATTTGCCAGGCTCTGTCAAATTAGCTTATTTTTCTTCAAATTTGTACTAACTGTCCACTTTCATCCTGCATTCTACGGAACTGTCATTACGAATACAAGCTTATCCTTACAAACGTCTTGCTACCACTACAAATGCCCTTCCATCAATAAGAATGGCTTACGATTACTAACAAATATGTTAACAATAAGCTTTTCTTGTCAATTTAAGGAGCATGTTTCAAACTTTCGCAAGACCGGGAGAATGCTTACAAACACCACAAGAATGCTTACGAACACCTACTAATTGCATTCGTAAGACCATTTGCAAGCATATTCGCATAGGTGTGAGAGCAGCATAAAATACCACTGCCAGTCCTTCTTAGTTTAATATTCATACTAATGTTAATTTTGGTTCAGCGGTTATATCATGGACATCGCATGTATAGCAGAGAATCTGTATGACCATAAGGCATAGTCAGGATATACCTGCATGTGCTGTAACTGGTGATATGTTCGACCTTTCCACCTTCAAACAAAAATACGTCTATCGCTGGTTAAAAGAGGTGCGTGCATTAATGGGCTAATTTGGCCCCCTCTGGAGCCAGAAATTGAAAGTTGCTTTTCACTAAGTTCTTTTGATAGGTAGTTAAGATGAAAAACCCAAGTGAAAATGTCTGGCATTTATTCAACTAGTAACAAAAATGGCCGCTAAAATATGCTTAAAATAGAGAAATTGCCATTTTAGACCAAATTTAAGGCTTTTGGAGACCGGTTAAAAATAGATAATCAACACAGCTAAATACAAAAAAAAAAAAAAACCCTTTAATATGTTGTGTGCAGTGATAATTTGAATCCTAGGTTAAATTATCTTTTTGGCATTTGCTTGTATTCTATGTTAATTTCTCCGTCAATGGTTTCAAATTGGTTCCAAAATGGTCAATTTCCTATTTTCAGCTTATTTAGGCAAGCAACGGTAAAAGTCAAAATAATACCTGACTTAAACACTTTGGCTATTGTTCTAATAAACCAATAAGAAGAATTTGGTGAAAAGCAATTTTCATTTTTTGGTTTCATAGGGGCAAAAACAGCCCCTTAATGCACGTAGCTCTTTGCTTTAATATGTCGCATGTCTGGTCCTGAATATGAACTGTAGTAGCAGCACATCCCAATTATTGCTGGTACGTTCAATATTCAGGGAGAAGAAACTGGTGAAGTGTGCTGACTATAGTAGACATTTTGTGACACGGTGTACGAATTATAGCTATAACAGTGTACGACCTATAGCTTTGGTAAAACATGTAGTTTTGCTTGTAATTAATGTATGAGACACATTTAAAACTAAAACCTGCTTATTCAATTGTAAGTCTGACTCAATTCAGATAAAATTGTAACATTTGCTATTTCTTTCGAAGATTACAAAGCCAGTAAACGTGTTAAAACAATCGCTCATATCACAGGTATTAGAGTCTAGGTGATTTCAAGCGCCAAAAACGCAAGTCTGGCAAGGAAGCACACGACCCTCATTAAACATATTGAGCCATGACACGAGATTTCCAACAATGTGGTATGTGCGACCAGCAAAGCCTCAGACCAGCCTGCGCATACGCACAGTCTGATCAGAGGCTTTGCTAGTCGCTTGAATATTCTATGACTATTAAGCTACTGACTGAAATTTATTTGGAGTTTCTAAGCTTTAAAGGAGGCTGCACAGGGTTGTCTGAGTCTAGACTTGTCAAAATACCACATTGTTGGAAATCACATGTCGCGGCTCAATCATTAAAGTTTAATTTACGTTAGTAGCAATCATACTCAGAAGAATACATTATTCTTAGAGCAAGCAGTCTTGGAATAAATGAAGGTAAGAGTACAGTACAACTCCTTAAGAATTTTTTGATGTGTAGATACTGGCCTATCTCACCAGATTATAAGACCTCTCGTTAGATTTGTTAATTCTGGCGAAAATAACCAAATAAAGACAAACAGGCTTTACATTGAGTTTGGTCATTTGTGGATTTGTGTCCCATGCTTGTCTTTGGTTGGGTCTACCCTGTCTCAACAAGGGGCGGCTCTGTAGTTCTGAATGCTATGAGTAAAGAGCCAGTTCCTGTGTTTCATCACTGTAAGTAACCGATCTAAAATATAGATATCAGCACAGCTAAATACCTAAAATTTAGTCCTTTAAATATCTACACACTATTGCCCATTTTTGATTTTTTGGAATTTCTGCTTGTGGTACAAAGGACGATAAACATTCTTAATGCAGTCTTTGCTTCCAAAGGATACCCTTTTAAGAACATATTTGACTTCACTACAACTGGTGACTGGGACTGTGTGGCGGCGGTAGAACGTCTCCCTGCCCTTCACTATAGTGTAGATTTTATTTTCTTGTCCTTTAGGATCAAGGGTTTCATTGTGGAGCTTTGAAACTATTAGAGGGTCACTGATGACGGCTAAATAGCAGAAACTAGCTAGTCTGGCCCAGGAAATATGCACACTCTAGTTTCAGTTCTTTGGTGCAGTCTTTGCTTCCAAAGGATACCCTTTTAAGAACATATTTGTCCACAAAAGTGTCCAGATTTAAGTTGTTGTTTCAGCTCTGGAATTGTCTGCAATAATATTTTTTTCCCAATCTGACAAGTACTGAATATAATATGGGGTGAATACTCTATTTGAATATATATGAAATAGAAATGTTTTTTATGTGATCTCCGCCCATTGATCACACTAATACGTTTGCATACAATTGGAGGTTTACTATACAAGCATCATATTAAATAGCATGCTTGATAAAAAAGGGAAGGCTGTCAAAACGCCCCAAAGCAAATTACATGTAATATAAAAGCTCATGTTATTACCTGGTCTCTTGTAAAGCTAACAGAGATGGAAACCAGTTGGGGCGTCACTAGAATATTAGAATACTACCCTGAAGGAAAAAGTTTAGCAATTGGGACACAGAGTTTAGAAAGGATATAATTTTTAATTTCATAATATCAAAAAAAATATATATATATATATATATATATATTTACACAGTTTACGATGACGATGACACTAACTGGTCGACATTTTACATAACGTGGCAATAACGAGAATAGTTTTCTATTACAAGTTTATTTTTCCATCAAATCTTGAGATGTAGAAGCCAAAGAGTGAAGACCTGTTTAAAACGAAAAGTTCTGTTCACCCTTTGTGTAGTTTTTAGTTGAAAATCGTATTTTTCAAAAGTTCCTCCCTTTCAATTGAATAGTGTTTAAAATACTCAGCAAATCAGATCCTCACTATAAAATCGGAATTTGTTTCTTTTGACCTCATGCTGTTAGCCATTAGACAATTTCCAAACAACTGACGTGTTTGCGCACATGATAATAAAAGACCTGATGCTAAAGAGGGCGCCTATGGGAAAATCCATAATAACAGGTTCCTTAACTTTTCCTCATAGTATATAATAATTGTGAGTCATCAAAGATGTGCAGTGCTTCATCGGACCAAACTTTGCGAATCATCATACACTCATTCGTTTTGAAATCAATGTTATATGTTATTCAAGCTAATTCACACACATACATTTACTCTTTCCTTGCTAGCGGCGATTTTTATCATCTGCTGATAACCTATGCAAACACTCTTTCCTTGCTAGCGGCGACTTTTATCAATTGCTGATAACCTATGCAAACATTCTTTCCTTGCTAGCGGCGACTTTTATCATCTGCTGATAACCTATGCAAACACTCTTTCATTGGTAGCAGCGACTTTTTTCATCTGCTGATAACCTATGCAAACAGTTTGGACCCAGGTCTGGATCTAAACCGTTAGACACTATGATAGTGTTCCTGAAAGAACTGTTTGGAAAGGTTGAATTTCAAAAAAGTCAGAATTCAACAACTAAAGCATGTAACATTACCGAGCATGCAACTAATGGAAAATCTTGATAACCAGTTCCAAAGGCTAAAGTCAGGTAACTTCGGACATACATTTGCACACAGTAGAAATCCAGATGAGATGGCTACTTATGAGTTATTTAGTCATTATTTTATATTCCAATAGTTAAAACATAAAACAAACATGGTCGCTGTTCGAATTTACCTGATGTCCGAACTTTACCCTAGTACTAACCGGCCAAGGATGCTACATAGGAACAGTATGGATAATATATACTCACCCGATTATACTTTATGTCATCATTGCAACAACAACAACACATTTTAGAGTCCACTCATTTTAGAGTCTTATCAGACATGATGGAGAAAAACATGCATTCCAAATGATTGACTGTTTTAAAGCCCTTTCACATTTTTGTATTTGATTTTATTACAGTTTTTGTTTTAAAAAGGACAATACAACATAGAGCGACCAAATACAAGAACGGGGAAACAAGTCTTATTCGCTTGAGTTCACCATACAATGAGCACCTTATATAAAGCGTTTCTGTCCATTAAAATTTTGGGGAATTGGTCAAAACCAAATTCCGCAATGGTATCATACATAGAGAGAATGATCCCCGTTTAACAGTGTAGCAGTCTGCTACCAAGCCTGTAACTCGGTACAGAAACGGCCAGTATTAGGTGGGAAACCATTTATCCTTAATGCAAAAAATACCTTATTATACTGTGGGTAAATTACAAATAATGATAAGAATTTGGTTTGCTGTAACTTAAGCAATGAAATATTAATAACAGCCTGAAACGTGTTGTGTTCTTACTTAAATATTGAAGGCCCATTTTATATCTTATATCTTTCGTGCAAACCAAATACCTATGTAGAGTCAAGTCAAGTTAAAATTTTATTCTGGACTCCTAACCAGGGTATGAGAATACAAAATACAATAAAATGAACAAAACATATATAACAGCAAAAGAAATGAGTTGCTTCTCTTTTGGATCATTTATGTTATTTCTGTCTTGTATTTATTATGCTTTCGTGTGCGTCTGTTTATCGATGCCTTGTGGTCACCTGCTTGGAAAGGGCTGACCTCTAGGTTCTCGTTTGTGATGTCTAATTCTGAAGTTGTTACTTTTCCCATTGGTATCCTGGGTCAGGTGTGGTGCTTGATTGTATCGATTCTGATCTTTGCCCTCTTTCTTACTTTGAAAGGAAATAGCTGTTTAAGCATTATCTGTCTCAGATACAAAGAAAATGCCGTTTTGGTTCAAAAACTATATATAGATACTGCAAAGAACTGGTGACGTGTTAACCATGATCCACTTACACTTCTACAAAAAGATTGATCAAAACACATGGTATGTCATTCATCTACCGCTCTCAACATTAAACCAATATTGATAGATGCTAATAGCAATATTATTAGATTCCGAACACCCCGGCACATAACGATACATGATGATTTCAGGCCTCCATACACAAGTAAGTATTTAAAATATATCTTTCCTATATCTCAACCAAAACATAGATTGTGGGTATCCAAAAGAACCGTTTCGATGAGACTGCTCTCTCTAGCACCCAAAACACAAGTGTGTATTTAAAATTATTTCTCCCATCTCTCAATAACAAAATAAGTTGTGGGTGCTTGAAAAAACTTTCTCAATGACACGGCTCCTTTGAGCACTCAAAACAAACATATATTGAGGGTGCTTAAAAGAACCATCTAAATGAGACACCTCCCTCGAACACCCAAAACACATGTCTAAATTGATGGGTAAGAAGATAAATGCAATTTCAGGTAAATAAACGAACCCTAGACCTATGGCTTTATGGCATAATTTGAGTTTATGCTTTTACTTAATAAAGCGAGTTGTGATATTAAAATATTGAAAGGAAGGTCAACTGACAAAAATATAATATTCTACGAGAACAGTGCCAAAATAAGTTTACAAATTTTGCTAACCTAAAAATAACCTGCTAATCAGAAGATGTATAAAGTCCCAAAAACATGTGGACATTAGGCTTTTTCCTGAAGTCTTAAGATATAAATTTATGTCTTTCAGATCTTAAGTAGGTACACTCAAAGATGTAATGGTTTTCGTCACCCAATTTAGCTGAATTACAAAGTAAGAAAGAGGGCAAAGATCAGGAATCGATATAATCAAACACCACACCTGACCCAGGATACCAATGGGAAAGTTACAACGTCACAATTAGACATCACAAACGAGAGCCAAGAGGTTAGCTCTTTCCCATCAGGTGACCACAAGGCATCCACAAACAGACGTGCATGAAAGCATAACAAAACAAGACAGAAATAACATAAATGATCCACAAAAGAAGCTCATACTCTGTCATCCCTTGCAATCCCAAAAATCTCCCTCTTTCTATTAGTAATTTGTGATTAACACATCTAAACTTACTGAGTGCAATTCTGAGATCATCAGGTAAATAAGTTAAGTAACTCTCAAAGCCACGAGATGTCTTAAAATCCTGTTATTTAAACATTTTGGTGAATCATAAATTAACCCAGACCAGCTTTGTTTACTATGGTCTATAAGTATTACTTTAACCATTCTATCCAATTTACAATTTTCAGGCACATACTGTGCTAATCAATAAAGAGAAAAACACATTATTTAGATTTTTTCGATGAAACATAGCTATTTGGAATGATAGATATTTATCTTGTATATTTCAAATGTTAATCTGTATAACACAGAGGAAACTTTATCCTGTTAACCGGTAATCACTCTCTTCCAAAAACCAATAAATCCTACCTTTTATCAAAATATCTGAAGGGAAACGCCCCAGTTCACCATATAATATGTTTTTTGAAGTGGTCTTCTAAAAATGAAGAATAATCTTGTAAAAATGTAGGAAAATTGACTCTATCATGGAGCAATTTTCAAACCCATATACTTCAGAACCATACAACAAAAATAGGACTAACCATACTGTCAAACATCTGAAGCTGGATATCAATAGGTAAACTCAATTTCCTTGTCTTTCTTAGTATACTAAACAAAGCTTTTCTTCCTTTCTCTACTACATTAAGTTTGGTTTTACTAAAATTACCATTATTTGAAAAGGTAACACATAGATAAACAAACTCATCAACTACATCAATATTATCCCCATTATAGGTGAAAATAGGCTTGTTTATGACCCTTCTTTTACTGAAAATTACTACTTTAGTTTTTGATGGGATGACTTCCAGCTTCCATGTTTGACAATAAAAAAAACATAGAATCAAGTGCAGCCTGAAGCTGTTCTTTTGATTCTGCTAGGACTACTGTGTCGTGCGCATACAACAGTAAATACAGTTTAAAGTATACTTTAGCATCATCATTATCAAATACCAAATGTGCAGTATTTGTAATATCAGTTAAACCATCATATCCTCTGGCAATGAAATCAACCAGATCTTTAGAAATAATGAAAACAATATGGGGTTAAAGGAGCGCAGTGGCTCATGATCAGAGGAGTGACTGACTTAAAATCGGGCGGACCTTTGTTCAAGACTAATCAAATTAAGGCACTATGTTTTGTGCCAGAGCAAGACAGTTAACCTGAGGCGAGTTAAACAATGCGAGCGTTCGCGGGCGCTAGTTGAATTGGTACCTATCTTTATTCGTAATGGGTAAAGCCTGGCATCAATACAACGAGCGCCCGAGAGCGCTCGCATCGTTGAACTCGCCTCAGGTGTAGTAAATATGATTAAAATTGTTGTCTTGGGAAGCATCGATCATGACAACGAAACTACTGCAACGAAACAACGAAATTATTGTTGCAACCAACTCGGAGAGAAATAGTGCCCACACAGGCCACATTGGTAGATGTGATATCTAATGTACTTTATACACACCGGATAGGTGGCAATCGAAACGACAATACTATCGACGAATTTGGATCAAAAAAAGCTAGAAACAGTGTTTTTGATTCCCATTTGTCGCCCGACTGGCGGCAAATGGCAATCGAAAACATTGTTTCTAGCGATTTTGGATCCGCGCGCGTCGATTGTTAAGAGCGTTTTCGATTGCGACTACCCGGTGTGATAAGTGTCATCTATTAATGTGCTACTTGGATAATAACCAAACTGTTAAAATGACCTTATACCATGATTTTATTATACAACTATCCTAACAGTGACGAGCGATAACCCTTGTTATGCTATTTTTTGTATATGAATTACAACCCCCACACACATTTTATCATGTTTTCAATCAGAGTGAAAAACAGTGTGGATCCTGATCAAACGGGTTTATCAGAAGTGAGCTGATCTTGATTTACTGTGTTTTCACATAATGGATAAATCTAGGTTCAGCTGGACGACGGTTTACAATAAGAAGCGTTTCAAAAGAACAATAGCATATATAGAAAGAATGTAGTCTTTATTAATCACTTATCAGTACCTCAAAGACTTCATATCAACATTAATTAACTCTCTACCCACTAGTGTCGTGACAAACAGTTTGGACCAAGTTCATGCCAGACAAAACATCGAGTCTGATCTGGAGCCAAACTGTTTGGCATTCTGATGGTATTCCTGTAAGATTCTTTGGAAAAATTTGATTGAACCCCCCCCCCCCCCCCAACAAAAAACAGAAGAGACAAACAAAAAAAAAATGAAAAAATGCAGCATGCGAAGAGTTAAACCATTCTTTTTTGCAATCAAAAACATTTAAAGACAGCACCAACAAAACTACCCGTAAGCCCATTATAGACTAAGAACAACTTGGATATCAGCTAAGTCTGAATTGAGCTTTCACTGCCCGCACGAAAAAGCAATAAATCTATGTTATGGCTACATATGTAGTGCCAGCGAAGGGCACTTACTAGGATGATCAATTTGTCTCTGCTAGGTACAGATGTTTGGTTTGTTTATGTTATGGCTCAAATTATGATTTATATAATACTGTAGTCACATTGCTTACTTTGATTTATGTGTTTTTAAGGAATAAACATAGGTTCATTTAGCGTAAATTGCCGATTCTTTTTTACCTATCAATTTAAACATGTATTTTGGGTGCTCAAAAGAACGGTCTCATTGGGACGGTTCTTTTGAGTACCCACAACATATGTTTTGGATGAGAACTAAAGAAAATAGTTTTCCAATACGCACTCTTATCTGGAGGCCTGCATAGGCCTGAAGAGTTGTAGAATTTTCACATTTTTTGTGAATTTTGCTGGCCTTTAGTTAAGAGTGCATACCAAACATTATTTATTTTCTTATTTACATCGCAAACATATGCTGTGGGTACTCAAAAGAACCGTCTCAATGAGATGGTTCTTTTGAGCACCCAAAAACATATGTTAAAACTGATGAGTAAGAAACTATTTTCAATTGTACGCTGAAAGTTTTTGTATATATCTGAACTTGTGATATTGACATAGCTAAATATGACTTTTTTCCTAGTATTACTTGACTTTTCGCTTACTGTAAAGGCGGCAACTTAAATATTCATATCTGGGCGTGGTTCGGCTATTTCATCTGCTAAGGAAGGAAAATCAGGTTTTATTTATAATTTGGTAAAGAGTTAATCAGCTTTTTGGGCCGCGCAACGTGCGTGCATTTCGTGAAAATCCTAACCGTATACACACTGAACTCACATTTCTTAACCCCTACAGCGCATAATTACAAAATGTATGTTTTTGTCGTCCACTAAAATATTTGAAGCCTCACAGACAAACAGTGTGGACCCAGATCAGACTGCACCTGTAGGAGCAGTCTGATCTGGGTTCACAATGATTGCCTCTATGCTTATGTTAAATAGACATTTCAGATGTAGTTATTTTGCTGGCGTTTTAAGAATTAAATCACGTGTTTTGCGTCTATACTGAGGTAATGGCGCAAGCTGATACAGTTACTTTTGGATAATTCAGCTTTAACCTATGTCTAAGGTTGGCCAGTCCTAATTACGCATTCTTGAGGTGTCGCCTTTACAGTAACCAAAAAGTCAAGTAATACAGTTGTATGATTTATTTCATGAATTTGGTGATTATGACAAAATTTGCCACAGTTACCAAATATCCTGAAAGTTTCATGATAAAATTTTGATAGTGAACATTGCCTCGAAACTTCAGTTGATGTGCTTTTACGTGGCATTAACAGTTGAATATGACTTTCACGATTTTAATAATTTCGACGGACTTTAATTAGACAAACAACTTACGTCGATGTGAAAAATTGGAGCAGCTATGTACATGTGTATGGTTATCACGATTTTGGTGATCTTACCGTTTGGCCATACCTTAGACAACGTGGCTTTTGCTGATTTAGGAACTGTGGTCGCCGATTATGTAGTGGGAGGATCGCTCAACAAAGAGACCTTAATTCCGGTTGATTATACTAACACTACAATGGAGGTAACAGTAGACATCAGTTTGGCAGCTATTAACAGTTTCGATGAGTTGAATGGATTTCTTGAAATAAGTGGATATCTTCACCTACGCTGGACAACTATAGATTGGGTCGCATTTTCTTTTGGAACTACGACATATGACGCACCATTTTTAGTTGATTCGACAACGGTTTGGAAGCCACCCATTTTACTGACTAATTCCATCAAAGATACGTCTGAAATTGGCGATACTACGTCCAAAATTCGCTGCAACACACATACCCGGGTCTGTGAGTGGAAGCCATGGATTGTTTTGCGAGGTGGATGCACCCCGGATGTGAGATTTTATCCCTTCGACAGACAGAGCTGTTCATACAAGCTCGCAGCCTGGGGTCATACAGCATCTGAGCTCAATCTCACGCCTTTATCAAGCGAATGGAATGAGGATTTCTTTGTAGACAACCCTGAGTGGACTATTACGAGCACTTCGAGCCGGGCATATACCATGAAAAATGTTTCTTTTGTGGAATATAAGATAGAACTGAAACGCATACCAACGTATTATGTCATAAGTCTCATTGCACCTGTAGCCCTGTTGGCCATAGTGAATGTATGTGTATTTATTCTACCTGCTGAGTCTGGTGAAAGGATTGGATTCTCGATCACGTGCTTCTTGTCTTTTGTCGTCCTCCTCAATATGATAATGGGTTTCATCCCAGCATCCTCTGCGAACCTGGCTTATCTGTGCTATTACACTTTTATCATGATGGTATTCAGTTGTGGAATGACACTCGCAACCGTCATTACACTATGGATCCACTTCAAACCAGAAGATAGTAACATTCCTGTTGTACTACGCGGATTAATGTATGTTCTAAAATGTCGCTGCCTTGACTCGTCAACTCCTAAACACAAAGAGCAAGTAGATGCAGGTCCTGGTACCCCTAAACATAAAGAGCAAGTAGCGGCAGGTCCTAGTGATACGACTGCAAATGGTTGGATTGATGAAGCTTTAGTTGCGGAGAATGAGGACGATACATCTGAGCCTAACGATAAATCTAAAATTACTTGGAAACAAGTTGCCTCAGTAATGGATATTTTCTTTTTGTTGGGGTTTTTAGGAGTGCAGGTTTTCTTTTCTATTTCTTACCTTTTGCCAATCATTCTGAATAGTTAATGCGTAGAAAATGTATGTTTGCTGTTTCCTCCCGATCCAGCTATTTTACCACATATCATGGAAAGTTTTAGCCCGAGAATGAGATTTTTTTGCTTTCCTTTTTTTTGCTTACTTTTTTGATGTTTGCCCATAGACCAAAAGGCTAAATTTTGTAGTCTCGAAATATGATTTGCATATTTTATGTTTTTTTTTTATTGTGATGTGAACACATTGTTATTGGTCTGTGTGCATCTGTGTGTATTTGCGTGAAACAATCTTCTAAGGCGGTGGCCCTGTTGTTGTTGATTGCTCCCATTGTTTGTGAGGGCTCTGTGTTTTGTTATCGTTTTACCATTCAGTACTTTAGCACTTTATGCATATTCTAGTGTTGCAATTACCTTGATAAGGACGAGAGAGCTGGTTGCTTTAATTTAATGTTTTCCTGATGTCTGGGCTGGTCTGCATTGTGTAATTGTGGTATTTCCTTATCATACTCGCTTGTTTTTTTTTAAAAAAAAATCCATAACGAATGAAATACAGGATCTGTGACACTTGCGTCATGTCGGATGAGATTTTAATATATACCAAAAATGCTTTAAAATGTTTTTTTTTTAAAATAAGATGCACAATAGTTCATTGTACATTTAGTTTGTGAATTGTTTCAGTTATGTGGCATATGCACACAATTTCTTTAATCAAATGAAGTCGCATTCGCTGTTAGTCAATATGTATCAAAATCGATATACCACAAGTGGTTTACATGTTAGTGAGGTTATACAATTGATGCCATCTTTTGAAGTTAATATCAGGATTTGTCAACCTGAGAATAGTGCTGTTCACCGAGGCAAAGCCAAAGTGAACATCACTGTTCTCACAAAATGAATAAATTCTGAATTCAAACATTAATTTGACTTGTGATATTCATGATTTCTTTATATCTTGAGTCAATTTACCCAATATCTAATTTAAGCTGTCAGTCAGCAGTGACAGAACTTTATGTCTACCTGTACTGGGCTAAATTAAGTTCGATCTATTTTAGCTGTCTGTCAGTACTGACAAATCCTCATATCTACATGTCCTGGGCTTTTAGCTTATCGCTGGTACATATCAAGATCTGATACAACCAGTCAAAGCTAATTTCAGCCAATTGGAGGAGGTCTTTTATGAAAGTCATATCACAATATGCTAGGACGCCCATAACAACCTTGCGTACATGCCGGCAAAATCGTGACGTATTCGCGTAAAAATATTTCAAAGTAATGTTAATGTCATATGATAAATAGAATCTGATATTCATGCCTTATATTATTGACTTTTTTTAAATTTTATTGCGAAAACATGATAAATACGAGGCAACCCGAGTAGTTTATCTCTTCCTCAACTTAATAAATTCAATACAGAATGAGCACTCATGTAAGATTATATTTATGTAACTTTTCCATTTGATTACGTTTTCCAAGCATTCTCAGTTTAGTATAATTCAATCATAGATTCTTTTGAGAAGCCTACAATGATTATTACAAAAATGGCAGTTCTAAGAATTCTTGCATATGACATGATTACGTTATGCAACTTTATTACTACAATAGTACACATTTATTGGTTATGTTTCATAACTGTTAACTCTTAAATAACCGCATGTATGTTCTTGTATATCCCACAATCATGAATGATCTGACAAAAGTAAGAAAGAAGGCAAAGATCAGGAATCGATACAATCAAGCACCACACCAGACCCAGGTCACTACACGCGAAGTAAAAGATACACAATAAAACATCACACACAAGAGAGCAAAGAGGTCAGCCCTTTCCCAGCAGGTGACCTCAAGGCTACAATGAACTGACAAGAAAACACGACAAGCACAAAACACAAATAACAAAAATGATCCACAAAAGACGCACCACCTTGTAACGGTCAAACTTGTCCAAAATAAAATAATTTTAGAAAAAGATCCATCTGTTGTAGTTGCCTCAGATGAAACCCAAGATTTCAGTATGGAATAGAATGTATTTATTGCTCAACTATACCCATTTCACGGTGTCAAAGCAAAACATAATATATTCAATAACAAAAACATGCACATGATACATACACCCATACACTGAACCGAAGTTATGAGTGGCCATTTTTATTTTAAATTTTCTAAGCGCTAATGACTTTTTGCCTAAAAAAGTGCATTTTGAACAATAGCTGAAGTTAAGAGGTGCTTTGGAACAGTTTTCTATCACTCACAATTTTTGGGTTCAAATAAGCGTATTGAGTGCAGTTTTTATCAAACTGAAGGACAGGTGATTGCAAATCGTTTAGCAGGTTTAAAAAAACACCAAAACTAGTAAGTGAGTATGATCAGGAAATACCACAATCACAAACTTCAGATGTCGACAACCCTGTGGCACCAAGAGGAAGAGCCGCTCAACCATCACGAGACACCAGGAAGACAAATTAAGCAAAGCAACCAGCTCTCTCTTCCTCATCAAGATGATTGCAATACTAGAATGGACATAAAGTAACGTACAACAAAACATAGAACAATTACAGACTTCCACAATGGGAGTAACAATAAACAAAAAGTCAACAACAACAGAACCACCGCCTTAGAACAGACAGCAGCCTAAGCCACCGGGGGGGGGGGGGGGCTTAAATGCATTTACTGGTACCAAATCTTCGCCCCTAGATTCTGCTGTTGTTGAAGTACAAGAAATGTTCAGCTCGCATGGAGGCCATCTAACTAATGCAATGTATCATCATGGAGAAACACTCTAATCAAATTAACACACCATGATGAAACAAAGAAAAGGGGTCATAACTCACATATTGTCAGAGTTAAAGAAAACCTCAAGTTGAGCCACGTTGGGTCCAACTACAAACTTTAATTGATGCATATGACAGATATTTTATGATTTTTTTTTTTTTAAAAAAGCTCATTTTCGGCATTTTCCGATATTTTCGAAATTTATCAGCTCCACATGTATACTAAAACCATTGTATGTGTTTTATGTCATGTGAACATGCTTGACCAAACACAATTCAGCTTGATAAGCCAATTTTCTAAAAATAAATATTTCAAGACTGGTGTCAACTTCAGATATTAACGAGAAACGTTAAAGGTCATTTAAAAGGGCATGTGTATTTATTTTTAGTTTTAAGTTGAAGAGTGATGACTATTCATAATGAATAATCACTGAAAATTTCAATGCAGTGCCGCAAATGATAAAGCGTACAGAGCAATGCAAAGTTTGTGTACATATTGCATGGTTAAAGATAAATCTCTTCTTTATTAAGCTGCTGATAGTGGCTGCCTTTATATTAGAGAAATGGAGAGATCAATTGTCACTAAACCTTTGATTCTTTTTTATTTTATATTTTATATCACTGCTGTTATTAGCAGCTTCAAACTAATTGAAATTAAACTATACATCGATAACGTATCTGAGGAATATTGTATGTCAATTTAAAAAACAAGTGCAGCTTTTTGAAATGAGGGTACCTTTGCTCGGACTTCTTCTGAACAAATTTTACCAGTCATTTGAAATGACATAATTTGCTGTCTCGACAAATACTTGTATTTTTCATAGAATGAACATTTTATAAGAGCGAATTTTACTTTCTGAAACATCGCAGTCAGTATCATGTCTGGCTACAGATGCGTGTCTGACTGCAAATCCAGGGGTCGCGAGTTTGATTCCATTCCGGGTCCATACTTTTGTGGAGATTGATCATGAAATAACTTCTACTGTCATCCTACTTCCTTCCACTGAATCATTCTAGAAGGTTTGTTGTCAGTTACAAACGAAAGTATTTGCACAATTTACTGGTTAACCGCTTATTCAAGCTTACCCAGGAACTGGTGTGGTTAGGTGAACTGACCGTCCTGTCATGACCATAGCTGTTGCCTGGGACATTAAGCAACAAAACAGACAAACAAACAAACAAATGAAGCAGTTATAATATTGTTTGTCTGATAAATACTCGTAGTTTGGCTGAATGAAAAAAGTAGACACATAGCGTTTAAACAAAGCAATGCCTCATCCTCAGTACAATGATGTTCTACCGATGGTACACTGCTATTTATTGTCATTCTTATAGCTTCCATTATACAGTAACGCACGTGCGAAGTAAAAATAGTAACACTCAAGGAAGGTCACCTAAAGTGGTAATAGTGATTTTCCATAAGGAACAGCTCTTAAAGGAAAGAATTTGCTCCTTCTGGGTACTTTGATTTGGAATAGCATTCCACTTGCAATAAGAAATGCCAATACTATTGGTGATTTCGTTAAAAAATGTGTAACATGGATGAAAGACCTTTAGTTTATATATTTGTATTCACATACCTCCACCGCCGAATCAGTTTCGATGTTTTACAGAGCCAAAATGTATTTAAACATACCTTAATTGAAGGTTGATTTTTTCAACCCCCCCTTTTTTTTTAAATTTTGCATCATTTTCTTTCCACTCATAATCACTTGTATTTGTAGATAATTTATTGTCATGTTTGTTATTTCATGTATGCTGTGCTTGTGTTAAGAGGGCCTCAGGGAAGTTTGGTTATACCAACTGAGTCACCCTCATAAAATAAAGTCTTTACTTACTTACTTTACTTACTTACTTACTTTACCCATTTTTAAAACAGGCGCAATTGAAGAGAACCACTGCTTGATCCAGTATTCTCCTTTTGACTTTTTCAGCGTTCTGGCTATGCCCTTGAAATTTATCTGCATGTTAGCTATACTATAAAAAATGGCACTCCTGTATATTTCTACAACAGTTTTCAAAAGGTGCATATTATTACTTGTCATAAGATTAAAGAACATTTCCTCAGAATTAATATGTGGCAGGAAATGAGCTTTCGTCGTTTCTGACATTTTCCCTAAAATCATCATATTTTTAAACAGACACCAAAAATGAATTTCATTTCTCAACAGTATTACAATCAACACACTTTCTTCCGGATTTTTACCACAATATTACTAGACTTTTCGCTTACTGTAAAGGCGGCGCCTTATGAATGCGTAATTAGGACTAGTCAACCTTAGGCATAGGTAAAAGCTGAAAAGGAGGTGTGGTTTTATTCAAAAGTAACTGTATCATCTTGTGCCACCACATCAGTCATTATTTAGTCCTTATAAACGCCAGCAAAATAACTGCATCTGAAAATATCTATTTAACATAAGCAGGGAGGCAAACATTGTGAACCCATATCAGACTGCTCTTACAGGAGCAGTCTGATCTGGATTCACACTGTTTATCTATGAGGCTTCAAATAGTTTAGTGGGCGACAAAAACATACATTTTGTGATTATGTGCTTTAAGGGTTAATAAATGTGAGTTCAGTGTGTATACGGTTAGGATTTTCATGAAATGCATGCACGTTTGCGCGCCACAAAAAGCTTATTTTCTCTTTACTAAATTATAAATAAAACCTGATTTCCCTTCCTTAGCAGATGAAATAGCCAGACTACGCCCAGATATGAATATTAAAGTTGCCGCCCTTACAGTAAACGAAAAGTCAAGTAATACCTACCACGTTTAATCACTAATTCTAAATGAGCTTAGACATTTTACACGTTTTTATCATGCAAATAATAATGATCTGACTATAGGCGAACTTAGTCTAACGTTTACGCCTGCTAAAAACGTTCTTTGTTAGTCAGAGTTTCGTGGCGTCATTCATGTATTGCTATGACAGTTTGTACAAATGTTTCACCAGCTGTTGTTTCAGAATAATAATAGAGATTCATACATGAGTGCTCATGTTTTATTGAATTTAATAAACGAGTTGGGAAAAAGAGATAAAATGCGAGGCTTGCCGAGCATTTTATCCCTTTTCGCAACGAGTTTAATAAATTCAATAATACAAGAGCACGAATGTTAGATTCTATTTATCATATGACATTAAGAATACTTTGAAACCTCATTTCTGCCGTAAAAACGTTATAATTTTGTCATTATGTACGCAACGTTGATATGGACGTCATAACGTTTCCCGAAAATCGATAAACCACTAGTGGTTTACAGATTTTATTGCATGGCGTTATTTCACTCCCAGACGAGACGTCATATGATAAAGCATTTTACAAGGTTAACAAGCTTGCTTGTGTGTAAGATTGTATGGCATAATTTATTGATACTTTAAGGGATTGGAGCTCAGAAGTTTTGATTGCACTGGGTGGTAAAAGGCATTAGCTGAGAGGCCTTTTGGGCTTTGCAGAGTTAAAAAACTTAATGTTTAGCAAGCTTAAAATCTGCATTTCAATCATAAATTAATGCATAATTAATGCTAAATGACTCATTCAGGACAGGATTTGGATAGTTTGACAAATAGAATGCTCTTGTATTATTGAATTTATTAAGCGAGTTGCGGGAAAGAAATGGAAGGATTGTCGAGCATTTTATCTCTTTTTCGCAACGAGTTTAATAAATTCAATAAAACAAGAGCAAAAATGTTAGATTCTATTTATCATATGACATTAAGATTACTTTGAAGTATGGTTTCTGGTGTTAAAACGTTATAATTGCGGCATTATGTACGCAACGTTGTTATGGAAGTCGTAACGTTTCCCGTAAATCTGTAAACCACTAGTGGTTTATCGATTTTATTGCATAGCGTTATTTCACTCCCAGACGCGACGCCAATGATAAAGCATTTTACAAGGTTAACAAGCGGGCTTGTGTGTAAGATTGCATGGCATATTTTATTGATACTATTAAGGGATTGAAGCTCAGAAGCTTTGATTGCACTGGGTGGTAAAATGCATTAGCTGAGAAGCCTTCGCGGCTTTGCAGAGTTAAAAAGCATAATATTTTGCAAACTTTAAATCTGCATTTCAATCATAAATTGATGCAAAATTAATGCTAAACGATTCATTCAGGACAAGATTTGGATAGTTTGATAAATAGAGTGCTCTTGTATTATTGAATTTATAAAGCGAGTTGCGGAAAAGAGATGAAATGCAAGGATTACTGAGCATATTATCTCTCTCTGGATTGAGTTTAATGAATTCAACGATACAGGAGTACGAATGTTTGATTCTATTTATAACATGAAATTAAAATCACTTTGAAATCACAGTTTTGGTGTGAAAATGTTAAGATTTGTCATTATGTACGCAACATTGCTATAGACACCATTACCAAACGCTATTAAATATGTAAACCACTATTGGCATTATAGGAGGGACGTTTTTTTTATGTTCGTAGAACTGTAGATTCATTGAAAACAGCGAACGTAAATACGTTTTACATATATTTTGAAAGATTGAGTTTTTATCTATATATGCAACTTAAAACTATTTCAAAATGTGTTTTATTTAGGAAATTGCTTGTACGAGTAATTGATATAAACACATGAGGGGGCGGAGCCCCCAAGTGGGTTGTTGTGTCAATTATGAGTACAAGTCATTTTCTAAATATTTTGTTTCATGGCCAACCAGAAACAAGTATTTAATGTATGTATACTCAATTAATTGTTCCACCTTATCGGTTAATTTACAAAGACTGACAGATCTATTTCAGCCAACTTCCTGCTGAATAGTTAGCCATTTAAGCCCTGGAGAAATGTTCACCTGAAAATGTCATCTGTTTATGTTACCTGCTGCATATGTGACTGATGTCAGTAAACGCAAACAGTGTGGACCCAATTAGACTGCTTCTGGCTTTGATTCATACTGTTTGCGCTAAATAATGTCAGCAAATATTTGCAGGAAAACGCTTGAGTAGATGCATATTTTCTTGGCGCTATATGGGTTGACATTACTTAGGATATTATTTACCAGGCCGCGTAGCGCAGTCGGTAACGTGTCTGGCTACAGATGCGTGTCTGACTGCAGATCCAGGGGTCGCGAGTTCGATCCTGGCCTGGTCCCATACTTTCGTGGAGATTGATCATGAAAAAATTTCTAGGGTCATTCTCCTCCCTTCCGTTCATTCATCCAAGAAGGGTTGTTGTCAGTTACAAGCGAAAGTATGTGCACAAATTACTGGTTAACCGCTTGTTCAAGTCTGCCCAGGAAAAAAGTGTGGTTAGGTGAACTGACCATCCCGCAATGACCATAGATGTTGACTTGGGACGTAAAGCAACAAAACCAACCAACCAACCAAAAATTACTTAGGATGAAACTGGTGTCTGGATCACAAATGGTATCTGACATCATGCCCTTAATAACCCTTTCTCCAGTTAGAGCACTGCCAAAATCTAGAGACATTACAAGTGAATACAAATTTAAGCTCCACCTGCTTCACTAGTAAATCTGGGTCATCTCAAAGCTGTAGTTTATTTAAATATTGCATCATAACATCAAAGAGAAAAATCTAGACCATGATACAAATGATTTTAATGACTTACAAGAGGCAAAGAAATTCCAATATATCGGACACTGGAATTATGTCTCTGACAGAAGCTTAGAAACGATTGCATGAAAATGGGTTCATTTCCATACACTGTTACTTTAACTTTGGCTGCAGATAAAAGATACTTAGTGCTACAATATTCTATGGCCTTTATATCATATACGCAGCAAGTATTGGATATGGAAGATTTATTTGGAACATTAGCAAATTATACAGTAGGCATATAAACGTTTATTGAAAAAGCTTGATTAAAATCGAAGTTGGATAGGGGCTTTTGAACGTGACTTAATATGTTAGCTCTAAAGTACTATTGTATTTTTTCTTGTTTATAAAGTAGATGGCTGTGTTATGGTAACTTTCACCCCTAAAAAAATTAATGCTTATGCTTTTATCAGAAATGAACTGCAAAAGGTTTGCTAAATTGCCTTTCTTTGTACATTAATGCTGTCTATATTTTCAAAAACCCCCATTAAAACTGTTTTTGTGCCTCTAAACAAGTGTTGAAATCATGGCAATAAGAAAATTATGCAGATTGGACTGTTATTGTTTATCCACACCTACGGTTGATTTACCCCGCCAACTTTTTATAACATGAGGGTATAACAGTACTGGAAGTTGCCAGGTGCACGCTCTAATCGATACATCAATATAATTAATGACGAACCATTACACAATCATGGGCTATGCAAAATCAGTAAAAAAATTAAAATCTGTTCAAAATCGTATTTTAACAGGAATATTAACCAGCACCTGACTGTGATTATTCACAGGGGGTTAACTCAGTCACAGTGTGGGGTGGTTCTTTGTGAAAGTTGTCAATGATGCTTTATGAAAAGGGTTACAGATTCTTTACTTTGGGTTAATGATTCTTGACAAGATGCGATGCTCATGCCAGACATGGGGTGAAAATGGTAATATCAGACAGTTTTAGAGTCAATTTTTGTTAAAAGACATATAAGCAGCATGTTTTTGATAGTCTATGCATTTATCATACAGTTTAGCTGTTCAACAAATCACCTATTACAACTGAGATGCTAAGTTGCAACAAATGCCATATGTGTATATTTCATATAGTTTTATCGAACAAAACATGCTTGGAAACGAACCATTATATTATAAATTTGGTATCTGAAGCTTAA
This sequence comes from Loripinus fragilis, assembly GCA_964019695.1. Classification (NCBI taxonomy): domain Eukaryota; kingdom Metazoa; phylum Mollusca; class Bivalvia; order Lucinida; family Lucinidae; genus Loripinus; species Loripinus fragilis. The sequence goes on from OZ026529.1 coordinate 39,243,086, forward strand.
ATTCTTCCTAAAATATACGTTTTAGCCAATTTCAAAAACTTTCGAAGTTAATGGTTCTTTATGAAAGGTTACAAATGCTTTATGAGCCTAAAATTCGGGTTACAGGTTCTTTTCGAAAGTTGTTACATATTCTTTATGATAGAAGTTACAGGTTCTTTATCAGACAAATGCAATTTCGTCCTGATATACAGCCGTAATGCATTTTTTGCACCAATAAATGGGCCGAAATATGAGATTTCCAACAATGTGGTATGAGCGAGCACCAAAGGCTTAGACCAGTCTGCGCATTTGCGCAGTCTGATCAAAGCCTTTGCTAGTCGCTTAAAAACTATTCACCGATTAGCATTTGGAGTTTCTAAGCTTAAAAGGAGGCGGCACAGACTCGTCTGAGCCTATTCGTGCCAAAATGCCACATTGCACATTTGCGGATCCAGAGGTGGATAGGGGTCCAGACCCCCCTGAAAAATCACAAGTTATAGTTACATGTATATGGGTTTCTATAGAAATTAGCATTTGGACCCCCCCCCTGGAAAAAATTGGACCCCCCCCTGGAAAATGTGTAATAAAATCATTGGACCCCTCTGTAAACTGTAAAATAAGTTGAGGAGCCTGGACCCCCATTCCCCTGACAAAAAATTCCTGGATCCGCGCATGTTGTCCCGGTACAAATGTCTTTGTTGGTTTGTGTTGGTGCTGTTCTGGAAAAAAGTTGAATTTTGACCTATTGACCCCATCCACAAGGTCAGGGGAGGTAGGAGAGGGTGGTAGGAGAGGGGAAAGTCAACATTTTTCCCCGCATGTTAGGGTATCTCACACTTTACTGGGCAAGCTTAGCTAAGCGGTAATGCCCTATTTCCACACAGACCACAAATCTCCCGAATCATCAAAAATCGATAAATGTTAGGATTCGTGGAGAATTGTTTTTTCCCCAATCTATTCGTGATGTTCTACGATTCAGTTACGAAATAGGTAAGAAACAGTCACGAATATTCGCGGGATTCGGCTGGATTCGGCCTGAGTGCCGAATTCACTACGATGTACAATAACCTATTAATAAGTTTAGAATCGATCACGAATTAGTTGAGAATACGCCGAATGCAGCACAAATTGGGCACGAAATAACAGAAATCCGCGACGATTCGTGATGATTCGCGAGATTTTCTCTCACCTCTCACGACAGTTATAAAAAAGGCCATCCATGCTTCGGGGGGGGGGGATGGGGGGGGTATCAGCTCCAAAATGAATGTTCCTCGTTTGTCAGCTGTAGAATTAATCCTGCAACTTGAGTGTCTAAAACAGCTACTTATATAGCTAGAAGAAAACTACTACGTTAATGTCGAGAGGCCCTGGCCCTGACTCTTTGACTTAGAAACATATGGCAGTACGCCATCAGCAAAACCACCAGCCAGGAGTTACTGACTGATCCTGATTGTGCTTCTGTCCAATATGTTTCCACTTCCATGACTGGCTCGAATGTATGCGCGTGACGGGGTAGTTACTCTAAGAGAAAGTTCGTCTACTATCTCTTCCTTGGTTTTATAGCTTGTCTTAATCTCCGATTACCCACGAATGAGTTAAGAGTAGCTACGAATGCCTAAGAACGCATCTGAATCGATTACGATTCAGTTACAATGTCCAAGAATGCGTTAGGAATTTGTTACGAATCAAGCGCGATTTTTCGAATCGGGGAATTCGTGGCCAAGTTTTGAACAGTTCAAATCTTTTATCTGAATTCCCAATAGGCCTACAAATTGCAAGAACTGACTACGGACTGTATGATTTAGTTAAGATCTTCGCGAACTGAGTACGTTTCAGCCACGAATCCAAATATTTGCCAATTTGTGGCGATTCGTGGGATTCGAGCCCTGTGTGGAATATGGGTATAAACAGTATTTTTTGCACATTCTTTCGCTTGAAACTGACAAGAACCCTTCTTGAATCAGCGGAAGGTGGCGAAAGAACGTATATCTGCTCTGATGACCAATCTCCAGGAAATAATGGACTTTGGTTGGGTCGCAATGGAACTCACGAACCCTTGATGTACAGCTGGGCTTGCCTCCGGCTGAGGTACGGGACCCAATAAAATTATACTCTCATATGAATATTACCGATAGCATGGACTGATATCCGTCAAAGATGCTAATATTGCCCCTGTGAATCCATACCAACCGCTACCATTCTAAATGAGTGCTGCGGCTCAGTGATAGAGTGCTTGACTCAGAACCGAGGGTATGCAGATTCTAGCCTCATCGGCGTTACTGTGTTGTGTCCTTGAGCAAGACACATTTATCCTTGCTTAATACTGGTTCAAACCAGGAATACCAGTCCCGACATAGCGGAAAGATTGTTGACTGGGACATAAATAATCAAATTAAACAAACAAGCAAGAGCTACAATTCCACATCTTATCTTATGCTGTCCAGAAAACTGATTTATGCCTGTTCAAACATCTATGAGATAGTAGAAGAAGAAAAAGCAAAAGAAGAAGTATTTTAGAGGAATGATGATTTAGTTAAACTACATCAATATAAAAAAAAACAAAAAAAAAACATATGAATAAAAAATCATATAAAGAGTATATATACAGAGACTTGCTAGAAAATTAAATTTTCGCTTTTAGCACATCTAGATATAAGCGATTAACAAAGGCGCTGATCAGACTGCGCGGATGCTCTGGCTGGTCTGTGCCTTTCTTGTTCGCAACCACCAAAGACCTATCTCATTATATTTTGATTATAACTTCACATAGTTATACACGAAGGTGTGTCGAATACAACATTTAACCACCAACTCCCAAAGTCAAGATTACAAATTTGGCTCAAACCTGGTCAGAAGCTGTTACACCCGGAATCTAATGAATTGGCACAACAATCATCCACCATCTCCCAAGTTCAAGGCAACAAGTTCAACTCAGATGTCTGTCCATGCTTCGAGTCCTCTCTATATCTCAATAACAGTTTAAGATGTATCTTCATGAAACGGATATCAATCAACATAAGACGACGTGTAATACACAAAGACTTTAACTCTGTATTACCTCGGACCCGAGGTATTACCTTTTTTTTTAAAAAAAAATATGACCCGTTAAAACGGAAAATTGTAGATTTTGCAATTTAATCGTGTCCGCTCTGTAATAGAAGTACCTCGCCCAAACACATTTTTTGTTTTTGGTTAGACTAGAAATATTTTCTTCAAACGTGTATGAACATCGATTTTAGAATTGCTTTGCCAACTACAACAAAAGCTGTCTGCTTTTGTCGTATGCTGAATGTTTTTGAAGCCTCTTAGGCAAACAATGTAGTTCCAGAACAGACTGTTGCAGTTTGCTTCTGTGCTAATATATTCGTCAATAATCTAAGAAAATATATGCAGCAGCCGACTTGGGTGTAATGATCAAACGCATTTGTTGTCTGGCTGTTTGAGGTTGCATCAGACCTAAACCCAGTCATCCTTTGATTTCACTCACCGAATGAAGACATGTTTTTGCATTTTTGCAGACAGATGGCGCAGATTTGTCCGCATCTTTGTTGTTTTCTGTCAATTTTACAAACTACACCCAATATTTCAAGTCTATCTAGCTTTTAAAGCTCAACTAGAAAATGCACGGAGCGCCTTGGGGTCAGCTTGCATGCTTTTATCACTTTTCGTGCTACATCAAAAGCTATTCCAGAGCGGATCCTGAAATTTCTGTCGATGCGGGGGAGGGGGACCAAGCCTTTGTAGAAAGAGTACTTGAGGGTACCCCCTCTCTTCTTAATCACACGCACCCTTTCCCCGAGGTATGTGACTTAGTTGATGCATAAAAAGGATAAGGTTCGCAAACACATGAAGGAACCAATGAATCTTGGCTTTTTAATGGCCAAAACTTTAGATGTGCTTAAAGCGTAGCCGTATTAAAGGCTTCAGTGAGGATTATCGCCCGTACAGACACAAAAGCCGCACACTTTCTTTATCACGCCGGGTAGGCGGCAATCGAAAACGTTAATAATATCGACGAACAAAGATCAAATATCGATAGAAACAGAGTTTTCTATTGTCATTTGTCGCCCGATTGGCAATCGTAAACACCGTTTCTTGCGATTTTTATGCGCGTTCGTCGATTGTTAAGAGGGTTTTCGATTGCCGCCTACCCGGTATGTTTATCAATACTGCACCAGCTTTGTGCATTGCTAGATGTTGTTCCGTTTTCAAATTATGAGAAAACAACTCAGCGAAGAGAACTTTAGCTGCAACCGCAGGTATCCAGAACGAGAAATCTGGCGTCTGGGTGCATAAATAGTCTGCTTTTTATAGGGTTTTTGTTAGATTCTAATGATTGGATATATCATTAGGCGATGTAAGTTTGCGAATTTTGAAGAAAAAAAAATCATTTGTATTTCTTCTGGGTACTCAAAAGAACCGTCTAAATGAGACGTTTCTTTTGAGAATCCAAACATGTAGATAGTTGTTGTCTGCATGTCTCGTTTTGTTTATCAAGAGTAGACTATCAAGTAAGATTATAGTTATTATGGACAATGTTTGCCTTAATCTTTCATGCCTGTGTGGGGCGCAGTGGCTTAATTGAAGGTTTGCTGGTTCGAGACTCACAGACGTCAGAATCACTGTGTTGTGTCCTAGAGCAGGACACCGAAACTGGTATAAAACAGAAGGATAAGAAATCGTCCCAATCCGACTGGGATGAAAATATCAAAGCAAACAGACATTTTACCCGCTGCCTAGTACTGGATCCACCCAGGTAGACCCATCCCGACAAGACCAAACGATTGTTGACTCGGACGTAAAGAATCAAGCCAAGCAAATGAAAAAAAGCAAACGAACAATCCAAATGCTCCTATTCTGCCCTCTCAGGCTCAACGCTCACTAAAATTCATGTTAAGTCCCTTCGAAATACGCTGAGCCACCCCACCACATCAATCCACCACATGCTCCTATTGAGAGTTTCGAAAAAGACATATTGATGTCTCGGATACAATGCTAAAGTACTGGATGCTGATAGCAGGGTTTTGATTATAACGTTGCATGGGAGGATCCAGAAAATTCTATCTCGGGGGGGGGGGGGGGGGAAGGGGGGGGTTGGGTGTCCTGAAAACTTTATTTTAGTTTTTTCACAGAGGGCAGTGCGGACATGGCCTCCCTTTCGAAGCAATTGGACCCAAGGGATCCTACTTCTTCTCGAGGCTGTCAATAACAGTATTTCTAAGGAAACTTATAACAACTTGTGATCTTCCAGGTGGGATGCAAACCCTCTGTCCCCCATCCTCCAGACACGCACATGCGATGCTTAGCTAACAATCTGAACTCTGTAGCTCGGTCAGTTGCCTATCTGCTTAATATGCAAGCAGACAGGAGATCGCACCCAGCATCGGCATCACCGATATAATATTGAAATAAATCTTAACCTTAATCGTTATGATAGGGCGTGATTTGCTCGACTTGTGGCAAATTTGGATAGGATAGGGCCCTTTTAGTCTCTCCCTGTCTCTTGGAGGAGTCCCAACATGACAGAAATATTGTTGAGTGGGCCGTTATGTCTTAATTCAATCAATAAATAAGTCAGGGCTGCAGTAATAGGTCTAATTGCCTTGATATTTGATTCTAAAACCATTAACATCTTTGCAAATTCTTTCATAAAGCATCCGAACCCTTTCATAAAGAACCAGTTGTCCATCATTCGGACAGGTAAAGAACCTGTTACCAAAATATGTTACTGATTCTTTACCACCAGGTTTTGGCTTGTCAATATTAGTCATTTAAAATAAGCCCTTTATAGTTTTACATGAGGAGAAAATTGATTATTTCAAACACATTTAGACTGAACTTGAAGTTGTATGCACACTATCTTTGATGGAATATGTACTTTGATAAATATACTGATTTTTGCTATGGGTTTTAACAATATCTGAATTAAACCGCTCATTAATCCCTGACACATAAACCGTCATCGCAAAGACTGACAGAGTAAAACCTTTTGCTTTTCAATGATATGAATTAATAAAAATAAAATACTTTCGAGCTTCGAAAATCGTACGTTTGATGTAGTTTCCCATCACCTACCTTATACTGATTAAGGAAATCATAAAGCACCTGTAACCCTTTCATAAAGCATCATTGACAACTTTCATAAAGAATCACCCCGCACTGTGACTGAGTTAACCCCCTGTATTTATGCATCAAGTCGTTAAAGGACTCAACAATATAACTGTTACATATGTCCAGAAGATGTTTTTCAACCTAAGACATTTATTTACTCTCTTATTACTGTACCAAAATATAAACTTATTTGTATATTCGTGACAAAATTTGAACTCTCTTTGTGAAACTTATAGAGTAGGCATATGTTTGTCTAATGCTTTGTTGTTTTTTATTTTAATTTTATAAATTCAAAGTAAGAAAGGCGGCAAAAATCAGGAATCAATACAATCACGCACCACACCTGACACAGGATTCAAAATGGGAAAGTGACAAAAAACCCAATTAAACAAACAAGAGCCAAGAGGACAGCCCTTTCCTAGCAGGTGACCACAAGGCAGCAATGAACAGACGCGAAAGCATGACAAACACAAGACATACATAACACAAATGATCCACAAAAGAAGTACCGCATTGGGACGGTCAATAAAAATATTTTACTGTAGAGCTTAAACCGGTTTCACGGTGCCAACCTCACCCTTAGTTCAGATGTGGATCAAGACACATAGATGTTTGGTTTGCATGAAAGTCCTCTATATTATCCCTGCATCATCACCTAGAACATATAAATCAAGATATAAAAAGGAAATAAAAGCAAAGATAAAGACTCAACAGTACATCAAACTAAATACCGGAGCAAAAGAAATTCAACAGGCAAATCCCGGTGGGCCTGACAACAGCCAAAGCATCAGGGCCCTACCATCTCATCAAGTTTCATTCACATTTGTGCCGCGACATGAGATGTCACAATGTGGTATGTGCGACCAGCAAAGCCTCAGATCAGCCTGCGCCTACGCGAAGTCTGATCAGAGCCTGTGCTAGTCGCTTGAATATTCTATGAATATTAAGCTACTGACCGAACATTATTTTGAGTTTCTAAGCTTAAAAGGAGGCTACACGGGCAAGCCGTCTGAGTCTACTCTTGTCAAAATGCCTAATTGTTGGAAATCACATGTGACGGCTCTTTTTATCCGGCGCTTTTTTATCGCAAAGGCGACCAGCAAATGCTGGAAAGACTGCGCATTTACACAATATCGTCAAAGCCTTCACTGTCACACACAAGTGCTTGTATTGGAACTCGTAAATGCATCAGAAATAGATTAATCAGTATCCGGTGCCAGAAGGAATGTGTGGGGAGCAAATTGGATCAAAACATACCATGTTGCTAAAATTTCATGAGCATTTTCAGTTACTGGCCACGGACGGATTGACGCACATGTTTCCTTTTATAAAATGACCTTTCAAATGTCTAATAAGGTGGTTGAGCTTGTTGGTCTTATAAGATGGTTATAGGACCTCAGACAGTCATGAACGATTGCCCCAAAAGAATGACCAGAGAAAAGTTTCGAAGAAAACGATATTTTATCCATGAAAATGATAGTAGGTTCTACCCTGAAGTTATCCGCAAAAATGTTTTTCTCCTAGGACAAGTACCATTAAAAAAAATATGGGTTGAAAACTCTGTTTTTGCTATTTATCACACGTTTTACTGAAGTGCTCCCCCTGTGACCGAACTAAACCTTTTGCTTACAGTTGTAGTTTTATATTTCACACATCAGATAAAAATGGCATGATTGGTCACGGGGGGGGGGGGGGGACACTGTCAAAATGCTCAAAAACAAAATATCATAAAAACTTATTAGGAACTTATTTTATACAAACCTGTAGGTAAATATCAATTTACAATGGCGTGTATCAGGGCTTTTGTTATGATTGTGTACCAAGTAATTAACTGTCTTATTTCTCAACCAAAACATTTGTTGTGGGTACTTAAAAGAACCGCCGCAATGAGACCGTTCTTTTAAGCACCAAATCATAGGTTAAAGCTGATGGGAAAGAAAATATTTACTATTGCACTCAAAAACTGTGTTTATCTAGACTCTGATGTATACAGTATGTAGGTATGATCCGCCTCAGTGAACAAGTCAAACTGGCTGAACTTGAAACATAACAGGTAATAGTCAAAAGTCATTGACAACATACTTATTTGGAAGAAACGATGAAATCTACTCAACATGTATTTTATGCAAACGCATCACTTTCATCTCAAGTTTTATGCCGCAAACATTTTATGTCCATGTCTTTTGGCGAATACAAGGCAAAACTTTGAATTTCTGTGAAAACAAAATTGGTCACAAAAAATCCCCCCATCCCCTTAACCTTGATGTTCTGGCATAATTATGCAATATTTTCAAAATAGTTTTGTTTTGTTGCACTAAATGTAAAGGTTTGATTTAAGCACAAAAATTTAGTTGTCAATTATGCATTATCCTACCCACAGGCTGTCAAAATTTGGGCAGATTGAATAGGAGACAGTCTGAGTACCTTTCTCTAAAGAAACTTCTGTTTAAATTGGAAGGATGCTTGAAGAAATAACACTGATAAAGTTTTGCAAAGCTTCTGCTAATATGGACATTCCAAGCAATGTGCAAAGATCAGAAAACGTTTTGCATAATAGTGTCTAGACAATGTTAAAACTTATAAGTATGCAAAATTGATCAAAATATACCGTGCGATTCAAAAGTTATATGCATTTTCACTAAAATACCTTAACCGGTCGTTATGATGCTGGGTGAAGCCTCGTCATCATTTTGCATACTCGTGGTTTGAGAATGTATAAATGCTTAAGTATGCAAAATTTGAGCCAACTATACCACGTGACTCAAAAGTTATGAGCAATGTCACTAACTGACCACGACAGGCCGGACCGATGCTCAACCAAAACGGGGCTGCTGTGCATGCCAGTGGTTAGACAATGTTGACATGCATACGTATGTAAAATTCTATCAAAGTATAGTGCGACCAGGTAACGGACATTGGGCGTGTCAGACAGTACACTGCCATTCATTGTCGATTCCGACTGGTCTACAGTAAATTGAGTAAAACAGCCATAGGTACGCTTTAATCGTGCAAAACAACTGAACCGCAGACGACAAAGGCAACCAGCTTTATACGGTGAGTATGCCTGGTAAACGTTCGCAAGCAAATCTTAACAGAAAACCTTAGTCTTACTTGTTTACAGACACATTGGTATATACTATTGCTCACTGGTCAGGGCGTCCTAGAACGTATATATACGAACGTATATGGATTTTAGTCAAGATCGGCAAGGCAGACTGGTCCATAATAGAACGGTTGTTGCTGCTACATGTATCAAGATATAGAGTATGTGATATCCTTTGGTACAACCGTGTCTCAAATAACCATCTAAACGCAAAGCTGCATACACTTCTAGGAATATCGAAATGTTTTACACATGATATACGGATATAAAGGGCTTAGTGATTACAGATTATTGAACTAACCCAACAACAGGCTGATATGAATGAGGCCTACACAAACTGTAGTTATTTTAGTGGCGTTTGGGTCAGTGTCTAGCAAGACCCACAACTAGTTGCTAACTCCGTAAGCTTAACAGGAGACCACGACATCGCATACCACGTGGCGATACAGTGACCCAATAACTGTATAATACATGTAGAGTCAACCAGTGGTAGAGTTCTAGACTTGAGATAAAAGAGTCGTTGGTTTGAGTCTCTCCGAAGGCACCATTTTGTTTCCTTTTGCAAGACACGTTATAAAATTGCTCTAGTTTGTACAACCCTGGAAACCTCCCGAAGTGACTGAAAATTTCTTGACTAGGATGTAAAGTATCAACTTGAATAATTAATCGAGGTACTCAGTTGCTCAGTGCTAGTGTGTTAGACATGTGATTAAAGGATTGCTATCTTGAAAAAGTTCAATGGAAGCACTTTGTAATGCCCTAAGCATGTCAATTTATTCTCGTCTAAGTACGTGTTCAACCTAGGTGGACAGGGAACGTAGCAACATGACTGAACAAATGTTGGCAGCGACGTAAAACATCAATACAAACAACCAAAATTAACTTAAAATAACAAAAAAAAACAAAACACACACTCATCTTTAAACAATGCTGCAGTTGTGTGCGTCTACTGGTACACAGGTTTATCTTTAGTATGCTTCCTGGAAAATATTCGCGTTATATGTTGTCGATGAAAGTATTCTTCCAAATTCTGTTTGTTTGGCAAGAAAATGATTGGTGTTTATCTCAGAATTCGAAAAAAACCCAGCAAAACAAACATAAAAATAGCCCCCTTCCCTTCCCTACATACACATAACACAAATTGAAATGAGCATGATAAGGGTTCAATATCTGGGCCACAGGGAAAGGGTATACAGATCTTTTATAAAACAATATCACTTGTGTGATTGTAGATTTCATTGTCGATGATTGATGTTTTGTTTGTATAATTTAAGATACACGTCCGTGTAAGGTACATGTACAAGATATCTAGACTGATCAGATTCATCTGCAATAATTCGAAACGATTTTTTTCATGATACGGTAACTATAAGACTACAACAGGTATATACTTTTGGTGTGGATAATTTCACAGATGGGTGAATACGCAAACAATGCAACCTGACTAACTGATTTCCAAATGTATTTGCCCAGGGGTTGAACTTAACTAAGAACTGCCAACGTCTCTTATCTGGACGAAGTATATATCAGATGGCTCAAGAGTTATGAGCACTATGATTGTCACTAACTGCAAATGGACGGACAGACGAAATTGCATTGATTACAGGGCCCCCAGGGGTTTGGGGGATCTGGGGAGAATGGCTATTTATTTCCAGGAAGCTGGGGAGCGCTGGTAATTAATTTCAAGGATTTGGGGAGCAAGCTCATAGTTTTGGGGATTTAGGGAGCCTGCAAAAAAAAAATAATAAAGAAATCACCTTAAAGGAAGCCTTAATTTCATTTTAGTTTTTTTTTTAAAAAAAAGTCTTCGGCTTATGGGGGAAGCCCCCAGACCACCCTAGGGTAATCTAAATGTATTTTCTTCGAATCTGGATTGCTATTGTTCACTGATATGGCGAATTATTGATTTTTTTAGTTTGATAATAACGTATTTTGGAACACTCAGAATGTGCCAGATCGCGCCAATTTAATACTAAATTTCCCTGGGAGCATACCCCCGGACCCCCTAGCACGAATCTGAATCAACATCATTACAGGGCTATATATGCACCTTGTATGTAATATTGAGGTTAAAAAGGAAAAGCTTCCCTTTTTTGTGCATCTCTTTGATTTCTGGGGGCTTTTGCCTTGTAAAATGTGAATGTATTTATTTTTGTGCTAACGTGCGCATCTGGATTGATCTTGGAGAAAATTATGGCACAAAATTTGGGTTGTTGATTTATTATCCTGAAATATGTTGATTTTTAGGTTGAAAGTAACATGCTTTGGGAGACTCAGAATGCACTAGGTCGCACCATTTTTATCATTTTTTCGCTGGTGGATTATGCCCCCCCGGCCCCCTAGTACTACTGCGAATCAACATCATAACAGACCTGATTACACACATGGTATGTAATTTTTCCATCAAGGTAATTAGATGTTTTTTATTAAAACTTTGATGAATGTTGATCAGATATATTGTTACTTATTGAAAATGAAGTTAAGCTTACTTATAGGGCATAATAGCAATTTTAACACTTTCTATGGTTACAAAAACAAATTCTTTCTCTTTGTCTAAGAAAATCTAGTTTCATCTATTGGAAAAAACAAGCACTCCCCCACCAGAAAACCAAAAGGTCTAGCTGCCCCTAAGTAAAAATCAAATCTAGAGAGCATTCCTTCATACTTACTCTACCAGGCACAGCAACAGAAATTTAAAGTTTATTTCATGGTTATGAAGTTTCTAACATAGAAAAATACCATGAGAGAAAGGGGGGAAACAAACACACAAAATCAAACAACACTACTGTATATACCGTAAAGTCAAAGGGAGATGATAACACATATTTGATACAGCGCACATATTTTCATTTACTGCAAAAATACTATTGAGACTATAATTACTGGTTATTACGTAGATCTAACTTGGAAACAGTTTAATAGATATATCGCTAGTTCCCTTATGATACGCATATCTTCCATACACATCGACCAATTAAATTTATTTGAGTCTGATAACTGATTGAAACTTTTGTTGTTTATTTTACTAAACAAAGTGTTCCTTAGATTAGCGTATTTTGGACATATGACAAGAACATGAGGCTCGTTTACGACAAGATTTAAATTACGTTGCTTACAAATACGACTATAGTCCTGCCACAATAATAAGAAACGCGAAAATCTGGAATATTATTTTATTACTTGCATTTTCCGAACGTTAAGCTCAAATCTGCATTTAGAATATCCTGCAGTGTCAGAAGAAAATTGTTTGAAGAATCTGCTACCACTGCCCTGACCCCTAATCTCTTAGGAATTTCGACAATTTTAGGCTTTCTGGTTTTGTGGCGAATTCCTACTCCAGGAGCTGATATGAATCAGTCCCAGAGCAGGTTCTCGCCTCAGTCTTCTGCATAAAAATTTATTTGGTAATAAGACTGATTGATCGGAGCCCCGTGTTCCCCCACTCAATATGAGTGGAGTCCCCCTGGGGCCCGACTGAAAATAAGATATGACATAATAATGTCACATATATCTTCCCTGGGCTCTGCATCCGTACGAGGGATTAACTTGCACAGCTACAGAGTCCAGGGGTGAACGCTCCAGTTTCATAAATATTGTTTAAATTTTGTGCAAAAATGCTACCAAATAGGATTGACCTACTTGGCATCCTGCGCGCTAGAGAGCATCCTAAGCGGACCAATCAAAATGAAGTTAACAAATTTTCTTAAGTGGTTGAACTGATGATGTTTAAAGGTTTTTTAAAGTATCTTATAAGGAAAAATAAGAAGATTTTTGAATTTAGACATAAAATATGGAATATTAATTTTTGTTTCTGGGATTTTCAGGTTTGTACGAGAAAGAATTTTATAAAAAATCATATAGTCAAATCGCCTTCCTAATGCCTTAAAAGTATTCCAAAAATTGCGACCTTGACCCACACGGACGTAAAAGAGAGCATTCTATATATACTATCCTATAAGATGAAACAGGAAAAATATTGTTTTTGTCATCTGCTGACTACCCAGAAATAAAAAATAAAGAGAATTTAGAATTTTTTGTAAAAATTTATAAATTTTGGAGAAAATAAGATTCTTTTAATATTCTAAAATGATTTTTAGATTTTTACTTTTAATTTAGTGGAATCTTCCCATACAAGTAGTACAAAATTAAATATGAGTCTAATTACTTTATTTTGAATATGTAAGGGTAGATTTTTATCATAACTACCTGTTTGTATTAAAGTGCTGTTTATATTAATATTAGGTTCAATATTTTTAAGATCATTTTTTAATTTATTTCTTTTGTCCTTGTGATGAATACAAGATTCAAAAATATGTTTTAGAGAATTTTGGCCTAACCAACAATCTGCACAACGGGGAATATTTTTGAAAATTCCAAGCCTGTTGAAGTAGTCTCCTGTTGGTAGGATTTTATGAATATATTTAAATAAAATTAATCTCTCTTTGGGATTATGAAATTGACTAAAATTATTCCAAATTAAATCCCAGTTTGAAATAGGGTACTTTAAAGCAATAGTTGTAGTAATATTTAAGCTATTCATTAGAATTTTGTATATGAGTTTGAGATTATTTGTTTTCCAAACTGCATCATTAATCCTATATTTGAGAATTACATTTTTTATATTCTGATTTTCTTCAGAATTCTCAATATTATGCAAATAGTTATTTGAAGCGTATTCAGAACAATAGAATTTAAGATTGATTCCGAACCAATAGATGTATAAATTAGCCCAAGGTTGATCTCTATTAATTTCAATTCTTCTTAAAGTTTGTATAATTAAACTGTCTTGTTTTTGTATTAAGGAAGGTACATTTAATCCTCCTTTGGAAAGGTCTTGGTATAAAGTTTCTCTTTTGATTTTGTCTCTTCCATTCCATAAGAAATTAAAGATAAATGTATTTATTTCGTTTATATAGACCAAAGGGATTTCTGAAAAAATCATTGTGTATTGTAGTATACTAAAAATGTATGTTTTAAGTATTATTACTTTTTCAAAAAGATTAAAGTATATTTTATTCCATTTATTTATGGTTTGTTTTATTTTTTGTATTCTTGGTAAATAATTTTCTTTATTTTCATTTGCTCCATAAATTACCCCATATACTTTGATTTTTTCTTTGAATAATGAATTTGAAATTTCTGATTTTAAATTTTCCCAGTCTCCAAAAGTTAAAATTTCAGTTTTTTCATCATTTATCTTTGATCCTGAAGCTCTATTAAAATTTTTGGTTTCTGTTTTTAAAGAATAATAGGATTTTTGATCTCTGATTATTACCGTAGTATCGTCTGCATGTTGAAAGGATTTAATTTGATTTTTAATGTTTGGAATTTTGATGCCTAAAATTTGTGGGTTTTGATTAATTTTAAAGATTAATGGTTCTAAACCTAGAGCGTAAAGAAACGTAGACAATGGACAGCCTTGTCTTACTGATCTCATTATTTTAAAAGTAGACGTAAAAGTACCATTTACTAAAATTTTTGATTCAATATCTGTATATAAAATTTCAAACCATTTTATAAAATCTTGCGGAAAGTCATATTTTTGTAATACTATTTTCAAAAAGTTATGCTCTATACGATCAAATGCTTTTTCCTGATCTAATGAAATAATTGCATAATTTTGATCATTTTGCCTAATGTATTTAATGATTGATTTTAAATTTAGGGCATTATTTATTATTGATCTATTTGGGCCACAACTTTGAAATTCATTTATAATATTAGCTATGTTATTTTTAAGTCTTAAAGTGAGTGTTTTTGTTAAAATTTTATAGTCCAAATTTAATAAGGATATAGGCCTCCAGTTTTTAATTTCATCGGGACTCCCTTTATTTTTAAATATTAGGGTAATAATGCTTTGTTTAAAGTTTTTGGGTAAATATCCTTGTAATAAAGAATTATTGTAAAGTTCGGTTAAAATTGGAACTAATTGTGGTCTGAATTCTTGATAAAACTCTGCAGTAATTCCGTCTGATCCAGGAGATTTACCTAAATTCAAATCTTTTATTACCAAATCTACTTCTTCCTCCCTTATAAAAGCTCCTATGTTATCTTTTTGATTTGAATCTAATAATGGGGGATTAAAATCTTGTTAGTAATCTTGAATTTGTTCGTTTGGAATATTTTGAGAAGAGTATAGGTTTTGATAAAAATTTTGAATTTCCCTTAAAATATCCTCTTTTGCATTATACTCTATATCATTTGCTTTAATTTTAAAAATAAATTTTGAAGTTCCTTTTTCAAATTCTTCTTTTCTATTAATTGTTTTCCCTTCTGAATAGATTTTATCTAAAGTTTGATTTTTGGATCTAATCAAATTCCCTAAATTTTGAAAGTTTTTAATTTCCGGGAAATTTAAACGGTGTAACAGCCATGTGACGGCCTATATATCTGTACTTAAATTTCTACAGGTAAGTGTCAAAAGCATCACGCATTTTAAAATCGTAATTGCTTTGTACATGTCAGTTTTATTTTTTAAGCACTGCCATTCAGTTGATAGTATCGATCCAATCAGCGTAGACACATATCCAACTGATCCAATACGATCAATTTGATCCGGGTAAATACTGTTTGCTATGTTTGTATGGACATTTTCTACTAAAACAGCGTGATGTGGCTATTATGGACAGTTTTATAAAACAACTTTTACAGTGGTAAACGGCCAATACATATATTATCTTAAAGTCAACCATTCATGTTATGTAATAAGTTAATTTGAGCTGTTTACATACATTATTTCAATGGTAAAATTCAAGTCAGGGATAATCCTGGACCAAAATGATGATGGGCCCTTAAAATGGGCCAATGGTCCATATTCTATTCAAATGCTTGCAAATTACATAATTTTAATGGGCCTTTTGAAATTTCTATGGGCCCTTTGCAAAATTTGATGGGCCCAAGAATCCTTAATATCTATATTAGAGCATAATTGACATGATATTTGAATAGCTTATATATGAGGTCCAGCTAAAAATAAAGTCCATTTTAGCAGAAATAATAGTTTTCTAACAAAACGGCTTAGCCCTATCCCAGGATTATACCTGTCAAGTGTCAAATAAGTAGACTAAAATGCCAAAATTCTACCATCAGTATGATGAGAGCAAACATTAGCCGTAATAAGAGCCAATATCTTTTGTCAAAATACTGCCTGAAATGATTCACGATTATTGAATGCTCAATGTGATGTAAATCAAAAACCGTACATCTAAAGGCATTATTCTCGATTCTAATTTATGCAGCAGTACTTTATATGTACGATACACTTTATGCTATATTGAACAAAAGTGAAAACGCTACACTACAATATTTTATATTTTGTGAGAATGTATTGGACGAAAAGTATTTACTAAAGCTTAATAATGTTTTCAAGACACCCGGCAAGCGTTTCGTTTAAGCTCCACCAATTTGTCTCGTTTGATGTCTGAGTTATGTTCCTTTTTGTGGTTAAAGCTTTATTTACTGAATTTTGCAATTGCGCATGCGCAAAAAAGATAAATATGCTTATCAGAATTCGTCATACTTGTGTTGCATTAAATACACAAGTAAACTGTATTATCACTTGAAACACGCTCAGAAATAAATTTCGAATTTATCAAATTTGTAAAAAAATGTAAAATGTCTCAAGTCTTTTGGACAAAAACAAATAAGCAATATCAAATATTTGGTATTCTTCGATTTATCACGATTTTCGATAACTTTCTTTCTTTTGCCAAATCAGGTAGACCTATCAGCACATTGTTCCTGCCATTTCTCGACTAGTAATGTGCTCAGACTAAGATGCAACAACACATTGATTTTCCTATGGAGGTTTCAGTGATAACATTTGATGAAAAACCCGCTTTCGTTGGTTGCTTTTCTAAACGATCAAAACACATTTTTGGTTGTCACATGTCTAAGACTACAATTTCGTCCAGTCGGATCTGGTTGGCAGTGGATCTTTGAAGGCCTAAACTGTGTGAGATTTCTGTGAAATTGGGCCCCTGTCACATTTAAATGACATTTTTTCTGTCTTATATTTTGTTATGCTTTCGTGCGCGTCTGTTTATTGATACCTTGTGGTCACCTGCTGGGAAAGGGCTGACCTCTTGGCTCTCGTTTGTGATGTCTAATTGTGAAGTTGTCACTTTCCCATTGGTATCCTGGGTCAGGTGTGGTGCTTGATTGTATCGATTCCAGATCTTTGCGCTCTTTCTTACTTTCATGTGTTTCCTCGTGACAACTTCCGTAAACTTTTTTACTTTATGCATAACCCAGTCTTTGAACATCCAGATACACTTTCATTTGCTTTACTGGTTTGCATCATTTTGCATATAAATGGCAAACAATTCAGATGTAGCGTTTTCACTTTTGTTCAGTATTTAACCTACTTCGCGATCACTGACCTGAAACGATCGAATGGTTTAGTCAACCGTTGCATTCTACCAACAGTAATACTCCCCTGTTGAAAAGAACCAAAACTATGCCAAAATTCCATCTAATTACAGAAAAACACAGCAAAAACATCAGGTTGAAAATTTTGTCAAAAATACTGCAGCTTTTTCTACCCGCATATCGAAAAGGTCAAGAGAAAATAACGTGAAAAGATGCGCTTAAAGTCGAATTTTCTTATTAATGTGGCAGTACTTTAGTCTATATGCGCTGAAATTCTAAACTGCGACATATTTTTCTATGCTCAAAATTACTCAGCAATAAATATTTTTCTGGTTTGAAATTATTTTTAAACGTTTTATAAGTTCGTAGTCTATTAGAATCTTGGTTCGTAGACTTGTCTAACTTAATAGATGAAACTTCTTGGTGTCATTTCTGTACATAACTTGATTTGAGCTTGATTTGTAAATCTTTAGTTGTCTTTCTTGTGCATTTAGCCGGATGATGATTAGGCATGCCTATTCAAAAAGAATTGTTTTTAGGCAAGTTAACCAGCATGGTTGATTTTTGTCCGCCATAGCTTTGTTTTCTTTATAGCAAAATTGAAAATTGTCAGTAAATTTATTTTTTTGTATCATTAAGCCGTACCTAGTACTTAACCATTGACAAAACTACATCAATCAACAATGGATATCTCCCAAGTTCTCCCCTGACTGTTAAATTAGTAGCCTTTTTATTAACGCAATTTAATGATGGCCTCATATTTTGAGCTATATATAATGCATTTCATTAAAATAATTATATATTGTGTATTCAGTGGCTAAGCCCTATCTTTACATGTATAACGTTAAATATTAAGTGAATTTTAAGTCATACGCTCGTGTATACCTTCATAGTTTTAAAGTAAAATATAATCCTATGGTAAGAAAAATACATTTTAGGGAGAATTGGCTTATATTTTGGTGGATTTGGGGAGAAGCTGAAATAATTTTAAGGATTTTGGGAGCAAATGAAAAATACTTTCAGGGAGGTGAGGAATTTTCTTTCAGGGATTTGGGGAGATCAATGCATTATTTTCAGAGATCAAGGGAGCATAGACCCCCCTGTGGGGCTCATTATAGTGCACATGCGGACATTATAGTGCACACCTGCGGGTTGTCTCGGTTTATCGATTACAATCAAATGCTTAGTAGTTTCCAATAATGTAGATGTCTCTTTGTATTTAACTGATTATGTCAAAACGTAACGTTAATGGTGGGACAAAGCCTACATTTGGCATGCAAAAACGCGTGATTATTTCAAACAAAAAGGAAATCAGTCTATAGTATCTAAACAACGACGTATAAACCGAGTCAAAATTATTTTGATACAAATGTATTATTCAGACCTGCATCTTACCATTTTTTTTCTAAACGAAAGTTAAGACAGTCCAGTGTCGTACTAATAATTTCTTCTAAATGAAAGTTTAACCAGTCCTACATCTTATCCAAGTTATTTCTTCCAAACAAAAGTTCAATCAGACATGCATCTTAACAATTATTTCTTCGAAACGAAAGTTCAAATAGTCCTACATCTTACCCAATTTATTTCTTCCAGACAAAAGTTCAATCAGACATGCATCTTAACAAGTATTTCTTCGAAACGAAAGTTCAAATAAACCTACATCTTACCCAATTTATTTCTTCCAAACAAAAGTTCAATCAGACATGCACCTTAACAATTATTTCTTCCAAACGAAAGTTCAAATAGTCATACATCTTACCCAATTTATTTCTTCAAAACAAAAGTTCAATCAGACATGCACCTCAACAATTATTTCTTCCAAACGAAAGTTCAAATAGTCCTACATCTTACCAATTGTTTCTGCAAAAGAAAGCTCTACAGTCCTGCCCTGCATCTTTCCGGTTATTAATTCCAAACAAAGATTTAATTAGTCCCAGATGATGATGTACAGTAGAACCTGTGTAAAACGGCCAAAAAGACCACAATTGGTTTTCAAGACCAATTATCATCGCTTAATGCAGGTCAAAAGTATTGCAGAATGCTCCCCTTGGAGCATTCTGCAATACTTTCGACCTTCATTAACCTACCATTTGTCTTGGAGACCTTTGTTTTGTCTGTTTGTGAGGGCCGTTTTACACAGGTTTTACTGTACATGACAATGCATTATACCTTTCGAGCATCGTTAAAGTTGGCTTGATTTCAGAACACTCTGATCCATCATTCAACCGGAAACACTATACATGTTACGAAAGTTAAACGTATAGGTTGACAAAAAATGGAGGAATTGGATGTTTTTCAAATTCGTAAGTGCATATCCAATAGACGTTTCCGAACCACGCCCAGAATGTCACCCAAAAGTAACCTGATAGAGTATAGCTGACCAATGAAACAATGACTTAGCACGGGACAAAGTGCCACAAACAAAATCGCACCAGTTATAGTCCGACCAGTTAAGAGAGACTGGGCGGTTCTTAGCAAAGACACACCCGTGGACATTTCCATTTAAAAATCGGTATGACAGGGCGTATTCATTCACCTGTGAAACGCTTTACAGCTGTATACCTGTATATACCTGTTGTAGTTTTGAGCCCACTGTGAGAAAAAGGCATCTCGAATTAATTTGGATAACAAGGAGACTGACTAGTCTAGATATATGCACTCTGACAATGTTTCAAAATTTTAACTTTTCAAATTATAATAATGTTAAGAAAATAAAATAATGGTCGGCAATGAAAAATTAATACTATAAATTGGTCAGCACACGAAATGATGGTTCTTATTACATCCGCGTGTGGCGAAAGCTCCGACGAGCCAGCATGTACGCATGACCTCGCCAGGGCTTTAGACCAAATCTCATGTTTGTATGCCCTTTTCTCATGATCCAGATACTTAACTCTTGTCCCGCTTGATTTTAATTGGTTATTTAAGAAATAGATCAGCTCCAGCAGTGAATTGTTGAATAATAATTCACTGTTTGAAGGTCAGTTGTAAAGAAGATCAAATCACGATCGCGCAGCGCGAGTGATTTATCGTCGTACAACTGACCGACAAACAGTGAATTATTACTAAACAATTCACGCACTGGAGCTGATCTATTTCGATTCTAACACACAGTAAACGACGAAAACACATTCGAAGTCTTCAGCTTCTTCCAACTTTCCGCCATTGCACTGAAGAACTCCCGCAAATTCTTAGACTACGTCGCATACCTTTACATGTAATTGTAACGTCTTTCAAGCGTAAAAACGACGTTACACCGTCTAACGCCATGAGTGACGTCATTTTCTAGTGACGTCAGCTATCACACACTTTAGCAATTAATTAGTGTGCGATATATCACAGTTTGTTACCGTTGGCTCTATAGGCGAGGTGTGTTAGAATTATTATTATTGCATCAGGCTTAATAATCAAACCAGTTTTGCCATACAGACAGAATTTGAAGAAAGTGCAAACCTACCCTCCCCCAAAACTTTCACAACATATCCATCCCGGAAAATGAAATGTAGCATGTCCCCAGCAGCATACTAAAGATACACGTTTATCAGGCACGCTAACGTTTACAGTTGGTCACCCTTGTCGTATACGCTTCAGATGGTTGCACGAGTAAAGCGTACATAGGCTATTACACCCGATTTACTGTAGACTATAGTCCGTACAGAAATTCAGTGAACAACGTTTTTCTTTTTTAAAATGTCTTTAATGGTAAAATTTTGGATTAAAATTTTGCACATACATATAATAAAACACCGCCTAATATACAATTGCATATTTGACTATTTACGATAGGAAAATAAGTCTGGAATCTCTTGTAAAATAAAATAACTTAGTCCTTTTCGATTTAGAAAATTCCTTACTTTCCCTCAATGTATTTCATATGGTTAACACGTGGTTTATACAGTTCAATGTATACCATATATACGTTCGTATATCAGGCTGTATTATATAGAAAACAGTCACCAGCAGGATAACTCTTGGTGTGTCATACTCACTGCAAATGCTTTGAAGAGACTGCACAAATTAAAAGTATGTCTGAGTTATCATATTTCCCGTGTTTTCTAAGCGTTCATGGATAGCAATTGGACAGCGACTGCAAAAACCTGTTTTCGGTGACTTGTAACAATAAAGGCGCAGACCAGCCTGCGCATCCGCGCATTCTCATCAGCAACTTTGTTGTCTGCTTTTTTAGATGAATCATATCTACACTTGCTACGAGAGAAATTTCAATTTCTAGCTAGCCTGTTTAGCCGAACAGACTGGTTTAAAACTCGCTTTGTTGGAAACCCAGAAGACAGGTTTTCTCGTGTCGTGGCCTGTGTTGCTTGCTCGACAGCTCTAGGACACATATTACAAGTGCAACAGATAATAATATTAAAAAAATAATGAACAAAAAATAATATAAAATAATAAACAGCCTGTTCATCAGATATATTAACGAGAGTCACATTATTTGATTGCGCTCTGCATCTCATTCGTAACTACGGCCCACAGAGCCAGGGAACGGCGGGGACTTTGATTTCCTGGCTGCGGGTCCCTGGTATGATCCTGTACTAACAGCGCATTTGCCCGGCTGGGGCGTGGTTACAAATGGCTGGTGCGCATATTTTTTTCGCCGTTATGCACTAGCCATTTGTGACCACGCACCAGTCCAGAGGAATGTCGAGGACAGTGACTTTGTGTCTGCAGTTCCCCATAGTAACCATCACACTGTGGGGACAGCTAGCTGGCAAAACCATGACAGTTCTCCCCCGCAGTCTGTTATTTTACTGCACTGTCATGTTTGTCTAGGTTTACCAAACCCCTACATTTCCTCCGCATTGTGGAGGCAATGTAAAAGTAAAAACAAAACACATTTACCAGGCCATGGATATCCCCGTCCTGCTTAAGGACTGGGGTGAAACAGTGGTTACAAATGACTGGTGCATTATTTATAGCCTATAATGCACTTCGCATGAAAATTTAGTTCGCAGCCACCCCCAAAACTATATTGACCCCAAACACAAAATGAGCCAGTGCATGAGATTTCCAATAATAAGGTATGTGCGACCAGCAAAGCCTCAGATCAGCCTGCGCATACGCGCAGTCTGATCAGAGCCTTTGATAGTCGCTTAAGTATTCTATGATTGTTAAGCTACTGACTGAACACCATTTGGAGTTTCTAAGCTTAAAAGGAGGCTGCAGAAGCTCGTCCGAGTCTACACATGTCAAAATGCCACATTGTTGGAAATCACATGTCACGGCTCAAATGTGACATCCGCTGATATATTGTTCAACCGATTTCCAAGCACATTGTCACCCCATCACTAGTTTCTCCTTCCGACCTTAGCATTATTTTTATTGGATGAGTCCTTTTCACTTGAATCACACCTAACGGGTGAGCCCTGTGATTATTTTCTCTTATCATTTATAATTGCCCAGAATTACGTTTTGGCATGCATATTTTGCATTGTCTAGTGTCAACGAATCAGTATTTGGAATAAACAAATAGAAAGTTCAATTTATTTAATAATACAAGTTAGAAAATGTTTAAAATCTGATGATCAAGATTTGAAATTGAGGAACAGGGGAACACAGAGATTCATTTTATAGGAACAAGTGGACGGGTACTCACTGGGATTAAGGCCTCAATATTTTCTCGTATGCCAAAATTCTGTGAGTCCAAACTATTTCCATAAATCGCATTTGATGCAACTATTTTGATATGATAAGACACATTACTTCGTCTTATAAAACTGTATAATTATTCATCGATAGTAAACTAAAGGCAGTGGTCCGTACAAAGGTGCATTTAGGGTAAATTAAAAAATGCAGATGCTCAAATGAGAACAAATTCCATCATATCACAGCCCATTTGACAATACATTTTGTAACGAAAAAAATATCACCAATTAGGCGGTGTATAGATGCATTAAATTTTGATGGTCATTGTGCGATCAGTCCGCATATAACGAAATAAACGCAAAAAAGCGTTGTTCACTGAATTCCTGTACGCACATTAGTCTTATTTGACAGTGTATGACAGCGCTCTGTCTGAAACGCCCAGTCTCTATTAGCTGGACGCACTATAACACTCCTACAAATGATCGAGGTTTACCTTACAGTTAGTGGCTTTATAACAATTGGTATGCTGGGTAATTGATGCATGTGTTTTATCGTCTGCTGATTTTGAAAAACATAATCTTTTTCGAAAATTCTTTCAGGAATACCATCAGTGTCAAACAGTTTTGATCCATATCAGGCCCAACATTTGTCCGAGCCTGATCTGGATCAAGCTGTTTCCAAAGGTTAGCGTAAAACAAATTGTTAAAGTACTAGGTGTGGTTTTCGGAAAGGTGGATTGTTAATCTACATCAAATACCAATACTCTTACGGACCCCACAATATATCTTTATTATGGTAGCAGACTTAACGATATCATTTTAACCCTTAAAGCGCTAATCATCATAAAAGTTGTCTGCTGAAATGTTTTAGAATCATTTATCCCAATTTCGCACTACTCATGTAGGTGCTGTCTGATCTGGGTCCACACCCTTTGCCTGTACTCTTACATTAGTTAATAATGTAAGTATATAATTGTATGCAGTAGACTGCTTAAGCAGATACCATTTTCAGATGAAATATTTGTTGGCGCTTTAAGGGTTAGGACTTTGGCATCCTAGTTGAAAATTCAGCTACTCTCTAATTTCTGTTTATATTCTGAGACAAGTTTTAGCAGAGATTAAGTTAACTCTTTGCATGCTGGGTAATATTTCATGAATGTTGCCTTCTGCTGACTTTATTCAAATTAACTTTTTTCGAAAAATTCTTTCAGGAACATTATCAGAGTGTCAAGCAGGTTGGACAAAGAAAAGGTCCGACAAAATTCACTGCTGGCAGGCGAAGAGCTGAATCAATTCTCTTGAAAATCGACCAGACACTAACATCAGGTTACTTCCACTTGTACAAGACATATCACTCGAAAAAACACACATCTAATAATCCCAAGATCAAAATATTCTAAATTAAAGTAAAGAATCATCTTTAACCCTTAAATTCGATTTATGCCCAGGTAAGACTTTTAGCGTAAATTGTTATTTCTTTTATTCACCACGTAAAACACATGTTTTGGGTACTCAAAAAAATCGCCATATTTTGTCAGATTTGATGGCAGCCATCTTGAAATTCTTCAAAATGACACTTCTTCCAAAACCGTAACGCAGATTGGACCATATCTTGGTAGGGGCGAGGAGGCATCAATGCAACATGAGTTTTCAAATTTCAAAAATCCTTAAGTTCTGATATCCGTCATGGCAGCCACCGTGGAATTATTCAATCTTCATCTCTGGGTCTATATGTCATTTTGAACCGAAACCTGCTACTGTAGTATTGCACCTCAAATAGAACACAGTTTTCCGTTTTTAAAATTTTACATGAAGGTTTCTTCACCCTGAAAATTTGCTTGCGCATAGATATAGCAAAACCCTAACTAGATTTAAATTTTGGCGGAGAATGATATCAATCTTACTGCTCTGATATCTTGTTAAAATAAATAACTTACGTTTTTGTTAGAATGAAAATACCTGTTTAGTACCCATTTTTGTACTGTCAGTACAATACAACTAGCCTAAGGATAGATATCGTAGTATTTGCTCAGCTATAAAATGTCTATTAGAGATTACACCAGACGATTATTTTGTAACATCCACTGGAGCAGTTTACAATGCAATCTAAGCTGCTTATATAGTTCTGTGGATAATGGGTTATTTACGCGTTTCATGCCTACCAAGTACCATCATTTTGCCTGCTTCCATCTGTCTACCTATCTGTATGCTTTGTTCATGTGTCTGTATGTGCGAGTGTACAAATAGAAATACACAGTCCTGAAAATACGAATAAGATCACAGATGTACGGGCACTTACATGTCCTACATTTCATTTTATATTTTACTTTTACTGCTTCTTTATAGGATGGAAAATATGTCTGTTTTCATAAGGGAGTGGTGAGATCAATAAGCAAACCAATTCATGGAATAGCTAGGCAAATGGGCGCTTCCAACTAAGAGGGCATGTTGAGCAGTAGACATCCATAGCTGTAGCTTTCGTTCGGGTCACCATCTTTGTGACATGGTTAGATAACTGAAATGGTGTTGACTATGCTGATAAACAGCAACGCAAGCCAATATGCAGCTACATTTAAAACCCACTGATGCGTTGTTGTAAATTGTCTTATATCAGTGTATACATGGCTTTATGTTACACTGCTAGTCATTGATCCATATCCCTCAAGGTATTAGAAGGGAATGTTATTTGGCATAAAACATTTAGAATGTTAAAATTCCATCCTATCACAGCATTTATGAAAACGTATACAAACTTAAAAAAAATTGGTTAGGGTTTTTTGTTTTAAATATATTTTTCGAACTAAATTTAAAATTCTCATTTTAGATTTAATGTTATTGGCAACAAACAGTGTTCCATTTGAAGGGCTTTACTAAAGTAGACTGCGACATCATGAAATTTCAGATTTGCTTAGGTCGTTCTTGAATTTCTTTAAACAGCGCCTCTTCCTAAACCACATTTCGGATTGAATCTGATTGGAGGCGGCAGTGCAGCACCCAGAGATTCAGAATTGCCTATGCAATCTGATCTGATCTGACAGCCAACATGGCTACCATGGTGCTAATCAGTCTTGCCCAGGTGAGCGTACCAGGCCCACTTGGGCTTCTAATTCTCTTTTCTAATGATCAGTATTATTCAAAGCTGGTGTAATCATAAGCAAATAAGCCGCCACAAAGCGAATCCTAGAATGACAATGACAAAACATTTTAACAAAGCATTATGTTATAATGCTGATTTAATAGATAAAGAGGGCGTAATCAAAAAATATTTTTCTTATTTCTCAACCAAAACATATGTTCTGAGTACTCAAAAGAACCGTCTCAATGAGACGGTTCTTTTGAGCACCCAAAACAATTGCTAATCCTGGTGGATAAGAAAATATCCACAATTTATCACTCAAACTTTTGTGTTTATCTGGATATATGGACTATTGCTAATGCATCATCGCCTTTGTATCGGTTGATTTGAATATCTTCAAAGGCGGGATCAAAGGGGTAAACCTATAAAATTTTACAGATCAAATCAAATATGTGCTTTATTTCTCTCAGTCCAAATAAATCATATTGGCTTTATGGGGAACATTAATACCAGCCAGCACATGAGTTTTCTATTTATTGCTTATGCACAAAAACCTTCAATAAATGTCCATGTCGGTATAGGGTATAGTCAGGTAACATCGGACATCATGTAAATTCGCACAGCGACCTTATTTGTTTCATACTTTAATTATTAGAATGAAAATAAATTAATATAGCAAACAGCGAAAATCCTGATTAGACGGCTCATAAGGAGCCGTCTCCTCTGGATTCCTGTTTGCAAATGTATGTCCGAATTTACCTGAAGTCCGAATTTACCTGAGTTTACCCTATTTAGCGAGGATAGAGTTCTAAATTGTAGTCGGAGTCTACATCTTTATCAGTACTTTGTGTATGCGAGCAGCGCAGGCTATGACGAGTATGCACACACATGCGCATTCTATCAAGAGTCTCCGTTGCTCGTACATGACAGTTGATGTGCTGGCTAAACATATTTCCAAGTTTCAGGCAAAATGCAGTGACATCATGAAACATGAAGTATGATATGAATCAATGCTTGTCCATTGAGAATGACGTCACACAGACTATTCTTACATTACTGGTCACGGATGATTAATAAAGGAGAATCTTTAATCTATTTTTACATTTTCGAAGCAATCCTTTAATTAACGAACCTTTATATTTTTGCAACCGTTCCTAGCCTCATGAATGAAGCAAATATGTTTGACAGCTGCCAAGCTCACTTGTCCGTGCAATGCGCTTCGAACATCGAGCTCATTCGCCAGAAGTTACACTGGTGTTGTGATTGACAGCGAGCCAAACCCCAGTCGCACATGCAAAAAAACACACTCTTGCTGGCCGTGTTCACGCTGGCTGTTCCGCTTTTCCGTTTTACACTCAGACAAAACCGTTCATATGATTTCATACCAAATACCAAATACAAAACTGTTTTGTTTCCTAAAGTATATGTACTTTTTATAGTTTAGATATTTATATAAAATGTAAATATGAGCAATAAATTCAATTTTGGTCTGTTCATGTTGGGGCCTCTTGCAATTAGAACGTAAAGCCCTTTGGGCTTCATAAACATTCCCAAACTTAAATTCATTTCGAGGTTTACCTGATACATGATTATAAATGGATAAATTCAGATGACGTCATGTTCAATAAACAAGCATTGATCTATAGCGCATTACGTGTCAGAATAAAATCAGAGAAAGCCCTAAATCAATTATGCAAACAGTGATCGCATAATTTATTTTAATAAAAATGGCGGGGGAATGGCGGTTTGATCCCCAGTGTGCTCCGCACGAAAGGCGACAGGTCCGTGCGTGCTAGAGCGCTTCCTGTCTGTGACAATGAGTTCCACTTGGCTGTTGATCATTAACGCCAATATTTCTAGTAAGATATGTTCACATAGATTTATAATTCTTATAATTTTATTGTCTCCCACTCTTTAGGCTTAATTTACTCATTGTTTTTTTTTTCGCGAAAGCCCACATTTCTTCTGATATACTTATTCATTTTTTCATTCAAGTCTAAATTAGTCTGTATATTAGATTTCTTTTTCGCTTAGACTTTTAATTCTTATTTTTGTGTCTTCCACCCACCAGCACCATTTAACTCGTTGTAACCTTGGTAATGTTTCATCCTTTTGTTGTCGTCTGGTTATTCTTTTTTATCAAAATTAACTTTTTCAAAAAAAAAAAATCGGGATCATTATCCGAGTATCAAACGGTTTGGATCCAGATCCTAGGTCCAAACTGTTTGCAAATGTCATCAGCAGACGAGAAACGTCACCTCTAGCAAGGAGAGAGTGAAGTATTGTTTTTAAGTACAATCCATATTATAATTCCGCTTCGAATGCAATGTCACTGTGTGGAATCAATATCTAATTCTGACTTTCTTACAACTCCCAGAGCGTTCGGTCACCTGACTCTGAGATTAAAAAATTGTGCATGAAAATAATCCTCAAAATAACTTTTGTAAAACTTAAACGAAATACTTATATGTACTCCGGAGGCTTGCTAGCTTCAATTAGAGTCACATTTGAAGCCTAGATTTGTTTATACGTTTTATTTTATTTTTTGAATATAATTATATTTTTTATCCCCACGCTTTTTTAAAAAAGCGATGGGGATATTGCAATCGCCTCCGTCCGTCCGTCCGTCTGTCCGTCCGTCTGTCCGTCCGTCCGTCCGTCCGTCACGCTATCTCCTCCTAAACCATTGGACGAAATTCAACCAAATTTGGTGTGTGGGTTGCTCACATAAATGGGGCGTGCAACGGCACATTTTTTTTTGGCCCCGCCCCCTGGGGCCCTGGGGAGGGGCCAAAAGGTCAAATATCATTAAATGTCATTAAATTTCAATTACAAAGTCAATTTGAAAGATTTTTTGACCAAACTTTGTGTGTCTTCTCCCACATGAAAGATATAAAACATATCAGACGGGATTTTCATTTGGCAGCCTGGGTCATGCCCTAGGGGTCGGACTTGGGGGTACCGTGGGGGGTTGGGGCGGTCAAAAAAATTTTTTCCCGAAATTCAACCAGATTTGGTGTGTGAGTTTCTTACATGAATGGCACACGCACCGGCGCCATTTTTTTGGTCCTCGCGCCCTGGGGCCTTGGGGAGGGGCCAAAAGGTCAAATATCATTAAATCTGAATTACAAAGTCAATTTCAAAGATTTTTAAACCAAACTTTGTATATCTTCTCACAAATGAAAGATATAAAACATATCAGACGGGATTTTCATTTGGCCGCCTGGGTCATGCCCAGGGGTGGGACTTGGGCGTACCGTGGGGGGCTGGGGGGTCAAAAAAAATTTTTTTCCGAAATTCAACCAGATTTTGTGTTTGAGTTACTCACATGAATGGCACATGCACCGGCACAATTTTTTGGGTCCCGGCCCCCTGGGGCCTTGAGGAGGGGTCAAAAATTTAATTTTCTGAACATGTACATGTGGCATATCAAATTAACGGGGCTGAGCAGTATACCAGGATACACTGAAATTTTTTTACCTACGATCAAACTGGTGACCTTCAATTACCATTAGATTTCTTCGAGAGCGTGGGGATTTGCGATGGCGCGCCATCGAATGTGTTCTAGTTTTCTTTTGAAGCTAGAACCAATTAAAGCAGTCAGTTCTTGGTCAACGTATGCCTACCATAGTATTTTGGGCGTGCGCACTGACTCAGAAATCAGCGGGTTCATCAAGTCAGGGCCTCAACGTCTGGGCTCAGCGGTGACTGTTGACTAATAAAAAAAATGATAAACTTTCAGTACTGGACTTTTTTTTATTTTTCTTTATGCTTTAACTATAATTGTGTCACTATAGGAGCGCGAGAATCGAACGGGATTAACCAGATCTCGCTAGCTCCCATAATGCGAGAGATCTAGATGAGGTATCGTCAGGTCTCGCGAGCATGAGTGGAACAGAAAGGTGATGAACACTGACTTAGATATGACTATTAATAAAAGTAAATGGAAATATTATTAGGCGATACGTGCTTTTTTAAATAGAACTGATGAATAAGGGATACTAAAACAAATGATAGTGAAAGGAAGCATTTCCTCTATAAAGAGATCCAATGAAAATGATAATATAACAAATATAATATTAATTATGACCACTAAAGAGTGATGATACAAGACAGACAATAAAATAATTATTATATATAATATGGAAATCCATTTATTAACGAATAAGAAAATACCTTTATCCGTATTTTGTTAGGAATAACACTTATTTCTAACTATCAGGAATAACTGCAGTCGATTCATTAACATATTTAAATGTTTTTGAATTAAAACAGGCGTAAATGACAAGCAATAGTCAAATGAAGCTAAAATGGGAGACGCTAAAATACGGATTATTAATTTGAATGGAAAACGATTTGAAGTATGTGAGGCGATATGGAAATTGATGAAATCAAACATTCCAAGAGAACACCAAAAGGAGATGAAAGAAAATCAAAATGAAATTTTGATTCCACACACTGCCATGGCATTTGAAGCAATACTGAATTATTACTTATCTGGGCACCTGCACATGCCACCTGACATCTGCCCGTCCGTGTTCAAGGCGGAAATGACTTTCTGGGGGATCGAACCAGAGGAGCTGGATAAATGTTGCTTTCAAAAATATGTGACATTTTTTGATGGTGAACAAACACTGCGAATTATGGAGAGAGATGAGGAAAAGAAACTAGCGGAGAAATCTCAGTTAATTGAACTGTCAAGGGGACGTGGTTGGCGCGCCATACAAGGACGAGTCTGGCTTATCTTGAATGAACCATTCTTTTCCACTGCTGCCACGGTATGTTGCTGTCTTTTCAGTTTTTGATCTATTTTATTCTACTATGTAGGGGTGGACAGGGGGACCACATCCCCACTTCCCATCCCCTTTCCCCCACTTCCATCCCCTTTCCCACACTTCCCTCCCCTCTCCCTCACTTCCCTCTCCCTCTCCCCCACTTCCCCCTCCTCCCCACTTCCCTCCCCTTGTCAGATTTTCCCCGCCCTCTGATAAAATTTGTCCTCAAGAACTGAAGTCAAGAACCAAAATTTATTCTAAATATAGTTTACCATAGACTCAGCTGCATTTTCACGCAAAATTACCCAGTGGGCAAAGAGTTTAAAATATACTATACCCAGATGAATGACTCTTCTAAAGCCAGCAAAGTAAATATTTTTTTTATTTGGCAAACATCTCTTGTTTCTGGTTACCATAATGACCCTTATATTTTGGGACCTTCTGTTTTAAGCCTTTTGTGATATTAATGTCTTTTTTAGCCTTTTTATGGGTTTTACTTTTTTAATCAAAAGAATTTATTATAAAAAAGTTTGCCTACCTTACTATTGAAGACTTAACCAGAAACAAGCTATTTTAATATGTTTTGGCCTTACTATACTGAGGGACTTTAAAAAACGCACCATTTTATATTCTCTGTCTCTTCAACATGATTGATTTGGGGATGTTTTCTTTATCATTTTCTATCCTCTTGCATAATGGACCATGATTTGCCATGATTTCAATTTGCTCGTGCTGTTCATTCTGACGTAATATTGACGTAAGTGTTTTTCAACAATTGTCGTCTGACAAATGTGAATTTGATTCAATTTGAAAACAAACACTTTTAGGTGGTAGCCAGATGTCTTAACAAATGAAAAAAACACGAAAGTTTTCAGAAAGATTCGTTTTATATTTCACTCCCACTCGCAGCGTTTCTTTGCTAACGTCAGGCTTAAATTTTCAAACACCAATAACAGACGGGTGACGTCCGCGCATGTCGCGATACTTTTGTCTTTTATGCAACTGGTTGAGGAGTATCTGTTGGCAAAAAAGATTTTGATTACTCCAGATCCTTAGGATATAAATGGCCGATTACGTCGAAAATCAATGACGTCATGTAGACGTAATGAACGTTGCCAGAGGCCTAAAACTTCAGGATTTGATTTTGTTTTTCCTTTTGCTATCAAGAACAAACATCGGTTTGAAAACTTTTTTTCGTTCATTATGGCAGGTATGGGGACTCTGTGACTTTTTGAATATGAGTTGTCTCAGAATTATCGCAACGTCTCGGCAATCATAAGCCACAGCGTTTCGATTTTCTTATTGAATGCAAGCTAAGTGACTGAACTTGTCAATTTTAAATTTCGCATATTGAAAATATCCAATTTTCGACATAAATTAGCATTTAAGCAGGTGGTGCGTTTTTAAAGTACTTCAGTATAGAAGAAGTCAGAGATCAGCTGGAATCGATACAATCAAGTACCACACCTTACCCTAGACATCATAGACAAATCGCAAAGAAACATCACACACAAGAGAGCCAAGAGGTCAGCTTTTTCCCAGTAGGTGATCACAAGGCTGCAAGGAACGGACAATACAATATAATGAAGACAAATGTGAAACATAAATAGCAAACATGATCTACAAAAGAAGCACCGCCTTGGAACGGTCAGTAAAAATCACTGGAGGGCTTAAACATGCTTAATGGCACCAACCCCATCCTTAATTCCGATGTTGATCAAGACACTTAGATGTTTGGTTTACATAAAAGATACATAGCTTATTGATGAATCATCTCCCAGTACAACAAATCAAAGTATTAAAAAGGATATAAAACTGAATATCGGAGCAAAAGAAATCCAACAATTTTACTATCACAAAGGCATACTCTAAACAATAAATAATACATGCTTTGTCCTGTTCTTAAAAGTTTAGTGTCAATTAATTATTTGCAGAGTAGGTAATTTTTCATGCGTTTGTTGCCATTTGCGGATATTTTTTTCTTCAAAATTATTTTTTTAATAAAAAATTTAGGAACACTATCAGAGTGTCAAATGCTTTGGATCCAGATCAGGAAATTTGTTCAATCAAATCCGGGTGATTTCTTGATCTTGTAAAAAGTTGTGTTTAAGAAGAAGTTTAAGGCTCAATTCAGCGAGTCTCTCTGATAGTCTGAGAGTTCTCAATAGGTTTAATCAATTGTTTGAAGGCAAAAGGGTTGTAGGTGTATTCTTGTGTTAAAAGTGTGCTAATTTCAAAAATCAGTCTTAAAAATGCGGCTGGTACATAAAAGTGTCATGCACAACGGAATACCCCTTGGGTAGGCGATATCCTAAATGGAGGTATCCTTCTAGGTTTAAATTTTAAACCATGTACTATAAGTAGTAAAGTGCATATTTTGGCAGCAAAAAATAATTAATATTAAATATAGAAAAGAATAAGATATGAGCAAATAAAAACCCACGAAAACTTATGACTTTTTAACTTTGGTCATAGGATGATTTTTAATTTGTTTCAGCTAGGGCCAGGGATGAAGCGAGTACTGAGAAAAAGTACTTGAATAAGTACTGAATATTGACTGTTTTGAGAGTACTCGAGTAAGTACTGAGTGCACATTTTTAAATGTACTTAAGTAAGTACTGAGTACTTTAGAAAAGTACTCATGAGTACATCTGAGTACTATGAGTACAATAAAGTATGCAGTGAAAATTTTAGACAAAAAAGCCAAATTTAATAACTAAACAGGCTGCAGATATTTATAATATTTACAAGCACATGCATAGTAGTGATATCTAAGATTCAACAGATAAAACCTGATACAAGATATTAACCATTTAAGCACTAAATAAAACAATAGCTGATTCTGCAAACTCTGCAGATCCAGATGTGTTGGCTCATAATGAGCCGCCTCATCTGAATCTACAGTGTTTGTCTTCTAGATTTTGATTTTGACGCTTTATTTGATGATTTTGAGAACTGATCTGTTCTGTTTTAAGGATGATATTTTTCCTGATATTTTTATTTATTCTCTTTCACAACTGGACTGGGCACTTCATTGCTACACCTTATCATCATCAATCTTTCAAATGTTCATCCTTTAACCTAGCCTAGGGCAGATTTATAATTCAATCTAAAGTAATGGAATCTTGTTTTCATCAACAGTAATTAAAGATTCAATGAATTATTGGGTATTAACAAGAAATACCACAATAACAGACTACAGGCCAACCCATGACCTGACAAAGAAGAGACACAAGGAAAGCATAGTCCAAGCTCTTACAGTACAATATAGGTATATTTTAAGCTCCATTTCCTTTCAATGTGAAATAAATTTGCTTAGACAAGACTAAGATTTGCCTGGATATTGACCCAGCCCTACTAGTTTCTAAGCTGTGTTATCTATATATAGCCATCGTTACGTGGCCAGCCACGATTAACCAGACTGGTCTGGTCAATATTCCTCATATGTTCTAGGAATTGCACGATAACCGCTATCCAACTCTTATGCAGATTCCTTAAAAATAATGGATGAGTATAAAAAGCAATTGAATGACCAGGAAATACCACAATGACACACTGCAGACCAAACCACAATACCATGAGGAAGAGCTCCAACAGTCACAAGAGATCTATGGAGAGGTATGAGCAGAACATGTATCTTACTAGGTCAGGGAACACGATAAAACAGCAGCCGTCTTAAATATATACAGTGACCTTGTAGAGCTATATCTTCTTTTTAACAGAGTCTGCACTACAAATGATTTAAAACGTTTCACTTTCTGCATGCGCGGATCCAGAAAGGTTTGCCAGAGGGGGTCCAACTCTGTCTGACAACCTTTTTTTTATCATTATTATTTTTTTTTTGGGTAAGGGGAGAGAGTTAGAGGGGGTCCCACTAGCACTTAAAGCAGGCCATCATCGTCCCGCCAAAGAAACGCCATTTAGCCACTGGCGGGCCGATGATGGCCCAAAATTGAATGCTGGCTTGGTAGCTTTATGTTTTTTAGGGGTAATCCGGACCAGTATTGCTAAGAAACCTTTTATTTTTAAAACAGTATGCTCCGTTATGGTGACAACTTTAAAAAACCTATTTGCAGAAGAAAAGTAAAACCATTGCATGCAATGCTCTGTCAGGAAGCTTTAGAAACAAGGCAAGATGATAAAGAACTTCAGGGAAGACGTGAATCAGGTGTGGTAATTTATTGTATCGTTTCCTGATCTATGCCTCCTTTCTTAATTTGTTGACCGCTTACTCTATCTGTCAACAGTTCAAGAGTTAGATCTGAAAAGGGTGCTTGCTTATCCCCTTACATCATCTCCTTTGACTTTTGTCAATATTGATGGATTTAAAGCATCTACTGACAAATCAACTCTTTTCAGTAATCTGGAGGTGAGGATAATCACAGATGCTCACAGATATGTAAATATTTATATTGTCGATGGAATGCTCCTGTTACAGTCTCATGTAGATTTGGTTTCAACTTTTTGTGGTGTAGCAAATGTGACTCTGCCTTGTCTTGTCAGACGTGCAAATATGGTAGATTTTGCATCTGATACTTATATAAATATCTACCAATTAATGATATTACCAAAGAAGATCATGGTTTGGTATAAGGAGAGGTAAATGTATCTGGACCTGAACAGTGCATACCAAAAGATTTTACTCAAGCTTTAAAGTCAGACTTATTGAAGAAATCTCAGATGTGATTACTGGCAAAAGGGTGGTGCCAAAATGAGTATGCTCAAGCCATGTGCGCTGTTTTTTGAATGATGAAGTTTGCTAAAGACACAATGACGTCAAGATGTCTTAACTTGAGGGTTTCTTTAGCTCTGAGTATCTGTGAGTCATGAACCATTTTCTTTGTATCATCGTAATGTGTTAATTTGTTTCTCTGTTAGGAAGCCTCCATGCGAGCTAAAAATATTGTGTTTTAACAACAACATAATCTAGGGCAAAGATGTAGCGCTAGTAAAATGCATTTAAACCCCCCGGTGGCTAAGGCTGCAGTCTGTTCTAAAGCGGTGGCTCTGTTGATCTATTGTTTAATGTATTTCCCATTGTTTGTGGGAGTTTTGTGATTGTCTTTGTTTTGTTATGCATTACTTTGTTTCCATTTTAGTTTGCAATCATCTTGAAGAGGAAGAAAAATCTGGTTGCGTTGCTTTTATTTTCTTACATATGTATTGTTCCTATAAATGTTCTGTTGCTCTTCCTCAAGGTGCCGTGGGTTGGTCTGCAGTGTGTGATTTTGGTATTTCCTGATCATACACTCTTACTTTTAGACTTGAATTGACAGCATGTAAAAGCTGATCCCCATATTGTTTTGCATGTAAAGCAGGCTCGTGAACTAAATTTTCATCCTAAAATTGTTGCCCATTTTATCTATACTAATGTTCTCACTATATTCCTTATCGATACAGACACCAATGAAGGGTTTGTATGGATGGCTGCCAGGCTAGACAGGAACAACATACGCAGATATGTGGATGTGACTAAGTTATCTCTAAGGCAGAGCAATATGCCAAGCTTAACAAGTGATACATACTTTTACTGGATATGACTTTATATCTGCTTTTGGGGGGTGGGGGTAAAGTAAGTATTGTCCTGCTGATCTTTAAGAAAGGCCAGCTGGAGTCAAAAATGCTTTAAAATAACCTTTTCCCGCTGTCATTTCCAATTCTATAGAAGAGATTATAGAAGCGTTTGTGTACAGTATGTATAGAAATGCCAAATACAAATGGTACATTATGCTTGCTTTGCTGTTTTAGTGTCAACCAAAAGATGAGAACCATTCTTTGTCAAAGTTATAAAAGCTGTCTTGCCACCATCCACACCAGTGCTTCATCAGAAAAAAGTGTCACCAAATTGTAGCATATATATTGAACAATGCTCATAGGTATGCGCCACTAAATATTAGCCCTAGTGAATTCGGTTGGATTTTGAAGGATGTTGATGAGCAAATGCCCGATCCTGTTGAAAACGCCATTGACGATTTGGCGGATGGGGACATGTAATTTCCAACAATGTGGCATTTTGACAAGTGCCTGTGCAGCATCCGTTAAAGCTTAGAAACTACAAATGATGTTCGGTCAGTAGCTTAACACTCATAGACTATTCAAGTGAATAGCAAAGGTGCTGATAAGACTGTGCGTATGCGCAGGCTGATCTGAGTCTTTGCTGGTTCCACATACCACATTGTTCGAAATCTCATGCCGCGGCTCATATATAAATCAGCTTCTGACTCAGATCAATAAAAAACGCAGTTTATTAGATATTCTTAATTTGAAAACAATCTCTGCTATTAAGATACTTTATATAGATACTGCAGGATAGTGAGTCAGACGGTTGTATTGACATAATGTTGACAATTAACAGCAAGATTTACCAAACCAAAATGATTTGACTTGATATTGATGCAAATACTATTCATTTCAGTATTATTTCCCTCCAAAAAGCTGAAATCTTAGTTTGAGGCTGAGAATCAATATAAATAAGACAGAGACTCAGATAGAATGAAATACTCCCATCGATATTCACTTAGTCCTAAAGATGGAAATACCATCACGACACTGACTACATACATGTTCATGTCTTTGAAAATATTTATGCTTTTAATGATTATATCCACATCGATTAGGTTTTTGGAAAAGATCATTTAGGCCAATTAGGTTTTGATCTAATTGTATCAAGCAGGAAAAATGCCAAGGTGCTAATGGAAAAGTTAAATATCAATTTGTGAATAACTTGTAGTGAAACTACTTTGTGTACTTGTTATGTTTGTGTGTGCGTGTGTGTGTGTGTGCGGGGGGGGGGGGGGTCGGGAGGGGGATGGGGATGGGGTAGGCATTTCTGTGTGTGTGTTTTTTATTATTTTTTTTTCAGTGCATAATCTTTTCTTCATGTCTTGGGTAATATTTTGAAATAGTATTAGATAAAGCAATGTTAATTCGACGAGAGAAAACCACTTAATATGGTAGAGATTTACCCATTTAGACAATCTTTCAGTTATTTTGGTCATTTATGGAAATACTGTTTGAGCTTACATTTTATAATATTCTTTTATATTCCATAGGGAACTATGTTAAACACATATGATAATTTTGCATTTTATATTTTCAATCATCAGACTTTGAATAAGAACAAAATTTCAGCCATCTAATATAATTTATTCAACTTATGTTTTACCTTTCCGAAGAAAAAAACTCAATAGTTTTCGTGGCATTAATATCATTATAAAATATCTAGACCTTTCATTAGACATTTTTCAGTTGCACCTTACATTACGATTTGTCCGTCAACGGAGACTTACTTTGGACTTTGTTTAAGAGGGGTGATGTCAGAAGTAACTGGAATCTATCTTTTTCGTCTGCTACTTAATATTATATTTTTGCCCTGAGATATTTTTTCACCTTAACAAACAGTGCATACCCTGATCGAATGCCGCATGATGGCATTTCACCAGTTTGCAAGTGCAAAAAACATGTACCGAAAATATATTTCAGAATTGAAATGCAGCCGAATATCTTTTTTAAAGTTATTTCTTGTTCCATACATGTATGCATTCACTTGTTGTAACTTGCGAGTAGGTAAATTCGATGTTTCTGCGTCCAATATGATATTTTTTGGAATCAATATTAGCTCAGGTTGATGAACAGTGGAAACGCATAAGGCGTTCGCAACTTGTGCAAGCCCAAATAGCTGAAACACAGTAATTGAAAATCATTCCAATGCAAAGGAGATATGGAGAGGACATGGAATTCAAGCATGAACATCCGTATTTTGTTTTGAGCATTCATGTACCAAACTACTAGGCGATTTGGGTTCCTCCTTGACCCATAAGAAGACTTGAATTTATGCACTTGTCATTTGTAACCGGAGAACAGTGGGGACGTTGACCTTTGTTAAAACCATGGCAGTTTTCTCCACCGTCTGTCATATTTTTCTTTATACTGCCATATTTGCCTTTGTTTATCTAATGTCGCACATTTTCCCGGCACTGAGGGGGCAATGCAAAATGTTAAAAAATGTTACATTTGCCCGGCAATCCCCCCAACATGTCATTTCATTTTCATGGGATATTTAAGAAAAATGAATTAAAACCAGAGAAGCGAACCCTGTGCCTTTATATATTCCTTTCCAGAAATCCTGCATACGCCCCTGTAAATACACCAAAAGTCAATATAGTCTAACTCAGCCGATTCTATTATTTCAAGTGTCATTATACTCGTAACTATTTTTCCACTAGTGTCGACTGTTGTCATCTATTGGTGAGCCACATTTGCAAACAATTTGGAACAAGATCAGGCCCGACAAAATATCGGGCTTCATCCAAATCCAAACTGTTTAGCACTGTCATGGTATTTCCCAAGGATCTTTTTAATGAGTTAATTTAAATAAAAGAAAGATAAAAGAAACTACAGACAATGAATAAGCATGTAAATAATCCAGCATGCATATAGATAGTTGTTGAGTCGATTTGCAGACGGGCTAAATCATGTATGTGATTAAGCTGCATCCTATCATAGCTCCTTATCTTCAACATACTGAAGGAGTTCACTAATCTATTATAATTATTATTAATCATTATTTCTCACCTATTTCCCACCCCCCACACCCCGGACCCCCGAAAAATGCTAAAACTGTTTGATTCAATACACACTTAGCTGAGCACCCTTAGAAATTCAGAATGAGTAAAATACAAAAAGCTTTTTACCTCATGGTATTAATTTGGTGAAGTGGGTTGGTGGAACCACAGTTTTTCATGACACGCTTGACTAATCGGTTTAACAGTACTTCATGCACATACCTACGCTACAAACTGACAACAACCCTTCTTGTACCAGCAGAACTCAGTTTTGATCCATAAAAATTTCCAAGGAGTAGAGCTCTCACAAGGGTTGAGGGTGTGACTTCTGGCAAACTATTTGCTACCATGTTGCTGCATATACCATATTGTGAAAAGTTAATATTTGGCCAACGCCCCACTGCCAAGTCCAAACAAAGGGTTGGACCGAGGCCTACAAACTAAAATTTTGCTTCATGTGTTTCGATATCTATTGCACCTCTGCCTGCATACTAAAATAGGTAAACAATAATTGCAATCTGACTTAGTTATTGCGAAATTATTTTATGATCAAATTCCAAAGCAGTATGGGACCGGGTCAGGGGCACTTCCAGTTCATACTCACGATGTAAACCATGTTTCAAGGTCACCAGTCTTGTGGTTCATGTAAAGACGGTATAAAG
This sequence comes from Loripinus fragilis, assembly GCA_964019695.1. NCBI lineage: Eukaryota > Metazoa > Mollusca > Bivalvia > Lucinida > Lucinidae > Loripinus > Loripinus fragilis. The sequence goes on from OZ026529.1 coordinate 39,283,323, forward strand.
GGTATTCACTACCTTAAAATAGTAAGTGATTATGATCAGGAAATACCACCATCACAAACAGCAGACAAACCCATGGCACCACGAGGAAGAGCCACACAACCATCAAGAGACACCAGGAAGACAAACTATGCAAAGCAACCAGCTTGCCCTTCCCCATCAAGATGATTGCAAAACTAGAATGGACATAAAGTAACGTAGAACAAAACATAGAACAATTACAGACTCACACAATGGGAGAAACGATAAACAAAAAGTCAACAACAACAGAACAACCACCTTAGTACGGACAGCAGCCTAAGCCACTGGGGGCCTTAAATGCATTTTACTGGTACTAAATCTTCGCCCTAGATTCTGCTGTTGTTGAAGTACAAAAATGTCTAGCTCGCATGGAGCCTTCTACGTATATCAGAATGCTCCATATATATTTCGACTTCAATCGGACCAAAATTCCAAACTGAGTTCTCTTGCACAAAAGGTCCAATCAAGCATCCAAATTAGAGTGTGCAAATGATAGTGATTCTTCTTTATTTCTGCAGTCAGACTCAATAGATTGAATATAATTCCAGTTTCTAGTGCAGAAGTGGATGTTGAAATCTTTCTCTCTTACAGAGTCAAACCGTTGCATGAGTTGCAGACTGTTCTGGATTCATTATGTTTACTTCCATCATAAAAGTAGTCCAGAGTCCATTTTAATAAAATCAGCAGACATAAAAAGCATGCAACATTTTCAAGACTTCATGTCATCAGCACTTTAACAGAAATTATTGCTGAAGGTGACCTTATTAAAGCACATCATATGATTTCCTAGCAAGAAATTAACCGAGTCACAAGTTACAACAAATGAAGTTGTTAAACGTTTCCGAATTACACTGCTGAGATGTCCCCTCTTAAATAACGTAAGTCTAAGGTGTGCTACACCTAACAAATCCTAAGGTCCACGGTAACTGAAAAATGTCTATTAGGAAATCAATTACAATCTATCTAATAATACTATTTTCATATTTCATGTTTAATATAAAATCCAGAAATAGCCTTTCAGACCAAATAGAAGATGTCATAACACATTTGAGATCAGGGTACCCCTATTTTAACGCTTTTTAGATATTGTTTACCCCAGTTGTATTCAGTTGCGCATAGCACTTTGGTGTACCAGCCGGTTTTTAAGAGTTTTTTTTTAATTCAGCAAACTTTTCTACATAAAAACACATCTTCACACCTTTTGGCATCAACCTATTGATTAAACCTAGTGCGGGCTCTAGGACTATGGTGATAACGGAGGATTCACATGCATGATTTTGAGTCAGCGAGACATATAACATAAACATAAAGCTCCAGTGAGCTATTGAACCTTCATGAAACCCTTTTACATTTGAGCCGTGACATGAGATTTCCAACAATGTGGTATGTGCGACCAGCAAAGGCTCAGACAAGCCTTCGCATACGCGCAGTCTGATCAGTGCCTTTGCTAGTCGCATGGATATTCTACAAGTGTTAAGCTACTGGCTGAACAGAATTCGGAGTTTCTAAGCTTAAGAGGAGATTGCACAGGCTCGTCTGAGTCTACACATGTCCAAATGCCACATTATTGGAAATCACATGTCACGGCTTATTTACGGAAAAAGAAATGACTTTCCTCTGCATTTTAAGGCATTACAACCAGCTAACAGTGTTTGCTGATTCTGGTATGAACATTGAGGGTGAATAATCTTTTGAGTACGAATTTCAATACTTGTTTCTATTGAATACCACTGTAAAATACGCCATATTTTGACATATCAAAGCACTAGCATAGGCGTGCCATGGAGCTCAGCCTGGCAATCAACTAGAACGCGTGGTCCCAAACTTTCGGGTTTGTCAAAACAGTCATCTTAAGTTTTTATACAGTTTGTGTATCAAACACTGACAACTCAATATTAAACATTGAAATACCGTGCATAGCACAACGATCGGTGAAATCATTCTGTGTTTTAAAGTTTTTAGGAGTTTACCGAGGTCATTCACTTGCACATAAAAAATGAAATAGCTATAGACGGCGGCTGAACCCCATATTAATATGCGAATTCGAACATAAAACCACAGTCCGTGCACAACCAATCGGTTTTATTCAATTCCACGTAAAAAGGCAGATTTCAAGCCTCTGCATATTTTTTCCGGACACTAATTGGATTTTTCTTCTGCTGTGAGTGACAAGATCTGTCGGTCACCTTCCAAAAAAGTGAAAAGACAACCTACCTTGAGACTTGATAATCTCGTTTTCTCTGCATTCTCTGTTCTTTGAAGGACAGTCAAAACTTTCAAGCTGAGGTCCGACCGATGTCATACATTACCTTCCAGCCTCCCCGCCCCATCCCCCTCTCCAAACCCCCTCTGTCACCGCTCTCCACCCCTTTTCGCCCGCTCCCAACCCCATCTACCCCGCCCCCTCTACCACCGCTCCCCCTTATTCCTATACCCCGCCCCCCTGTCCACCTCTTACTAGGGTTGCTGTTCACTAGGCTATCTTGACGTTCCCCGAGAGATATATATTACATTACACAAGGTCATACAGTCGAATCTTGTTTATTCAAAGTCCACGGAACAAGAGGTTTTTGTTCGAATCATAGGGGGGTAGACATTAAAATAGATACCCCCATAAAAAGGGAAAACAAAGAAGACAACTATCAGTTTTTTCTATCAAACATGTGTGTTAAGTCTCAAGGAGACGCTTCCTTTGTGCACCCAAAACATATAGTTTTTTTTTTCAAATTTTATTCTTGCTGTGAAGTTAAGATTTTCCTACTATCAATCATTTTACTCCGTTTCTTCAATCATTGCTAGTTTATTAATTACGTTTTATGTACAATTTGAAATAGGACCTTTTTTGACATCAATGTCCACTCCTGCCTGGCCCCGAGGTTATACAACGTTTTCCATTGCGAAATAAAAAGGACATGTCACTGTGCTCATTTTTTCACACTCTCATATGGAAGTTTTCAGCATTTGGCCAATTTTCTGGACATAACCCAAGTCTTTAATGTTAAGCTAAAATAGTTGTAATCGTCATCCAGCTTCTATTTTTTTGATTGTAATTACTGCTCATGGTCGCAAGCTCTTAAGAAAACGTGAAATCGCCTATTTACTTATTGTGTGGAGTGGAGAGAAGGCCGCAAGTTTTAATGTTAAAACTTGATCTAGGCACTTAAAAATTCTGAACAATAATAAGTTTGGAAATTTATTCATCTTTAAGCTCCCAAAGTTTGATGGAAATCCAGTAAAAACTGAGATACATTTTTCTTTCGTTTTATGAGAGTATGACAAAAATAAAATAAAAAAGATCACGGGTCGAATATCAAGTTACTATTCATAGTAACATTTACCTAGAGGCGAGTTCAACAATGCGAACATTCGCGGGCGCTCGTTGTTCTGGTATAGTGCGACCAGGTAACGGACGCCATTCACTGTCAATTTAGACTGGTCTACCGTAAATTGGGTAAAACAGCAGAGGTATGCTTTAATCGTGCAAAACAACTGAACCGCAGACGACAAAAACGGTTAGTAAGCCTGGTAAACGTTCGCAAGCAAATCTAAACAGAAAACTAATTCTTACTTGTTTACAGACGCATTGGTATATACTATTGCTCACTGGTCAGTGCCTCCTAGTACGTATGTGGATTTTAGTCAAGATCGGCAAGGCAAACTGGTCTACGTTAGATCGGTTGTTGCAGCTACATGTATAAAGCTATAGAGTCAGGTTGCACAGTGTAATGAAGATCTGGTTGCATGTCTCGAGTAACCATCTAAAACGCAAAGCTGCATACACTGGTGGGGAGGTTGAAATGTTTTATACATGATAGACGGATATAAACGGCGTATATGTAATATAGGTTTTTAAACAAGGCTATCGGTATCATAAACTTCGCAAAACATTTTCAAAATTTTATAGACGATACTATGATTTGATTTCTAAATTCCAAGTTGGACTTAAATCTCTCTTGCGCCAAGGACTTTCGGAACCTGATTTCTATGGTGACTTGGTGTATTAGTTGAAGAAGATTGTTGGCTCTAATAATTTTTCAGCGCAGTTCATTAAAATAATTTCCCATAATAAAAAGATTGGCTATAACATTAATGTATTGCAACAGACTGCAAGCTTGGTAGTCAACCCAATCACGGTTGGCAACTTTGCTTTCCTCTTTAATTGCACGCCGGTGGGTCGGACTTCAGACTCTATGGTGGTTCCGACTTAAAGACTTATCTATTGATGAGATGGTAGGGGCCTGATGCTTTGGCTGTTTGTTCGGCCCACCGGGGTTTACCTGTTGGATTTCTTTTGCTCCGGTATTCAGTTTAATTTACTGTTGAGTCCTTATCCTTGCTTTATCTCCTTGTTATATCTTGATTTATATGTTTTAGGAGATGATGCATTGATAAGCTAGGGGTCTTTCATGCAAACCAAATATCTATGTGTCTTGATCCACATCTGAATTAAGGGTGAGGTTGGCGCCGTTAAACCGGTTTAAGCCCTCCAGTAAAATATTTTACTGACCGTTCCAAGGCGGTACTTCTTTTGTGGATCTTTTATGTTTTTGTTCTGTCTTGTGTTTGCTATGTTTTGTGCGCGTCTGTTTATATGTGCTTTGTGGTCACCTGCTGGGAAAGGGCTGACCTCTTGGCTCTCGTTTGTGGTGTCTTCTGTGAGTTTGTCACTTTCCCATTGGTATCCTGGGTCAGGTGTGGTTCTTGATTGTATCGATTCCTGATCTTTGCACCATTACTTACTTTTAGTTATTACATATTATTGAACTAGTCCAAGAAACAGGCTGACATGAATGACGCCTTCAAAAACAGTAGTTATTAATCGGCTTTTGGGCCACTGTCACGCCACGCCCACAACTGGTTCCTATCTCCGTTAGCTTTACATGAGACAGGGACATCGCATACCACATGGCGATACAGTGCCCGAATAGCTGCATAATATCTGTAGAGCCAACCAGTGGTATGGTGCTCGACTTGAGATGAAGGGGTCGTTGGGTTGAGTTTCTCTGGAGGCACCATGTTGTGTCCTTGTGCAAGACATGTTAGCTCTATTTAGTACTGGTTCAACCCAGGAAACATTTCGACATGACTGAACCTTCTTGACTGGGATGTAAAGTATCAACTCGAATCATCGAGGTCCACAGTTGCTCAGTGCCAGTGTGTGATATCTGTGATGAAAGGATTGCTACTTTCAGAACGTTCACTGGAAGCACTTTTTAATGTCCTTAACACGACACTGTATTCTCTGTTAAGTACTGGTTCAACCTAGATGGACTGGGAAACGTCGCATCATGACTGCAAAATTGTTGGCAGCGACGCAAAACATCAATGAAAACAAACAAAATCAACTCAAAATAACAAAAGAGACACTCATCTATAAACTTTGCTGCAGTTGTGTGCGTCTACTGATACACAGATTTATCTTTAGTATGCTACTTGGAAAATATTCGCGTTCTGTATGTTGTCGATGAAATAATTCTTCCAAATTCTGTCTGTTTGGCAAGAAAGTAATTTGGTGTTTAGCTCTGAATTCGAAAAAAGCATTACAAAAACAACAACAACATAAAAAAGCCCCCTTCCCTACACATACACAACACCAATTAAATTTCAGCATGATAAGGTTTCAATATCTGGGCCACAGGGAAAGGGCACACAGATCTTTTATAAAACAATAAAATCTTATGTGATTGTAGATTTCATTGTCGAAGATTGATTGTTTTGCTTGTATAGTTTAATATACACGTGCCTGTTTAAGATACATGTACGTACATATTTCAAGCAACGTATCTGGACTGACCAGATTCATCTGCAATAATTTAAAAGCTTATTTTTCACGATATAGCAACTATAGGACTAAAGGTATATTATTTTGGTGTAGAGAGTTTCACAGATGGATGAATACGCAAACCATGCAACCTGACTAACCGATTATCAAACGTAGTTGTCCAGGGGTTGAACTTAGCTAAGAACCGCCCAACGTCTCTTATCTGCACGGACTATACCTACTTTTATTCGAAATGTGTATTAAGCCTGACTCCAGTACAACGAGCGCTCGCGAGCTCTTGCTCTCTGAATTTACCTGTTCTTTAGGACCTGCCTGGCAATGTTAATTAATTGACTTAATTGATATACCCACTTGTCAATAACAATTTCGTTTGTTTTTCTATGAGAAGCGATAAACTCTTCAACCCACAACAAAAGTCGTTTGCTTTTGTCGTATGGTGAAAAGTTTAGAGTAACTTTTTGGCAAGCATTGTGGACCCAAATTAGACTGAGCTCCTGTTGGAGAGGTCTGATTTGGGTCCACACTGTTCGCTTTTATACCTAAATCAGTCAGTAATCTTGGACCATTGTTAGTAGCAAACGACTTCGGCAGACGATTTTTAAAGGTTTTTTTTGTTGGAGCTTTAAGGTTAATACAAAGAAAAAATGTTGTATTGAAACAGTAGCGCTTTGAAAACAGGTGCCCAGCAAAAGGTAAAAGTTGGCATGTGCGCCAATAGAGGACTCAGATCAACCTGCGTATCCACGCAGCCTAATCAGTGTCTTCTATGGTTGCTCTATGGGTAGCCACGATTAGATCGTTTCTGCAGGCGGAAATTCTAAACAGACTGTACGGATACGTATACTGATCATGCGCGGATCCAGAAAGTTTTTTTCAGAGGGGTTCCACCTTTTTTTAGTTAATGAGTGGATCCAATTACGACTAGAATCGGGCCATTATCGGCCCGCCAGCGAAACGCCATTTCAATGGAGTTTCGCTGGCGGGCCGATGATGGCCCAACATTGAATGCCGGCTTTGTAGCTTTAAGATTTTTCAGTTGATTCGGACCAATATAGCTAAGAAACACTATATATAAATATTGTGATTTTTCAGGGGGGGGGGGGGGTCCTGAACCCCCGTCTCCCCTCTGGATCCGCACATGCTGATTTGATTCATCGCTGAACGCACATGTCGGCTTCAACCATATGCTAGATACCGGCCCAATAAAGCTTTGTAAAGCTTTAAGCTTCTTATCGGCCCTCCTTAAGATTCACAAAGCCATGAAGCTTACGTACACTTGTCCGTAAAGTTCACGAGTACACATGTACATTGACTTAGTATGGATCTTTCAACGGATGCTCCGGCTGCATGTATGGGTGAAACTGTACTTGAACACAGAAAGATTTCCGTTTTTTCCACTAATGCTTTGGCAACACAATCTCAAACAGACAACGGAACTTCTTTGTGTCGCGTTAGAAGAAAACCTGGGTTATGAATTGGCCAACTCCACAAGCTCTGACTTAGCGGTTTGAGCATGGGGTGAGGGGCGGAGTTCTTAGTTTGCGGTTAATCTGAATGTGTATGTCCATACAATGCTGCGAGTGAGTGTGCTGGCTGTGTCTGTACATAATCAATGTAATTCTGTGACGCCCTCTTCAGACAGGCGCATGTCGTGTTCTTAACGATCGAAACATTAAGTAGCATTAGAATAAAACAATTCGAACTATTGATTCAATTTATAAAAGGTAATGTATTAAATCTTCAGATACCGATGTGTCATTCAGTTCATTTTACTATATGGTTATGTGTCACGGGTTTTAAGCGATTAGTTAAATATGTTCTTAAAAGGGTATCCTTTGGAAGCAAAGACTGCACCAAAGAACTGAAACTAGAGTGTGCATATTTCCTGTGCCAGACTAGCTAGTTTCTGCCATTTAGGCTTCATCAGTGACCCTCTAATAGTTTCAAAGTTCCACAATGAAACCCATGATCCCAAAGGACAAGAAAATAAAATCTACACTATAGTGAAGGACAGGGAGACGTTCTACCGCCGCCACACAGTCCCAGTCATGATCCAGAGGTTGAGGGGGCAGGGGCCGGATCCTCTGAAAAATCACAAAGCTATAGGGTTTCTTAGCAATACTGGTCCAGATCCTCTGAACAAACACAAAGCTACCAAGCCAGCATTCAATGTTGGGCCATCATCGGCCCGCCAGCTGACAGGCTGATGATGGCCCGCTTTTAGTGGTATTTGGACCCTTTATCCCTCATCAACTTAAAAAAAAGAAACGTTGTCAGAGTTGGAACCCCTCTAACAAAACTTTCTGGATCCGCACACGTTTGTGTATGCGCTGGATGTCGTAGAGGCCATAGCAGTTCTTTTTTTTTTTTGGGGGGGGGGGGGGCATGCTTAGGAAGTATGATAGAAGCATGATTTATGCTTAGCGAAATGATTGTACCACAGCACTTTTATTATCAAACATAGTTTGCATGCGCGGATCCAGAGGGGTGGACAGGGGGTCCAGACCCCCCCCTGAAAATCACCAAAATATAGGGTTTCTTAGCAATACAGGTCAGGATCCCCTGAAAAATCACAAAGCTGCCAAGCCAGGATCAATGTTTGGCCATCAACGGCACGCCAGTGAAACGCCATTTAAATGGCGTTTGTTGGCGGGCCGATGATGGCGCGCTTATAGTGGTATTAGGTTTCTCTCTCACCCTCATGAACTAAAAAAACGTTGTCTAAATTGGTAAAAAAGTTGGATCCCTTCTGACAAAACTTTCTGGAAACGCACATGGTTTGTAATATTAGCTTCAAAACTTAAATCGTGCTCCTTTTTCTTCATCCATATCAACTAACGTGAACTACGATCTCGTAATATGCAAGGCCTACACTAATGTAAGTGGTATGAAATAATTATGCTATAGTCGTCCACGTGTACGGGAGATAATCCACTCGCTTAATAAAGTTCGTGGATTATCTCTACGTACAGGCGGACAAACCATGCTATAACTATAACTTACATTTCCATTCTTTTTCAGATGTACTTTATTGTGAGTTCACTATTGGTAGCCGTGTCATTGTTTGCTCTTATCGCTGGGACACACCCAGAGTTTCAACGAGCTCTGTATATCGAGGAGTGGCAGGAATACTTTGGAGACGACTGGCACAAATATAAACACCATTTTCTGTCAGAATCTGTGCCAGAACCTAGCCCAGAACCAGAAGCAGAAGTCAGCCCAGAGCCAACTCCATGGTCATCTGCAGAGCCGGAAGCGGAAACAGCGGCTGAACCGGATGTAGGGTCTACTTCCGAACCATTTGCTGTTCCAGAAAATGCGTATGCGCGCTATTCTTATTTAGATTATATAGAATACGCATGTGTAGGTTTCTTTACTGTAGACTTGACTATAAGAATCGTGTTCTGTCCGTACAAAATCACACTTCTATATTCGTTTCTGAACTGGGTAGATGTATTTGCGCTTGCAGTGACATACGCTACCTACATCGTCGAAGGTGTGCATCCCAGAGAAAAATACGAAGCTTCAGTTTTGGATATTCTTCACTGTCTCCAGATCGTCAGAGTGTTCCGATTGGTCAGAGTGATTAAACATTTTATTGGGTTTCGTGTTCTGTATTACGCTTTCAAGGCAAGCTTTTCGGATATGATGTTAGCAATGTGGTTTCTTTCTATAGCTTTGCTGTTTTTCTCCGCATTTGCGTACTTTTCTGGGGATGATACATTTTACAGCATCCCGGATGCTTTCTGGTGGGCCATCGTTACTATGACAACGGTAGGCTATGGAGACATGGTTCCTAAGATTGGTCTGTCGAAACTAATAGGAGCTTTGTGTGCATTGTCAGGCGTGTTTCTTCTCGCTCTCGTTATCCCCATTTTTGTCAATAACTTTATGTTGTTTTACTCTTACTCCAAAGTCTGGGGTAAGAAGCAAGAAAAGAGACTTAAACGACAAACGAGCAAGATCAGCACAACAACGAGTAAAGATAATCTGAGCGTCTTAAACTTGGTGCATTAATCTAAAATCGAAAAACTGGTGTCTAACTTTAAGTTCATTATTACAGCAATTATGCTTAAGCTTGATAACAATCATTCTACTGGAGGTGACCAATTTCCTCAATGCCATGTGTTTCCTTCTGACACCATAATTGGGCCTCGCCGCGACAAAACCTGTCTTCGGGGTTTCCAACAAAGCTAGCTTCAAACCAGTCTCCTCAGCTACAGAGACTAGCTAGAATAGTGAAATTTCGCTTGTAGCAAGTCCAGGTATGATACTTTCCATTAAGCGAATAATAAAGGCGCTGATCAGACTGCGCGGATGCGCAGGCTGGTCTGCGCCCGTGTTGTTCGCAAACCCCCGAAGATAGGTTTTCTCGCGTCGTGGCCCAATATTATACTAATTAGCAACGGTTGAACACCAGTCTTGCATATTAATGTAAGTTCTTACATTCATGGGCGGATCCAGAACATTTTGTCAGGGGCGGGTTCTAACAGGGAATTTTCGGTCATCAATGTATTTCACAGAGGGCCGTAAATGTACGAATCTCCCTCGAGAAGCAATTGAACCACCATGGTCCAATTGCCTCTTGAGGGGGGTCAGTACCAGTATTTATAAGGAAACATAATAATCCACTTGTGATTTTCAAGAGGGTGTTCAGGGCCCGCTGCTCCCTCCTCTGGATCCGCCCAATGACATTGCATATTCTCTCCTAACAAAAATAGCCTAAATACAAATAAATAGATAAAACTACAATGATTTCTCAGTAACTCTATGTACTTAACAGCACCATTCTATTAACTATAAATAGTCAGTAGTTATAAATTATTCAAAGCAGTTGATACAGTATATTAACAAAACCTTGATGATATTGGTTATAATCATTATTAACATTTTAGTCAGAAGAAATCAACACGATTTGGAGTAAAAGAGCCATGAATTCCGAACAAACTTAGAAACAAACTTTGCATAAAAGTTCAGGCTTCAAGGTTGTAAAACATATTTCATGTTCAACAACACTGAGCACTAAATTTATGCTACTCATAAATGTTTTTTAAAGTGCTAATGATTGTTAGCATTTTAACATTTAGGAGCAGCATAAATAAACATCTGATAATTTCAAAGCAAAAACAACCTTTATTTTTCAGCGTTTTAGTTATTGGTTTAAACAGTATTTGTTTTAAAATTTAACATACACTTCAATAGCATAGTATATGAGCCGCTACATGATATTTCCAACAATGTGGTATGTGCGACTAGCAAAGCCTCAGATCAGCCTGCGCATATGCGCAGTCTGATCAGAGCCTTTGATAGTCGTTTGAATGTTCTATGAGTGTTTAGCTAATGACTAAGCGCCATTTGGAGTATTTAAGCTTAAAAGGAGGCTGCGCATGCTCGGTTGAGTCTACGCCTGTCAAAATACCACATTGTTGGAAATCGCATGTCACGGCTCATATAAAGTATCAGGATTGGAGAACAAGCTAACTAGCTTATTAGTATTCTCTCATGTTTAAGTTATTATGAGCGGTTGAAATTTAATTGCTCAATTAAGTTGAGCATGAAACATATTTAATAACCAAACTAGGTTTATGTGAGGGCGTGCATTCTGGTCAACTTCATGTCCTGAGACAGTTGACATCCTTATACCCCACTTGTATACACTGGTCCAGTCCGGGGATAAAAGGGTAGTAGCGGATAAAGGCGTAACACATCTCAGCCTGAATAATAAAACACATTTTGATGTAAAAGCGCAAATAGACTTTGAGGTTATAATATTTGTTCATGCTCAACTCAACTGAGCATAAAATATACTGCTCATAAATGTTAAAATGTCAACAAATGTTGGAATTTTTGACTTTTATTCGCAGGATAAATACATTATCTGAGCGTTTAAGAGAAGGAAATATCTGTATATGCCAGCATTATAGTTTTATGAGTTGAAAAAAGAAAATAGGTCTTGGCGAAGATGCTTACTTTGTTCATGCTCAAATCAACTGAGCATGGCATTTATTCTGCTCATAAATGGTAAAAATATAAATTGTTGACATTTTAACATTTATTAGCAGGATAAATAAAACATTTACATTTTAAAAGAAAGAAGTATCTCAATATTTTAAGCATTTTAGTTTTATGAGCGTTGAAAATTCATGCTCAGTTCAGTTGAGCATGAAAAAAGTTTAATAACATGAGTTAGCATATATGCCTTGGCGAAGTTGGCAATTTTAAATTCATCTCTGGGCGTAGATTGGTTAGACTTTCAATTGGTGACCTTGACTACATTTTAACGGTCATATCAGCATATCGAATATCTCAATTTCTTTTAACAAAAAGCTTTTATCTTTCAAACCGAATGATGTATTCTGGCCAAGGGTGCATTATATTTTTCGGATACAATATAGAGTTGATTTGAATTAGGTGACCATGGCTTAATTTTCCAAGTCACCATTCTTTTAAGACGCACTTTCCATGTTCTTTCTCCTTAAAGATAGGCGGATTTTAATTTAACATGTATACAATCAACAATGGTAAATGTAATGGACATAATTTAGGTACATTATACACCTGGCTATTTAAACCAGTGTGGATTCAAGGGCAAAAACTCTACCGATTTTGTTATATTGAGATATAGTGTATAGCTTCCCATACCCAATTAACCTGCTGTTGAAAATGGAATATATCAGGCGGAGTACCAGATTGCAATATTATGAGTATATCAACTGGAAATTCATACACAAGCTTGAGCAACGCGAGACTGCTATAAAATTGGTATTCAATCAGTCAGCTTATAGGATTTTCCACTCCTCTGTTGGCTTTTCGGTTTTTCAGCCATAACGAGTTAAGTTCACCAATTGCAGCCAATTTTTGTCTCACAATTTTTTGGCTTAGATTTTCATCTTTATGTTATTTTTTACTAATTGGTATAAATCAATTAGATAATGATGTCTAAAAAAGTGCTCACCCAAAGATTTCAATTCGTTCAGCCTCACAAAGAGCACCACTGAATTTGAATGTGAACTACGCTACTGTGATGAAGTATACTTGTACATACCAAATTTCTTACAAGACAAATATTTAAGAGCTTTTATAGCATGCACTTCTACTTGGATCTCTTGTTGATCAAATAAGCCTATTATGTAGAATTTATATCATGTCTTTGCTTCTCAGCATGGTATAAGCAGGTTTGTTATGAATTGACAGTGGAATTCAACTGTAATTCTATGAGTACAATTATTGTTTTAATTGTATCCATCAAGTTTGAAGAGTTGATCAGAAAAAAAAATATTGGTTTTGAAACAGTAGATGATGAATATTAAAATACATTCTTCTTTGTTATTGGAAATAATAAAATGTATGAAGAACATTGTGCCAATAGGTCGGTAATGTATTTCACACACCTTACACTCTGGTCTTATTTCCTGCGTAGAAAAATATATTTTTCTGCAAAATATCAGGTTCTAGTGTGTTGCTTAACTAATATTACATCATCCTTTGCACATTGGAAGTAAGCTGTTGCATCTAGTTTCATTAATCTTGTAGAAATAACCCTTTAAAATATGATTATAGAATAATAATTTTAAATATTCCATATATTTGAGAACTTGCTGTGGCTCACTACAAACTATGACAATGTAGAATAAATACTGACTTCAATAAATGCTTTTTCATGTACATATATCGCAAAAAGGCAAAGTATGTGCCATTCACATAGATACGCCCTTTCAGAAAAATGGCAAAATGTTCATGGTAGCGTAATTCACAAACCTAATTTGCTCACTTCAATTGGAGATAAGAAGATATAAATTCAAGTTAACTTTTTTATCGACCATTTAAACTATATAATTTGTCAACATAGTAAGTCATGAGAACATTTGAGGTCACTGTGATCAACTGAAATGGACCAGGATGCAAAAGCGAGAGTGCCAATTTCAAAGTATACACATAAACTCACCAATAAATTTCCAGTGGTAGCAGCAACGAGATAAAAATGGGTTGAAAAAGAGAAAAAAACAATTGAACTATAAGTCAGAAGAAACGTATAATCACCGTCAATTTGTTGCCTTTGACCCTTTGATTGAACAAATCTGGGTTTTTGTTGAATGTGATTTACGTTACCTACTTGCGAATTACGTTACCTTTATTTAATCCAGGTCATTTCAAAAACCATACGAACAATCCCTTAGAGATTAACACTTTTCAATTTTGTTTTTCAAACAGATTACTTTGCATATGGTGTATTAATGTAATGAGTATCTTTGTAAGTTACATGAATAGGGAAGTTGATGTACCCATAGCATATAGGTAAATCCTTGATAAAATAAAATGACAACTGCAATATGATTTAAATTGATCTTTATTAACTGGGACAGATTGGCTTTGATTAAAAACAAACATTTTTTTAGCTAGTGAATGCATTTAGAGAGGAATTTGGATTTTAGTAAAATTGTAGTAACGTAATTCACAGTAACGTAATTCACAAATTTATGTTTCCACTTATTTTTTTTTATGCAAACAACTTCTTGTAAAGTTCTTGTATGGTTTGTTATATAGTTAGGTTATAGTTCTTACATTGGCTTCAAGTGCAATTTTTGTACCTCTTTTACAAATAATACACCTAGGGTAACGTAATTCACAAAACTGCTGATTTTTTAGACAACCTCAGATATCGTTTCATCTGCGAAAAATAAACAAATGTTTCCCCAAATTCGTTTCTTTTGTCCATGCACATATAAATCCTCTTAGTTAAAACATATTTTATTTCAACTTGGTAAGATAGACATACAAATATATACAAGCGACATAATGTAAAAGGATTAGAACGAAAGCTGGAAGCTTATGTTTTTCTTCTCCTAGCAATAATCAGATGTAAATATAATGGCGTTGTTTTTAAATAAATCCTCTTGACATAGAGATGTTTGATGTGAGCTTATGATGTACAGTGTGTAATTTGTGAGATGGTTAAATTGGTAACGTAATTCACATTAGATTATTGGACATTAACCATCAATACAACAAAAAATTGTTTTTCACTTTTCAATCAAACGAGGGACATTAAATGAAAGGTATATATGTGTGTCAATAAAATAAAGTTGAAAACTGCTTATTTAAATAACCATTTGAGCATAATACATTCTTAAAATCACATACTATGACGATGGGACAGCATTTTTTGGCCACTTTGGGGGCACTTGCTGTCGATAATCGTCGTAAGGAATGACTATTAACCATTTCCATTGCTTTTCTTTTACTTGATTGTCAAGACATAAACCTAAACTAAACTTATAAACCTTAAAACGTTAGAAAATACACTGTTTACACGCTTAAATGGGGATGGGACACAAAAATGACCGAATTGGTGAACTTAACTCGTTTTGGCTGTTTTGTGTGTCATAAAAACCTCACTTTCGTGTAGCAGTAAGAATAGCACCGTGGACTCAAGAGATGTAGTCTCAACGTTATTCTGCAACTCGTCAGAGTGAAAGTCTTTAAAGAATCGTTTGATTTTTGCAACATATCAAAGTTATGAAGAAAGCAAAGAGCAGAGATGGATACAATCAAGTACCACAGCTGACCCGGGACACCATATGGTAAAGTGACAAAAACACAAGGAAACGTCACACACAAGAGAGCCAAGGGGTCAGCCCTTTCCCAGCAGGTGACCCCGAGGCGCAAAGAACAGACAATACAGTATGGCAAAGACAAACACGAAACACAAATAACAAAAAGGATTCACAATGAAGCACCGCATTGGAACTGTCAGTAAGAAAATTACTGGAAAGCTTAAACATGTTTGACGGTACCAACCCCACCCTTATTTCTAATGTGGATCAAGACACACAGATTTTTTTTCGCATGAAAGATCCTAACTTATCAATGTATCTTCTCCTAGTACATACAAATCGACATATAAAAAGGAGATAAAACAAAGATAAGGACTCAGCAGTACACACAACTGCATACTGGAGCGAAAGAAATCCAACAGTTAAACCCCAGTGGGCCTAGGCACAGACACAGCATCAGGCCCAAACCCTCTCATCTATAGAAAAGTCTTTAAATCGGATATGAGGTCAGAACCGCTTGGGTTTTATAATGAGAACTATTTTCATATTTTAATAAACTGCGCTGAAAAAAGTTAGTGCCTACAATCCCCATAAAACTCTGGTTCCAAAAGTCCATGGTGCAAATGCAATTAAAGTTTGACACGTATTTTAGATATCATATCATATTATAGGCGATAGAATTTAGAAAAAAAATTATGATACTGGTAGCCGTTTTATGAAGTTTCTGAGTTAACAGTTTATTGTGAGTGTTGAAGCCAACAACATGGCTAGATGCTCTAGCAAATGGGATGAGTTGAGGAACCAAACCCACTCCTCAGGTGTTATGTTAAATTTGACTTGAACCCACTCCGTATGTGCTATGTTAATTTTGAACTGAACCCACTCCTTGGATGTGGTGTTCACTTTGAACTGAACCCACTCCTTGGGTGTGATGTTAACTTTGACTTGAACACACTCCCCAGGTGTCATGTTAATTTTGAACTGAACCCACTCCGTAAGTGCTATGTTAATTTTGAACCGAACCCACTCCTCGGGTGTGATGTTAGCTATGAACTGAACCCATTCCTCGGGTGTTATGTTAACTTTGAACTGAACCCACTCCTCAGGTCTCATGTTAACTTTGAACTGAACACACTCCTCAGGTCTCATGTTAACTTTGAACTGAACACACTCCTCAGGTCTCATGTTAACTTTGACTTGAACCCACTCCTTAGGTGTCATGTTAACTTTGAACTGAACCCACTCCTTTGGTGTGATGTTAACTTTGAACTGAACCCACTCCTCAGGTTTCATGTTAACTTTGAACTGAACCCACTCCTCAGGTTTCATGTTAACTTTGAACTGAACCCACTCCTCAGGTTTCATGTTAACTTTGAACTGAACCCACTCCTCAGGTGTCATGTTAACATTGAACTGAACCCACTCTTTGGGTGTCATGTTAACTTTGAACTGAACCCACCCCTCATGTGCCATGTTAACTTTGAACTGAACCCACTCCTCGGGTTTCATGTTAACTTTGAACTGAAACCACTCATTGGGCGTCATGTTAACTTTGAACTGTACCCACCCCTCGGGTGTCATGTTAACTTTGAACTGAACTCACTCCTCAGGTGTGATGTTAACTTTGCACTGAACCCACTCCTCGGGTGTGATGTTAACTTTGAACTGAATTCACTCCTCGGGTGTCATGTTAACTTTGAAATGACCCACTCCTCAGATGTGATGTTAACTTTGAACTGAACCCACTCCTTTGGTGTGATGTTAACTTTGAACTGAACCCACCCCTCAGGTGTCATGTTAACTTTGAACTGAACCCACTCCTCGGGTTTCATGTTAACTTTGAACTGAACCCACTCTTCGGGTGTCATGTTAACTTTGAATTGAACCTACTCCTCGGGTGTCATGTTAAATTTGAACTGAACCCACTCCTCAGGTGTCATGTTAACTTTGACTTGAATCCACTCCTTGGGTGCCATGTTAACTTTGAACTGAACACACTCCTCAGGTCCCATGTTAACTTTGAACTGAACACACTCCTCAGGTATAATGTTAACTTTGACTTGAACCCACTCCTCAGGTGTTATGTTAACTTTGAACTGAACCCACTCCTTTGATCTGATGTTAACTTTGAACTGAACCCACCCCTTTAGGTGCCATGTTAACTTTGAACTGAACCCACTCCTCAGGTTTCATGTTAACTTTGAACTGAACCCACTCCTCAGGTTTCATGTTAACTTTGAACTGAACCCACTCCTCAGGTGTCATGTTAACTTTGAACTGAACCCACTCTTTGGGTGTCATGTTAACTTTGAACTGAACCCACTCCTCAGGTGTCATGTTAACTTTGAACTGAATCCACTCCTCAGGTGTCATGTTAACTTTGAACTGAACCCACTCTTCGGGTGTCATGTTAACTTTGAACTGAACCCACTCCTCAGGTATCATGTTAACTTTGAACTGAACCCACTCTTCGGGTATCATGTTAACTTTGAACTGAACCCACTCTTCGGGTGTCATGTTAACTTTGAATTCAACCTACTCCTCGGGTGTCATGTTAACTTTGAACTGAACCCACTCCTCGGGTGTCATGTTAACTTTGAACTGAACCCACTCATTGGGTGTCATGTTAACTTTGAACTGAACCCACTCCCCAGGTGTCATGTTAACTTTAAACTGAACCCACTCCCCAGGTGTCATGTTAACTTTAAACTGAACCCACTCCTTGGATGTCACGTTAACTTTGAACTGAACCAATTTCTAAAGTGTCACGTTGACTTTGAACTGAGGTCGTGGTGTAAACTAATCATAAACCTTCAAATGAATAAATCATTTTCTTAATCATATCATTTGCTGGAAAAATTCAATAAGTATAGCTTACTGAGGCGCCCTGTCCAAACGATACTGTATGGTTTCTGAGCCTGTGTCCATCCTTTGAGTTATATACACAGGAGAGTCGAATCTCATCACCTAAAGTATATAGAGGATCTTAAGTGAGTGCTCATGTTTTATTGAATTTATTTAACGAGTTGGAAAAAGTGATTTTGCAACGAGTTTAATAAATTCAATAATACAAGAGCACGATGTATAGAGGATATTATTTTTTTTGAGGTGAATACCAAATATATTTCATCGAGTGTGTTGAAAACATCAGAATTTTCATGAGTGGGCAGCACGAATGAAAATTTCAATGTTTTCAACTCACGAGATGAAACATATTTGGTATTTTCTAAAAAAAGTATTTTTTATGCTTTTTAGAAGATTAACAGTTAATCAATTTATTAACCATGCTTCAAGCCGAATTACAATAATGTTAAAGACAAAGGAGTATTTGTGACAGAATACCTGGATCAATCTACATGATCTATAGTCATCAGGACTTACAGATAAAAAGAAATATATTCAGCGTCAAAGTGCGAGACAAGTGACGTCATAAGCGACGTCATAATTTGTTGATGACGTTGCGTAGCATAGTTTTCATGCATTGCCTCACTCACTGAAGAGGGAGGTGTTGAAAATTCAAAATCGAAAAAATTCAGCAAATCTGAATTATTTTGGTACCAAAATGTTCCTCATGTTCTAACTAAGAAGATGACTACCCACACTTGATGTTTTTGTTCACAAATAAGAAAGTTATAGGCGTTTGAACTTTCAAAGTGAGCTGCATTAAGTGAATGGAAAAGTCAGAGGTGATCAAAAAAACGCTACAGTGAAAATATAGGCTGATATCAATCACAAGTGATACACTAGTGATTGATATCATATCATTTTACTAATGATTGATATCACTTTTATTTGTTTTTGATATGCATTGATTTCACTGCTAAGTATAAAATAAAAACAATTTCACTAACTTGGTATTTTGTGACAGAATCGTAAACTGTTTAATGCACGAAGAGCTACAGCGTCATATGCATCATTTGAAAGAACTCTGGTTGCCATGTCAACAGAAAGCCCCATTAACTTATAGTGGGGAAACTTTTAAGAAAATCTGCACTGAACCATGATGCATTATGTTATTTCTTTAGTTTGTAGCAACGTCTAGTGGTCCCATAGTTTACAAGGTTGAAAGAGAATGATGAGTTTTGACATTAGACATCGGTCAGAATGCCAAACTTGCTTTTTGACCATACCAAAATAAAAAAACAGTAGCATTTTAATAGTTCGAATCACAAAAAAAACCACACACACAAACAAACAAGTGAACATGATCAGGAACGCAACATTACACACAAAAGACCATTCCATGGCACCGTGAGATGGAGTCACATAACACTAAGAGACACAAAACACCAGAAAGACAAATAAAGATCAGCAACCAACACTAGCTTCCCTATTAAAATGATTGCAAAACTAGAAGGACACAAAGTACTAAATAACCAAACAAGGACCAAACACAGAGCCCCACAAGGTCGGAGCAGCAATATACACTGAATCAACAACAATAGAACCACTTCCTTAGAATGGGCAGTAGCCTAAGTCACTGGGGGACTTAAATGCATTTTACTGGTAACAAACCTTTGCGCATGGAAGCTTCCTAACTATTGCAATGTATCCTCACAGAGAAACGATCTTATCAAATTATCGCACTATGATGAAACAAAGAAAAGTGCTCACGACCCACAGATAGTCCGAGCTTAAGAAAACCTTAAGTAAAACCAAGGTGGGCCCAGCCAAAGACAAGCATCAGGCACTAACCAAGTGATCAAAAGCTTTACATCAGGGCCGTCATTGATCCCGAGGCATGATCCCCCGTCGTGCAATTGATTATAAAAAATCGATGAACAGGCAAAAACGAAAACATAAATACAGCCCAGTTCTTAAATCAAAATAAAAACGAAAATTTAAATCAAACCAGCCTCGTAAATAGAATATCGAAAAGCTGAGAAAAAATCAAGCTTACTTCTTAAATTGAATATTGAAAACGAAAACTGAAATAAAAAAATACTTCTTAAATTAAATATTTCAAATCGAAAATGGAAAATAAAACTATATATTCGTCTCTCAAAGGTGTTTGAGTGACTTTACCTGGATCGACCTGATAAGGCACAGCAAGGGAATGCAGAATTGGCTGTTTGTAGTCGTATTGTTTGTCTTCTACTATTTTATCAATAAATTCTCTCCCCTTTCGGATGGCAAGACTGGCTGACCAACCTGCATTGAATAAAACATTAATGCTATGGACACAGGACATTTAAATGGAAAAGACAAAAGGTGAGCGTTTTTATAGTGGATCCTTTAGCAAAAATGACATAATGGAGGTAAATGGAACATGTCCTCGTCACAAATCCTGAAGACAGGTTTCTCACAACGTGGCTCAGATGCTTTACTTGAACGTAGGTAATTGGGTTTCAAAGAAATCAAACCAGGCATAAAGTTATATTAAAACGTTCACGGGCAACTGACATGACGCTACTTTTGCCCTGGTCTATGGCCACGAACATTGATATTGTCTGTTATACTGAGCAAGAAAATTGGCTCATTTTAGTGTATTTTGATATTCACATGAGCATGCCCAAGGGAGTTGAGCATGCAAAAAACGAAGGTGTTTGTTCAATTATTGTCCATTTAATGCAAAAGTGGGATGCAGTATAGTGTCTCATTATTATTCTGGGTTGTGTTTTGTATGTGTTTTTCTTTTGTAGATTCTCTGTTTGTTATTGGTGTCGGTGTTTTGTTTTGTTTTGTGTGTGTTTTTCTTCAGATATTTTGTAAGTTACTTTGGTTGAATAGATGAAACTTCTAGCCCCATAGTCATGTTGTTTAGGAACATTTGATTCTGGCTAAAAGCAGAATTCTGCTTAAGCCGGTGCAAGGGGGCTAGAGTTACCCTGAATTCTACAACCAAAATTAAAAGCACTTTTTTGTACCAAACAAAGAACTTCAAAACGGCATACTATTTTTCCTTTATTTGACCATATGCGGTTTTCAGCAGTTTATTCCATGAAACAAGTTGTTTTATCTCAAAAACATTTCATATGACATTTCATCCCACCACACCATTTAAAAACAAGATTTTGATGCTGGGGTCTAGTTAACTGTAGACTGACAATTTATCTGTACAGGTTAAAGGTCTAAAAATATATTTAGCCAATCAGGTGACAGTTAATGGTTTAAATGTTACCTTGATAGGTGAACTGGATATGCTATCTGTATGAGATTTAGAGACAGAATGACTTAAAGATACCTGTGTGGCCTTTTATACTCCAGCACTGTCTTTGAATGAGTTAACCAGAAGTGAGGTGTACAAGTCTAAAACTACATATGAGCCGCGACATGTGATTTCCAACAATGTGGCATTTTTACAAGTGTAGACTCAGACGAGCCTGTGCATCCTCTTATTTATTTTAGAAATTCCCAAACTTGTTCGGTCAGTAGCTTAACAGTAAAAGAATATTCAAGCCACCAGCAAATGCTCTGATCAGTGTGCGCGTAAGTGCAGGCTGGTCTGAGCCTTTGCTAGTCGCACATACCACATTGTTGGAAATCTCATGTCATGGCTCATATTCAAAGGCACTGACTACCAATAGGCCGATTTGTTCATATATACCTACCTAAATCGTGCATATGAAGGTAAACTGCCGAAATGTTTATGGAATATGGCAACATCCGGGATGTACAAGTTGAACTGCAACTTCCGGTCACAATAAAATCACGTGATTCAGCTGGAATTTCTATTTCGTTTTGACCGGTTTGAAAGTTCCCAATGTCGTAGGGCCTCAAGTTGTCTGTGTAGTGAATTCTCATCCCAGAGTTATCTGAAAGCACATTTTAACCTATTTAAGTCCAGTGGCATTGCCTTTCCTTACCAGTAGAGGTAGCACATTTTCAATTTTATGGGTACCAGGTGGTTCTTCTTTTCTCCAACTTTTAAAAGAATTTTTTAAGCCTGATCAGAGATCGCAATGCGGTTTCTGATCTGGGTCTACACTAGTTGCATATGTCCCATAAATAGAACGCAAGGCTTATACGACGAAATCAGAAGAATCCAGAACATTACAGAGAGAGAAGAATAGCCAAGGAGCTAAATTATTCTCTAAGCCTAAAATCGTATTCAAAATGACATATATGGCTTACAGACTTTTTCTTATTTTCTTTTCTTATTTTTGTCTCTTTTTACCAAAATAAAAGTGGGTCCTTGTAGGAGTTAGGCACCCTCACACACCTCTAACAATATATGTGTTTCACGATTTAGTCTGAAAAAAAGTTGGGTCAGTCAGATAAATACTTTATTTATTATTACAATTTTCTACTTGATTAATTAGTCAAAGAAAAATGAACTTTCGTGTTATATGTGAGGTATATATGGGGCATCACACGAGATTTTGGTGCTTAGTCATATAAACGCCTATGCTGATGCAGCCAGCAAACCTATATATCCACATTTTGGCATGGGCCTTTAATTATATCTATGCTTCATGTATGCGATCAGTGAAGGCTCAGGCACAGTCTTCGCTGCTCGCTGATGCGATAATTAAATCTAACGTACTGACCCAAATGCATCTTGAAATGGCTTAAAACAGAATAGTACGATCGCACATTGTGTTTCCCTATTTAGACCAACCTATGAGTTGATGAGGCACAGTTGCTGATCTGAGCCTTTATCATCTTCCATGCATTATGTACATGTACCTAATGACTACCGAAGGCTCTGTCGAGACTGCATGCATGCGTATGCTCATCTTAGTCTGCGTTGCCATTAGGAACTCCCCAGTCCATTCCGTGGAGACTGATTCCACGGCATTGTCTGAGGAGTTCTGAATGCCTT
The DNA here is from genome assembly GCA_964019695.1 of Loripinus fragilis. Taxonomy (NCBI): domain Eukaryota; kingdom Metazoa; phylum Mollusca; class Bivalvia; order Lucinida; family Lucinidae; genus Loripinus; species Loripinus fragilis. The sequence continues at coordinate 39,306,442 of OZ026529.1, forward strand.
GTCTGCTTGCTGATGCAATAAGTACCATAATATTCTTATGTTCTTACCATATACAAAGTGACGCTGTTGGAGGGCATTCCGCCAGCCCATCTGAGTGTTGGGAAAGAATACAATAAACATGCATTAACTGAACACGACCAACTACGTACTTGGGTTGAGAGGGTGGGAAATGTTTTGTCAGCAAATTGTTGCATATCGCAGTTATTAACTGCATCCCACACTTATATTAAGCTGAGGAACCTCCCGAGTACCCTAAGAGCAGTACTGCTTCATACCAGTTAAAAAATCTAAACTGAAGCTCAGACTCCACTTTTTTTATTATATACTCTTCACTTAGGATATTACCTTATACCACCCTTACCAACTTTAGCACGAAAATATCTCACGATGTGCAAGGTCTACATTGATGTAGGTGGTATAAAATAGTTATACTATGTTTGTCCACCTGTACGTAAGATAATCCACTCGCTAAAGCTCGTGGATTATCTCCACGTACAGGCGGACAACCCATGGTATAACTATTACATATCCCAAGTGACGCTATTGGAGGGTGTTCCGCCAGCGCATCTGAGTGTTGGGAAAGAATACAATAAAATTTCTACTTCAAGACACAAGTGCCAAATTAAATCGTCTCCTTCTCCAAATATCAATAAAAATTCAAATGCTTCCAGTTACCTGTAATGTTTTCCAGTAGAGTTGGGTTGTTCCAGTGTATTTGCAAAAGTAGATAACTGAAGGATCCTTTCCCAAACCGGACACCAGCAGCTGGAGGCATGGATATCTCCCCTGTCATTCCTACATCCCACTTCACCAGCCACGTCCGACATCGATTGTCAATGTGGCCACACGGGTGGGGTAACTATGGGGAATACTTTTAATTTTAGAGGTTTCTACAAGGACCATTAATGAGCCGCGACATGTGATTTCCAAGTCAGTAGCTTAATTCTCATATAATCCTCCAGCGACTAGCAAAGGCTCTGATCAGACTGCGCGTATGCGCAGGCTGATCTGAGGCTTTGTTTGTCGCACATACCACATTGTTGGAAATTCCATGTTGCGTCTCATTTGTGCCAAATTTTATTCAAACATGGCAAGTAGTTTTTGTTTAAAAAAAAAAAAATTCTATAATAATATGTATAGAAAAATAATTTAAGCCCTTCACTCAGGCGAAGACCAGAACGTCCGCACTACATCTGTAAAATTCTTCCAGATTAGCATAGTGGAGACGTGGTTAAAATTGGTGACCTTGAAAGAGACAAAGTGACAGTAGTAAGTCAGACTTTGTTCAGAGGTCATGTTGAGTGTATCGCAGTTGAAACAGAAGTGAGTGTCTGAGAAATTGAACCTAGTAATTATATCAAATCACTGGACGTTACAAAGACCCAGTGAGAGCCTACTACGAGCGTGAATGGACCAATGGAGCCTGTTAAGAGCGTAGTGCGATCTTCTTCAACGTGGCATGGACGTACTATGGTAGTTGCGTAGGAGTGGTAAAGTCATAGAGTTGTTCCATGGACGTAGCAATGTCGCAGTTTCAATGCACTGAGAGCGTAGAGCATCATTTCCTGTCCCTGTCACGCTCGCACCACGTCAATGAAGTTCCTACAACGACTTGGTTACGTTGCCACTACGTCCATACTGTTCTTACTACGCCCTTACTACGTTCCTACTGCGTCCTGATTTGACCACGTCCCCACAGCGCTTTTTTGAACATGTTCAAGTTCAACCACGTCCTTAACGTCCATGACAGAGTTGGGGTCGATTACATACGAATGTAATCGGTTATTATTACAATTACTTTGAAAATTCATGATTACTGATTACAATTACACTTACTTTTTTTTAATGTAATCGATTACAATTACAGATTACATTGCAAAGTAATCATGATTACTTTATGATTACTTGCGATTACTTTTGAGCAATAAATTAACTGTATTATATTTCGAGACTTAATACGGGGTTGTCTGCGGTTTGTGATTGTGGTATTTCCTGATCACACTCACTTACTATTTTTAATAGACTGTTATCCTGAAAAAAGGAAAGCTTATAGACGGATGGCTGATAATGGGTTTGCTCCCCCCATAGGGAATTTTGCAGATATATCCTATCTTGTAGAGAATTGAAAGCCGAGTCTTTTAAGAGATGTTTGCACTCTGTGCTCCGGGGCGTTAGTCTGTAAGAGCCTGTAACATACGTTACTTAATCAAACTAAGAAAAAGTAAATTGAAAGTTTGGGCTACAAATCAAAGACATTAAAAAAATCATTTTTTAAAATCATTCATATAGTCTGCATACTGGATATCTTAACTACCTATGACAGCCATTTGAACAAAATTGCGGCTTCCTAAGGTGTCATATGCGTTACATAAATCAGATAACCCATTAAAATTTGCAAGTGTGCCTAACATCATTTACATTCACAATCTCTCTGTGTGTTTTGCAAAATGTTTTAAACCATGTCTGACTAGCTTATGCAATTGGCTAACAGAAAAATTAAAGTTTGTTTCCCTAGCTTGAATATTTTTTCTGAAATAAGCAATTAAACAACCCTACCCCTACCCAGTTTTAAGGTGAAATGTTTGGTATTGAAACTAAAGTAAAAATAGTTAAAAAATATTTGCAGTTGATGAATGTGTTTCATTGTTTGGGATTAGTTTGGTTTTATGAAAAGACTCATAAATCTGCAAGTTTGTTGCAAAATTTTTAATATCAGAGGTTGTAACATATGTTACCTGATGTAATAAATGGGCAAGCTCATTGTCTTTACGTAAGATATGCCTAAAATTGTTTTAATCTCCTCAAGGGAATTTTGCAGACATATTCCTTCTTATAGTACAACTCAAGCTGCATCGAATAAGGGATGTTTGCACTCTCTATGTTGGGGCGTTAGTCTGAAACAGCGTGTTACATGCGTTACTATATCAAATAAAGGAAATGTAGTTTGAAAGTTTGAGCTAAAATTGTGAAAAAACTTGCAGCTGTTGGATATCTTACATTGTTTAGGGATTTTAAACTGGCTCCTATGATACAGACTTATAAATCAGCTAGTTGTCATCAAGTTTTAAAGATCAGAGAGCTTTACATATGTTAGCGTGATAAGTAAAATCATCAAACCGTATTTTGACATCAAGCTGAGAAAGGGCCTGCTCCATCCTAATCCCCTTTGGAATTCTGCAGACAAATTACATCTTATGTAACCATTCAAGGTGCATTTAATAAGAAATGTTTGCACTCTGTAAGTTGGGGCGTTAGCCTGTAACAGCTTGTTACATATGTTACTATATCAATTTGAGAATAAGAAATTTGAATGTTTGAGCTACCAAAAGAAGACATTAAAATTATCTAATAAATTGACATTCTTATAGTTTTTATACTGGATGTCTTTACTACATGTGGAAGCTGTTTAACATTAATACGGCTAACTGTGGTGTTATGTGCGTTACATGAACCTAATTATAATTTAAAATCTATAATTGTGGCTATCATCATGTAGTTAAACAGCTACTATGACTTAATTTCAAACTGTTTTATTAGATTTTACAAACATATACTCAATTGGTGAATAGGAAAAACCAAGTTTTCTTTTCTATCTTAAATATATTGTCTTATAGGAGCTAATACACAGTCCTACTCCCAGGTTTACAGAGAAGCGAATTTTGTTATTATCGTTTAAGTAAAACACATGAAAGCGATTACCGCGTGTGGATATTTTTCATTTTCTTAGTGTGTCTTGCTCATATATCAACAAGATGTCATTAAGTTAAAGATCAGGACACTTAATGTGTACTTATAAGTCTTTGGTGCCAAAACACTGGAAATTATATTCATTTCTGATTATCAAGCCCATGGACTGGTGTTACAGATGTTATACCACCTTTAGCAACTTTAGCATGAAAATTCACTTGATGTGCAAGGTCTACACTGATGTAGGTGGTATAAAATAGTTATACCATGTTTGTCCACCTGTACGTAAGATAATCCACTCGCTAAAGGTCGTGGATTATCTCCACGTACAGGCGGACAACCCATGATATAACTATTACTTATCAATGACCTTTTGGACACATTTCCTAATACTGTGCATATAATGCTAAATATAGAGCCACAAATAAAAAAGATAGTTTTACATTTTTACAAGAAAATACAATAAATGAAATGGTCCAAACTATTTCTCATCGATTTAACACTCATGTTAAACGTTTGTCGTTGTCTGCTTCTGTGGTAATCATTATTATCACAGGCCTCCTTGCAACTAGTAGAATCATCACACAATATTTCAATTATTTACTATTATTCAATTTTACCACCAGTCCACTCAAAATTGATGAGCCATTATCAACTTTCCAATTTTGCCATTTATGGCTTGGAACTGATATGAATTCCTAATAGTTGGCACTTTGAGTATGTGTTTCAAGTGATACGCTGCAAGTAGGAAAAAGACTTAAGCTTTACAAGGAGGAAAACTATGCCATTAAGAGCAATGAGTACCTGGACTGATGTACATTGATATTTCTGTGATAAAGAATCATATCTTAGCTGGTTAACTTTTATAAATGTAGCCTTTCCATACATGCAACCCAAATATTTTCATCTAATAATGTCTCTGCACTTATTATCTTTCCCTAAGCATTCAAAAACTTATTTGAAGTCTTAGTGCTTCTGAAGTGCTGAAACCAAGGTAACTCTTTCCCTTCAGATAAAAGAACTAGATGTATCACATTATGTAAAGCAATGAAATGCAGGATGAACAGAACGCAAATTAGACCCTTTCAATTCAATGATTCACTAAGTTTCTAAGATAAGAGCGCTTATTAAAGGATGTAACACATATAACTCGTCATAATAAATGAGCAAGGGCATTGTCGTGACATCCTTTTTGGTTACACAGTCAGAGGCAAGTGTTTTCAATTTCAGTGTTTTCATTGGATCATGAAATGAGGCACCTTAACAACTTGTTTACTCTGTACAAATCTTCCATAGAGCATAATATAGAACTACTGGTTATCCCATTCTACCTATAGTCCACTTTCCTTCTTTTGAATGCAACAGCTAATGATATGGCTGCAAAAACTGAGAAATCATAGGTTTTACATTATTTTAAGACATGCTTCAATGTACTGACATCAAAAACAACCAACTGCAAACATAATTGATGGCAATGTCCAACTTCATATTCTTTCTCTTATACCAGATAACTTTCAAGGTGTAACAGAAATTGTTTCAGACGGTCTGCCAAAACCATCAAGAGTCAACATTGTAACTAAAGAAAACTTATCAAGTTCTTTGGGCGCAGCAAAATACTATTGATCTAAGACCTGAGGACTTAAGCACCAAAAGACTGGATAGGTTCCATGGCAAATGATGGAATAAAGCAGCCTATCAAATTTCTGTTTGACCAATGTCAGAAATCTTAAAGTATTCTTAGAGGTACACGGTAGAGACATAGATTTTGCAAAATCAGAGTAAAGTTATCATTTGACTAGCACTGATGCAGAGGCAGCTGCAGTTAGATTGCTCTTGCCACTTCACAGGAAGAGATATATACCAGAGTCATACTCCATTGTATGCATATATATGAAATGGCATTAAACCAATATTTAATCAGGTGTTTGATCCCATGACACTGACATGCTGTTTCTGCTTTTGAAGAATGCTAAGGATTCAAGTTTGGCTGAGTCAAGTTGTTTGACGCTGGCACTGGCCACACATACAAAGAAAATTAAGTCTTTTGATGGCTAAAGAGGAGGATCACAAGAAATGCTTATAAGTGATGTTTGTCACAATTACCAATTTAAAAAGTAATCTTAATTAATGTAACACATATAACACCATAGGAAGCTGTATATTTGTTAAAAAATCTTGTCTTATGTATCAAAGGTATTCAGCATGCAAACTACATGAATAATTTAAATAAATAGATAGTTTTATGTCTTCTTTCTGTTTCTCAGACTTTCAATTCATTTATTCTTAAATTGATATGGTAACATGCGTATCATACCATTACAGACTAACCCCCTAGTTAATAGAGTGCAAACATCTCTTATTTAATGCAGCTTGAATTGTTCTTTAAGGTAGGATATGTCTGCACAATTCCCAAAGGGGTGGAGAGGAACAGGATTGTACTCAGTTTGCAGTCCTAATACAATGCCATGATTCTACTGGTAGTGATTAAATGGGTGATTATTTTGCAATAGAAGCAGACACAATGATAGACATTGTGAGGGTGACTTAAATAAAGATTGTTTTTGAATAATTTTATTTAAAGGAATATTTATTAAATTGTGTCAATTAAATGAGAACTATTATTTTCTATCTATATGTCTATATATTTTGATAGTATAGGCATTAGGAAATATGTGATTAAAAAGGCTATATATAACATAGGTAACACAATTCCATGGGCTTGTTATCAGCAATGACTGTAATTACTAAGACTAAGGCACCAGAGGCTATAGATTAATAGGAAAACATGTGAAAAATAGTATTTTTCTGAAATATCATCTCTTACGTACTTCCAAGAAAATTTCCTAGCTCATTTATTATGCCATGTAACATATGTTACATACTTAAATAAGTGCTCTGATCCTGATGTCAAACTTGCAAATGTATGATTCTTTATTGCATTAGCAAGACAGTGCCAAAAATGTAAGATATCCACGAGCGTCAGATATTTTCATATATTTTTCTTCAATAATAGATACCAAAATTGGATACTTAAAATTGGGGGTAGGGTTGTTTAATAGCTCATATAAAACGATGTATTTGAGATAGAAAAGCAAACTTTGTTTTTTCTATTAGTCAAATGAGTATTTTAGTAAACTAAGATTAAAAACACATGTAAAAATGCAAAAATCGTCTGTAAAATGAATGATGTTAGTCACGATTTCAACTTTCAAAGGGAAATTTAATCTATGTAACGCATATAACACCATTGAAGGCTATAATTTTGTTTAAAATGCTGCTTTTATGTAGCTTAGGCATCCCGCTTGCAAACTACATAAGAAATTTGAATAATTAGATGGTTTAATGTCTTCTTTCTGTAGTTCAAACTTTCATTTTGATTTTTTCCTTAGTTTGTTACAGTAACATATGTAACAGGCTGTCAGAGACTAACGCCCCGGAGCACAGAGTGCAAACATCTCTTAAAAGATGCGGCTTGAAATTTTCTTCAAGATAGGATATGTCTGCAAAATTCCCTAGGGGGGGGGGGGGAGCAGGACCTTTTTTAGCTCGAAGTCTATTAGCTATGGTTCTCAATTCTACTTACAGAGTTACAAGGTTTACTGTATGAATTAAAGACTAAACAGCAGTATTCAAAAATCCCTTATTATTTTAAATATAAGCATAGATACGCATTTGAGCATCTCATTTATCTTACATGTATTTGCAAGATCAAAATAGCCATATATGGCTGTTTTAAGTTCAGCAAGGGATACTAGCCTTTGTTGGTATTGCATTGGTTTTACTGATGGCTAGATAATAGTCATTGAAGATCCTGATAAGACTGAACGACTGCACTTTCTGATCAAAGTTTTCAAACTGCATCTGCGTCCCATAATATAACATTGAGTCATACCATTAAAGCATGCTGAATGAGGTATGGGCTCTTTTAATTTAATGATCTATTTTATAAAGAATTTTGGATTTTATCCCTATTTTATCATACCAGAGAACGTGTCCTCCCAAAGTAAATTAGTCCAGCTTCTTTTATTACCTTATATGGATATACTTTTATTTAATTTAATCCTGATAATTGTTTGTTTGTTTGATTTGATTCTTTACGTCCCATCAACAATCTTTCAGTTAAACAGGGACGGGTCTTCCTGGGTTTGAACCAGTACTAAGCTAGGATAAATGTGTCTTGCTCAAGGACCACAACGCAGTGACGCCTTTGAGGCTCGAACCCGCGGCCCTTTGGTCTCGAGTCAAGCACTCTACCACTGAGCCACTGCGCTCTCAATCCTGATAATTGGAACACATTTTTTTTCTTTTATGTATGTCTTTGAAAAGAATATCAAAATAATGTAGAATCGTATCTTCTGCAGATCAAACCAAAAACTAAAAATATTATTCAGCAGGAAAATGGTCATGATTAAACACTTGCTAAAAGGTGTTAAAACTAAACTGTCATATAAGTTCCTTAAGGATTAAATAGACACTAAAGAAAAGGGTCCTTATTACTTTTGACATCAGAGCAAATGAAAAAAGTTGACCAAATACTGTTACTCAATGTTCACAATTTTTTATAGACAAATTTTTCAGGAAGGTGAAATTGTACAGGGAAATCATTGACTTTTAATATGTATCTGATGAGATAATGTCAAATCTGAGCTTGGCTAAAGACTATTTAACTGTATTTAACATACAACGGACCTTTTCCTGCCTGTTATACATTTTGGCTAAACTTTTATCATGCTAGATAATTTTGCATATTTTTGTCATCTGTTCATATTTTCAGAATTACCCTTCTTTTGAGGCAAATTCTTTCAGGGATAGCATCAGTAACAAAAAGTGGCCCACATTTTGCTGGGATTGAGTCCAAACTGTTTGCATTGGATATCAGCGGACGACAAAAGTTGTCACAAGCTGGTAACAGGTTAATATACTAACCCTTTCATTGCTGCATACTGAACAGACATTTTTTGCAAACTGTCTCCGGGGTGAAATGCAACATAAGGTGGCATTTCATCAGGGTCTGCACTATTTGTTAAGATACGAACAATCTTTAGGGACTGAAATACATAATTTTATTGAAATTTTGACTGATACAAAACTACAGATGAATAATTCCATTCTTATTGTATAAATACGTATGGGATAATACATCTAAATGGAAAGGGTTACTATCTATTGGACACTGATAGCATTCATGAAAGAATTTTTCGAAATAAATCAGCAGACACAAAAAGTGTTAAAGTTCGATGATGAAAAAATATTGCATACTTATACTGTTGGGATATCAGTCAATTCATGACAAATATGAGCCAGCTCCTGAGATATTTATACTTATAGCATATTCATAGTCATCATTATCCAGTGGGGTTAGAAGTGTAAATTTTGGCTGAATCCTTAATCTATGCTACTTCTATATGTGTGTAAGCAGTGATGGCTTTGATGAGATTGCACTTTTGTGTAGGCTTAACTGAGCAGATGAGGGCTCATATAGTTATTTTGGATCAATTTAGATGTAAACACAGAAGCAGATACCATGTAGCATCTACATTCCTTGTATCAAACATCCATTATTCTTTTTGATCTATTGCTGGTACCTGTCACTGTACACCTTACATGTACAACAGTTTTTAACCAGTTTCATATATTTTTTTTGTAAAAAAAGCAAAAGTAATCGTAAAGTAATCCTGATAACAGCCTATTTTGCAATGTAATCGATTACATTACGATTACTTGTAATCATAAAAATCCACGATTACAGATTACTTTATGATTACTCAAACAAGTAATCGATTACAAGTAATCGTGATTACAAATTACGATTACCCCATCTCTGGTCCATGAAGGCCTTATTTTGCTCCTTTCGGCTTCTACTACGCTCCTACTACGTTCTACAACATCCTACTGTGTCCATAAACTTTTTCAAGGACGTAATATGAACATGGCTGAGTGTGAAGGGGGTATAACTCCGCCTTGTTTTTGATGGATAAAAATTCACTCTGAAATAAAGTTGTTTTCTTAAAAACTTCTGTAGAGGGTATGAGGCCAATAAAAAATTGTGACAGACCATAAGAATGCGCAAAGGCACCCAAATCATATGTTAAAACTAATGGGTAAGAAAATATTTATTATTTTACACTCAAAACAGTTGTTTGATAATCTATGTGTGATGTCACATTATGTCATTGTAGGCCACGTACTGGATTGAAACTTACATTAGAGTCCATCTTAAAATCACAGCCAAACACCAGCATATGATGGACAGCTTCTCTGTTGCTGATCAGAGGCTCGAACCTCACAGCCTGATAGCTGGCATTATCTGGGACCTGAAAAGAGGTTTGAACAGATAAGACCAAGCCAGTGCGTGCAATTTGTGTACTTAGCTTGTGTGGCTAGCAACGCGTGCTAGGCCCGCCTAGTCTCGCCAGTAAAACACAGAAGTAATGGCAATTAGGAAAAGAGAAAAAACACAAATAAAGGTGAAACAAACAAACGCATGCATGGTGTTTGCATGTTTGGTATCGCTCTCGTTCCAAAGTTGCATTACAAAAACAAAACACCTGAGAAATGGGTTCTACTGATACCAAGTAATAAGAACTTCTGGACACAGATAGGGTCACACACCAATGCACAATTGTTGTTGTTGCGTCTGTAGGACTTATGTCGTTTTCTTCACGAACGACAAGGTATTCAATTTTCTTTGAAAATAAAGTGAATAACAAAGGCGCTGACAAGGCTATAGGCTTCGCGGATGTTTGTGCACAATAAACGGTTCATCACACGCACGCACGCTCCCTCCCTCCCCCTCCCCACCTCTCTCTCTCTCTCTCTCTCTCTCTCTCTCTCTCTCTCTCTCTCTCTCTCTCTCTCATCAAAGTGCTTACCTGAAATTGTTGACACACATAATACGTTTGAGTTTTCGGTATCCGAGCCAAAGTAATTCGAATATCAAAGAAATTGGTGTTGTTTTCTTCGTGAGATGCCACAGTCAGTCCTGTGACGATAGCGAGTACAATGTAAGGCAGTGTTCCCATACTACGGTCAACTTACGTTCTGCAATAGCATATTCAAGCAAATGTGTACATTATCATTCTATCTTTACCATCTGTTGTTTTTCCTAATATATATACTAAATAAAATGCACATTCTGAAAATGGTACTTATTGGCATTTGCATATGCGATTAGCAAATGTTCGTTTGCCTTGCCACCCTCCATGCTCACTGTTAACACACATAGAGCACATGTTTATGCGTAGATGAAGTCTAGATCAATCACTATATAACCCTTGCTTAGTACTGGCTCAACCCAGGAAGACCCGTCTGACATAACTGAAAAATTGTTGAATGAAATAAAGAATCAAATCAAACAAACAAAAGTCACTATAGGACGCATTTTCCTCTTTGCATGAGGGTAATTTGACATGCTTTTTTGTTGAAATGCAGATTTTCATTAAAGGGGAACGTCAAGCTACTAGTTTCGGATTATCAAATTAATTTTTAGAAGTTTTTTTTTTAATAAAATGCACGTACAAATAACCTAATTTCTAAATAAAACATAGACATGCGGACAGACGGACGGACAAAACAACACTATAAAACACTAATGACACTACTTATCGTATATTTTGGTAGAGTCCGTGCTCGATAAGAGTATGATGACGAAACAGACATGAAAGGAAAACTTGTATTTGTCCAATCGTGTGAATTAAGTACCATAACCTGACCAACTACGTAACTCTACTCTTATTGAGCACGGACTCTAGCAAAGGCGCATGCATACACCATCGGTGCTCGTACATAAAGAGTGGAGACGTAGATACAGGCTCAGGTCCGCGGTTATAAAACTTTTTCCATGCTCAACTCAGCTGAGCATGAAATTTATCCTGCTCATAAATATTAAAATGCCAACAACTGTTGGCATTTTAACATTTATTAGAATGATAAATACAACATATTAAGATACTTAAACCAACAAAGTTCTTCAGTTGTCTGTATTTTAGTTTTTATAGGCAGTTGAAATTTCTTGCTCAGTTGAGTTGAGCATGACATATGTTTTATAACCTTGGGGCCTGGTAAGAATTTAGAAATTTACCCCCACTAAATACTTGCAGATGCATGTTTAAAAATTGACTGTACAAAAATATTATAAATGTCAAAATCTCATAAGCCTGCCCTTTTTTTTTAACCCTTTAGGCACCAATCACAACAAAAGTTGTCTGCTTTCGCCGTTAGCTGAGTGTTTCAGAAGCCTCTTCGAGAAAAAGTGTAGACCAAGATCAGACTGCTTCTCTTGGTCCACACTGTTTGCCCATTTACTCTCATTAATCAATAATTAAGCTATTATATGCAGCAGGTGACTTTAGCAGACAACAATTTCAGATACAATTTTTGCAGGCGCTTTAAGAGTTAATATATTACTGATAATCATTTTTTACAGATACAATATGTTTTTATAGAAAAAATCTTTAAGTATATTTACCATGTTTCTCGTTTCCTACCAGTAAAAATGGCACTAGATAAACAAATCAAACACGCCAACCAAGTTTGTTTAGCAAGAATACGAAAAAAAATCATAACAATAATGAACTGCGCATCCAGTCAGCATTGTTTGACCTCCCATATTTTAGAATAGAGATTGGTCATGCACAATGCACACTTGCAGACAGATCATAGGGTACACAGTTCATCTCTTTCGAATAGAAACGCCGTTTGCTTTGACAAGGTGTTGTGATAAAATATATACATTCTGTGATGATAAGGTCGGCGCTGATCTTTCAGTACAGATAAGGAAAACTAAGGTCAAGACAGCCATGTGATATGAATTGATAGTTCCCACATAACCAATAGTTACTTCCCTTTGAAAAATAGGTCAGTCATGTTGTAGGTAAAAATCATTAGAACACACAGCAAAACATAGAAAATCCAGATGTGAGGAATTGTTCGAATTAAGATTGATAATCGACCAAGATTTGAGAAATGACTTAAAAGAATTTTCTAGATTTATTGGTCTTATCAATCTAGCCATATTTAAGTCATACACCAACTGAATTGCAACACAAGGTAGTTTTGCATTTTTTAGGACAAATATTCCAATGTAACATATAAAAAGTAGTAAAAATTCAGAAGATTTAAAATTGTCTTTTTCTGCATGATTTTAAGGCATATATCTGCATGTTCAAATATACTGGTTCTATGCTATATTTACTCCTGGACATTGTTTTTTCTTAGTGTTGATGTCAATAAATAATCTGGAAAAACGGATCCTTCAGAAAAGAGAGAACCTACAATACTAGAAAACAGCAGACTCGGTTTTATTGAGTCTGTACATGAGAACTAATGGAAACTTTAACAATTCTCACGCCCCTAGCAGCGGCTTAAGCGGTATTTTGCTTTCCGTCAGAACCCAATATTTCTGAAGGACCAGAATATGAAAAATTGTCAACACTTTATTGATGCACGGGGAGAAGTTTAACCAATTCCAAATAGACATTCCACTTACCCCAAACGATAAGTCAAAAATAAAACATAATTTATCAAAATCACAGCACAATTCAATTAAATCCCTTGCACTTGACGATAATATCATTATAAAAGAAGCTGATAAAGGGGGTGCAACAGTCATTATGAACAAATCATTTTACCAGAGCAAAATAGAAGATATGCTTTCGAACCAGGAATATTATGAGCAACTAGATAACGATCCGCATAAACCTATAATAGCAACTTACAAAAAACTTGTTCATATTGAATATTTGACAGTATTTGAGACTCAACCGAGTAATTTTTATGGCTTACCCAAAATTCATAAATCTAAGGAAATAAATGAGGCATGCACTATTTCGCAGGACAATTATGTCGAAATAGACGCGCCAGAAAACCTTAACTTCAGACCCATAGTCGCAGGCCCTATATGTGAAACTCACAGATTGAGTAATTTTATTGACATACTACTACAACCATATTCGAAACACGTGAAAAGTTATATCAAAGATACAACAGACTTTTTGTCAAAACTACCACAATCGACAGATTCTAATGCAATTTTGGTATCTTTTGACGTGGAAAATTTATATACAAATATTCCACACAAATTAGGAATAGAAGCTATACAGTTTTGGTTAGAAAAATACCCACAAGAACTACCTGCAAGAATAGATAAAAACTTTATTCTAGAAGGAATTAAATTTATTCTTGAAAATAACTATTTCTGCTTTAATGAAAAGCATTTTTTACAGAAGAAGGGCACAGCAATGGGAACCAAATTTGCGCCTATTTTTTCGACACTTGTACTGGGCTATCTTGAAGAAAAACTATATGCTAATCTTGGGAAAGAATTTGGCTGCCAGTTTAAGCAATATATTATAGACAATTTTAAGAGATTTCTGGACGATTGTTTCATTCTTTTTACACACTCAGATGATGATCTGAAAAAGCTACATAAGTGCTTGAATGAACTACATCCGAGCATAAAATATACTATGGAACAAAATAAGTCACAACTTCCGTTTTTAGATACATTGATTATAAATAATAGGGGAAAAATACAAACAGATATCTTCTACAAACCCACAGACTCAAAACAATACCTCTTATAACAGCCACCAGTTTTTTTTTGCCACACCAGAATTTGGCAAAATCACATCA